>JAEIFM010000261.1:0-129617 GCA_018901885.1 Zaprionus kolodkinae | reverse complement strand
GCTCCATAACTTTATTTCTCATATTCGAAAACCAATAACTTTTAACTATCGTACTTAACATCTTGTCTCTACCAATATGTCCTAACTGATCTAACACATGATCCTCCATCCTTTGTGGCACACAAAACAATAATCTACCATCATTGGTTTTTCTAAACACAATGCCATTTCTCATTTCGTAAAGCCTATGCTCATTTTCCTCCAACAATTTCTTAATATTCTGTAATTTTTCATCTTTGGCCTGAGCAATTATTAAATTGTTTTCAAAACTATTTGCCTCAGTGATCATTATCGCATCATTACATCTGCTACATGTTGCATTTGTTTTCCCCCTCTATGCTTCAGTTCATAATCAAATTCTTGCAATTCCAAAGCCCACCTGGCAATTCTCTGATTAAGCTCAATCTTATTTAACGTTAACGTTAAAGAATTACAATCTGTCACTATCTGAAAGTGTCTGCCTTGCAAATATATCCTAAATCTCCGTAAAGCATATATAATTGCTAAGGTTTCCAATTCAAAACTATGGTATTTGGCTTCTGTTTCTGTTGTCCTTTTCGAAAAATAAAATACCGGATGCCATTTTCCATCATGCTCTTTTTGCATCAATACCGCCCCCAAATCCTAATGCACTGGCATCACAATGAAGTTCAGTTTCCTTTTTATGATCAAACATGGCCAAAACCTTTCTTAATAAATCATATAACGGTTTCGCTAACGTTGAAAAGTTTTTTATAAATCTTCTAAAATAAGAACATAACCCCAGGAAACTGTGAACTGCCTGAGTTTTTATTGGTATGGGAAAATTCCTAACTGCTTCTAATCCCTTTCCTTCTGCTCTAATGCCATCTTTAGATATTTCAAATCCCAAATACTTAACTTTATCCTGTAAAAGTTCACATTTGTCTAGCCTTAATTCTAATCGATTTTCCACTAAACGTTTAAAGACTTCTTTCAAAGTTAGTAAATGTTCCTTCATACCCGCACTCGCAATCATAATGTCATCCATATATATTATAACCTTATTTTCTTTTATCATATCTATAAATATATTATTAATAAATCTTTGAAAAACTTGTGGAGCTGTCTTCAATCCCATCGGCATTCTTAAAAAATTCGTAATGGCCTAAAGGGGTGACAAACAAAGAGTATTTTATCGATTCCTTATCCATCCACACATGGAAATACCCATTTGTATACCCTTCGACCATTTAAAATGGTCAAAAAAGGGTATACTAACTTTGTGCAAAATGTATGTAACAGGCATAAGGAGGCGTGGCAGACCCCATAATTTATATATTATATATATATATATATTTTGGCTCAGGATCACTAGCCGAGTCGATTGAGACATGTCCGTCTGTCTGTCCGTCTGTCCGTCCGTCCGTCTGTCCGTCTGTTTGTTTGAGACACAAGATCTCATCTATTCAAAAAGCTAGAGACAACAAATTTGGTATGAGGAGATGAAGTTTATGTCAAATATTTGATGCCACGCCCACCGCCCCCGCAAATCGGTAATTTACATTACATTTCTGTATGTTCGGTATGTATAAAGCTGAATGCAATATGAACATATCCTCCAAATAACAATCCGATCGGAACAATAACACAGAAGTTATTAAAGTCAACGTTTTCAGTACAAATGTTCGGTACGAGCAGGAGCGTCGTGTCGCTTTACTCTTTACGCGCGTCGCTGTGTGAGTGCGAGCGAGTAAGCTATATGTAGTAGAAGAATTTGTGCAGAATTTTTGTTTGAAATTAAGAGTGTAGTTACACGCTTGTAACGGATTTTAAAAATTAGGAGAAGGGTATCTTACTGTCGGGCGCCCGACTGTAGCCTTACCTACTTGTTTCCACTGCCCTTTTATATTGCAATTATAGCAACGCAACTCCTTTACTGCACTGCTCCGCGCTGCCTCCAACTTAGCATCACTCCGTTGTTGTATCGGTAGTACCATCCCAGCAAACACCCGCAAAACTTTCTCAGCGCTGAAATCTGAAATCCCTTCGATAATTCATCCACCAACTCCTCTTCATCCATGTTAACATCTCGCGCCAAATCAACCTTACTATCATAGTAAGTTATGAAACTCTCTCCAAACTTCCAGTTACGCCGTTCAAATTTGCGTCGTAATTCTCCTTTAGTTACTTTCCCGTCGAATGTCAGTTTTAATTGCTGCAAAAACTCCTCGAAAGGTTGAATAATGCGTGCTGGGTCAGCATGAAGCCATTGAAGTGCAACACCTTTGAGTTTTGCCATACACAACAAGCGACAGTGCATTTTGGTCAAATTATATGCGATAGCCACATTTCGCAACTGCGTTGTCCAATTACGCACCGATGTTTGACCAGTAAATTCTAACAATACTTCCTTCGCCAGTAGAAACATGCTCGAAGACCCTGCAGCGTTGTCGTCAGATTTTGCGCTAATTTGAATTTCATCACTATTTGAAATACCAGCGTCATAATTATTTCCAAGCGCAGCTTCTTCTTGCTGCTC
Organism: Zaprionus kolodkinae; assembly: GCA_018901885.1. Taxonomy (NCBI): domain Eukaryota; kingdom Metazoa; phylum Arthropoda; class Insecta; order Diptera; family Drosophilidae; genus Zaprionus; species Zaprionus kolodkinae. The sequence continues at coordinate 127,117 of JAEIFM010000261.1, read as the reverse complement.
AACGCAACTCGCTTTAATGCTACTGCGCACTTGTAATTGTGAAATTATGTCTGTTGCTGCTCCTATCTCCGCTTGTAAATTCCTGAGAATTTCTCGATTCTTGGAAATCTCTTCCATTTGCACCACCAGCATTGCATCATGCATCTCAGTTTCGTCCTCTATTTCAGCTTGATCCATCACCGGAACATTGCCACGCTTCTCTGTCGGTACTGCATTTAACCGCGCCAATAAATCTGCTTTGCAGCCACGTGTTGGCAAGCCCAAAACTGCCAACCATCTCTTTAATTGTATCACCGATACTGCCGAAATATCAATATCCATGACGTGAATATTCGGACCACTTCTGATATTGTAGTAGGCAATACAATCTTTATTTAATAGATATGTAGATTGGATTAGATTTTTATTAACAGATTTTAACTTTTTAGCTTCACTCTCCAAGTCTCTTCCTCTTTCCTGACGCTTCGAGATCAAACTTAAACTTATCGCCTTCATTCATCGTACATTGCATTGTATATATCGATATTATACATGGTTGCTTTTCTTTACAATAAATCGATATCAAACTGTTATTTAATACGACAGTTATGTTGTTACAATATGTGTTTATCTTACATGCTATGTTATCTAAATCTATTACACATATATTAACCAACATAATTATTGCAATAATGATTAAACAGATTATTATGTAATCCACGTTTAAAGGCACAACTTCAACCTTGTTGATTACATTGGCAGTGGAGTTCACTGACTAAACATCTACTAGACCCATGTTTGAAAATAAGTTTTCTCCTAATACAGATTTTTCTGAATATATTGGGTCTGGATATAAATTACTTATGGAATTGTTAAATGACATTTACTTATTGTTTATAAATTAATTATACCCGCTACTCGTAGAGTAGAAGGGTATTATAACTTTGTTCGAACCGAAAATGTATGTAACAGGCACAAGGAGACATCCCCGACCCCATAAAGTATATATATTCTGAATCAGTATCAACAGCCGAGTCGATATAGCCATGTCCGCCTGTCCGTCTGTCTGTCTGTCCGTCCGTGTGAACACCTGGATCTCAGCTATTATAAGAGCTAGAGTTCCCAAATTTGGTGACAACATGTGTTATTACTGCATGCTGATCAAGTTTATTTTGGATTTTAGCCCCGCCCCCAAATTGAAAAAATCTATTGCAGCCGCAATATTAGCTTTGCAGCAACAGTTTTATAAATACGTTATAAATACTATCTTGCGGACGTTTCCTGAAAATTTCAGTAAGTTTGGACTATAAGTGTGGAAGATATTAAGGAAATAGTAGTGCCATGTGACCACGTGTTTTTGTCTGTTTTATTATGTTAGATATGCAAGATCCAGGTTCAACTCCGGCGGCAAGCTTTTTTTTCAATTATATGTACCAAAATTATTGCACAGTCATCATTGCAATTTTATATGGGTCGACAGATAGCTGCAGTGACTGCGTGGATGTGGTCGCCGACTGACGAGCGAAAGGGCACGAGTTCTAATCCAACCCAACCCCGATGCAAGTGGTTGATATTTTTGGATGTGGTTAGCTTTTTTTCAAGCATTTAAAATTATTAAACAGAATTTAAAGGGGAGTGAGTTTGTATTGTCTTACACACACACACACACACACACACGAGACACAATAATAATTTCTTTTTTGGCCTTTTCGACAAGCTGAATGGCCTCATAATGCAACTCTACCGAGCAAATTCAAAATGCGCTAATGGCAGAGCTGTTAAAGTTGCAGACTGCATAGGCCGAGTTTTTTTGGAGGTCCATGGTTCAAGACCTCGCGCCGGAAAAAAAAAATTTATGTTTTCATTTTCTGTTCTTTTTTTTTTTTTTTTTGCATGTGCGTTATCTTTATTTAAAATTAATGTTAACGAAGTTTTTACTATATTTTAAGAAATTTAGAATATTTAGTCATATTTCGCAGCATACAGTAATATATGTAAAACATAAACGACAAATCTGGTGGGATTATTAAATTTCTGAATAAATATGTGAAGCATTAAATAGGCGTCTCTTTTACACATTCATAATTAAAAGCCCTCTGATGATTTCTAATTGCAAAGCACTGAGAGCAATGCGGCAACATCTAATAGAAACCACGTGCAACTTTCAAAGTCAAAACAAATTGGATACTGTAAGACATGTTTTTTCGCATGGTGGTAGCGGGTATACCACAGTCGAGCGCGCTCGACTGTAGCCTTTCCGACTTGTTTTGTTTTGATTTCCTTTCAAATTTAAATGTTGAGATACAGTTACAAATTACAGTTTTCTACCTTTTCGCATAGCTTTACGGGCTATACTTATTAGCAGGCAACTCGATTGTCGCTGGGTATTACAAACATGAGTTCTTAATGGGTATACATGATTCTTTTTTAAACATCTAGAAATTTTAATAGAAGGGATTGTTTTCCTGCGGTGTCCCGATGTTTGAATACTCCGCTACTCGGCTCATCTAGGTCATCTGGGGTGTTTTGCAGTCTTCTTTTTTGAGAATCCAGTCGTTGACGCAGGGAGCGGATTGCTTACCACGTTTTCTCCTTTAGGCACTCCAGTCATTGACGCAGTGAAGGGATAGTTTACCGCGTTTTCTTCTTTTGAAACTCCAGTCGTTGACGCAGTGAAGGGATAGTTCACATCGTTTTCTTCTTTTGAAACTTCACTCCACACGACGCAACGTCGACGTCGGCGTCAACTGCTCAAAGCAGCGTGTCGGACCAATAACACAGAAGTTATTAAAGTCAACGTTTTCAGTACACAGAAGGGATAGTTCACATCGTTTTCTTCTTTTGAAACTCCAGTCGTTGTGACAGTGAACGGATAGTTCACCGAATTTTAAGAGTGCGCGCAGCTATGAGTCAACGCGATATTCGAGCTCAGAGACGAAATGAGCAAGACGAGCGTCGGCTCTCATTGCACCGTAACAATGCGTATTTCACATTCGTGTCCCCCCACCCCGACAAGCCTAGCTTGAACAACCAGGTCGACGAACTCAGGCCAGCTCTTAGCGAACGGCCGCGCTCGTGCTCGCGACGCTGATAACAGCAAAACAACTCTCTCTTGCACTTGCAAGCGCCTCTCTTGCATTTGCAAGTGCCAATACCGGTAAGCTCTGTAGCTACTAGTACTGTGACCTCTCTGTTAACTACTAGCGCGCCAACATTCTCTACAACAACTACCTCTGTGCTCTGCTCAACGATAACTGCAGAAACTGTCTCTGCTGAGCCGACGACGTAAACCCGAAAGCCTCCCACGCCTCTCTCGGACAGTTGTACCAGCGAAAATGAAAACAACAGTGAAACGAAACCAAAACAAACTCGAGCAGCGCAACTGGTGCAAACTGGTATCGAACGGTACATACAGATTAACCGCAAGCTCAGCCCGCAGAATAAAGGAGGCGGCAACAAGGCGAAAATGAACCGCAACAACGCTACTAATAGCGAATCTGAGGGACAATACTCAAATAGATTCGCTCTCCTAGACAACACCTCAGCAAATCAAATCGACGATTCGCCGAACACAAACCGAAGCCGGCCACCGGGTTGAAATAAAATATCTGGACGATGCTGGGAAAACCTACTACACATACCAACTTAAGAGCGCCAAGGGACTCCAAGTTGTAATAAAAGGAATTGAACCCACCGTGACGCCTGATGAAATTACTGCAGCACTAAAAGCTAAAAACTTGTACGCCAAATCAGTAATTAACATCCTGAACAGGAACAAACAACCTCAGCCACTCTTCAAAGTAGAGCTGGGACCTGAAACTAAAATGGTCAAGCGAAACGAAGTGCACCATCGAATCACTGTAGAAGAGCAGCACAAACGAAACCAACCAGTGCTGTATATAAACTGTCAAGAATATGGCCACACCAAGGCCTATTGCACTCTGAGGTCAATCTGCGTTGTCTGCAGTGAACCACATAGTACTGCAAATTGTACAAAAAATAAGGAAGACACTTCGGTTAAGATGTGCAGCAACTGCGGTGAGAACTACACAGCGAACTGGCGTGGCTGTGTTGTCTTTAAAGAGCTTAAAAATCGCCTCCACAAGCGCACGCCCTCGCCAAGGATCCACTTTAACATATAATCATCAGCCAGATCAACCACTTCCTTAGTCAGGCATCAAAACTTCTACCTCAGCATTAGAAGCCATGAGTAAACTCCACCCACCCATCGCCTCACCAGACGACCAACCCCCACCCAAGTAGCCGCCATGTAGATTGGAAGCGATGATGTCTACACTCCAACAAAGCCTGGAGAAGTTCATGTCGTTCATGCAAACTACTCTGCAAGAGCTTATGAAGAACCAGAAAACGATGATACAGCTGCTCGTATCCAGTAAACCAATATAATGGCTTCCCTAAAAATAGCTACTTGGAACGCCAATGGTGTCTCACAGCACAGGCTGGAACTAACACAGTTCCTTAACAACAAAAATATTGATGTTATGTTGCTTTCTGAAACGCACTTAACAAATAAACACAACTTCCAAATTCCTGGATTCAAATTCTACTCCACTAACAACCCAGATGGCAAAGCCCATGGGGGTACTGGAGTACTAATTAGACCTCGGCTCAAGCACTATCCTCAGAACACGTTTGAAAAAAACTACTTGCAATCCACGTCGATCAGCATACAGGCCAGAAATGGCCCTATCACACTTGCAGCAGTATACTGTCCACCGCGGTTCATACTCACTGAAGACAACTTCATGGAGTACTTTAATACGCTAGGAGAGCGCTTTGTTGCAGCAGGCGACTACAACGCAAAACACACGCACTGGGGATCTCGCCTGGTCACGCCCAAAGACTTCGCAATAACAAAAGGTATTCCACAGCACCTCATAACAGCAGAGTCACTACCAGACTTGTCGTCAGATCACTCAGATCAGATTGCCAAATACCGAAACAGACATTGACAACCTAAACGGCTCGCTTGTATCGACCCTAGTTGCAGCAGCAACAGTCTCAACTCCACCAGACCCCCCCTGCTCCTATGAGATACAACCTAACAAACAGAGATATTGAGAATCTGGTGCTTAAAAAACGGCGCTTGCACAGAAAGCAAAAGCACCGATCGCCGAGCTCGAAACAAAGACTAAAAGCTGCGACGCGTTTGCTCACCAGAACACTCAAGCTAGCGGAAGAAAAGGCACAATATGAATACATTGAGCAGCTCTCACCAACCAGCATAAAACACTCCTTATGGAAAGCCTACCCCCAGGCACCAACAGAGGCTGTCACACCATTGCGAGATGCCCATGGAAATTGGTCCCGAAGCGATGAACAAAGAGCCCACACCTTTGCTGACCACCTACAAAAAGTGTTTCAGCCTAATCCGCCTACAAACACATTCATCCTCCCCTTGTCATCTAGCAATTGCGCACCGCTGGAGCCAATGGTTTTCAGACCAGATGAAATAGAGAAGACGGTTAAGGAATTAAAACCTGGAAAATCACCTGGGCGCGACATGATTACTTCCAAGATGATCAGCTGTCTGCCTCGATGTGCGCTGAACCTGATTTGCAAGCTCTTCAACGGAATTGCTAAGCATGGCTATATTCGTACACAATGGAAAAAGTCAGCGGTAATAATAATTCCCAAGCCAGGAAAAGATAAAACGTCACCAGCTTCCTACAGGCCAATAAGTTTGCTAACCACCCTATGCAAACTTTTTGAAAAGGTGCTTCTGCTACGTCTTAAGCCTTACATAAATCTCCATAACATCATTACTACGCATCAATTCGGATTCCAAAAGAAGCATGGGACCATTGAGCAGGTGAACAGAATCACAACGGAAATACGCACTGCCTTTGAAACCCGTGAATGCTGCTCTGCATTATTCTTGGATGTAGCTCAAGCTTTTGATAGAGTCAGGCTTAACGGACTTATGTTCAAAATCCAGAATCTACTGCCTCAAAACACCCATAAGCTGTTGGAGGAGACGTACCTATACAAGCGTACCTTCACAGTTAGATGCAACAACAGTATGTCCCATGACCATAACATCAACGCTGGCGTCCCCCAAGGTAGCGTCCTGGGCCCCGTTCTCTATGTTCTGTTTACATCGGACATACCTATCACCTCCCAGCTAACAACGCACACGTTCGCCGACGATACTGCGATCTTCAGCCGATCCAGATCTCCAACGGAAGCAACTGCGCAACTAGATCGCCACCTAATACTGGTGGAAACATGGTTTGCAGACTGGCGCATCTGCATTAACAAGGCTAAGAGCAAACATGTAACATTCACGCTCAATCGACGAACATGTCCTACTATAATCCTACACAACACACCAGTTCCACAACCTAGCAAGGTAACGTACCTGGGAGTTCACCTAGACAGGCGGCTCACATGGCGTAGGCATATTGAAGCAAAAACTACAAATATGAAGCTCACGGCAGCTAGTCTCCACTGGCTAATCAACGCTCACTCCCCCCTTAAGCTAGAACAACTCGGTGACCAAGCCCATCTGGACATACGGCTCCGAGCTATGGGGAAACGCGTCAAAAAGCAGCATAAACGTAGTCTAGCGAGCCCAATCAAAAATTCTGCGCACTATAACTGGAGCCCCATGGTACCTGCGCAACGAAAACATACATAGAGATCTGCAAATCAACCTAGTCATGGATGAAATACTTGACAAAAGGACTAAATACCTGAATAAACTCTACGCTCACCGTAACCCACTTGCCAAGCGATTATTCCGAGCTTGCAGCTCATCTAGGCTTCAGCGATTTGATAAATCTGCCCCTGTATAGCCACGATGACGTGTGCGTCACCTACAGGTCCCGATGCGAGCACGACGCAGTCGATGGTATCCAGGACTTTGCACTATGACGAGATAAACAAGCACTCGAGTAGATACCATGACAGGTTGGAGCGCCTCAGAAATCGGCTGGCCAGCGCTCTAAACAGATCTCGCCCACCAAGGAGGCTCAATAGAAGGCAACCGAGGGATCTCATTTCCCGATCTCCTTTGACAAGGGTCAGCAGAAGCTGACTATTATCTTAAATCCTATTTGTTACCTGTGATTGTTATGTAATTGTAGTAAAATTATTTTAACTAGAAAATGGGCTGAATTAATAGATAAATAAAAAAAAAAAAAAATCTGCCCAGCCGTAACTTCTCAGGACCATTTAACAACAATTAAAAATTGTATTCTAAATTATATTTAGATTTGAAAACTTTTTGTTAGACTATTAAACGAGAAAAAAAAATGAAAAAAAAAACGTATTATTTGAAGATTGAGGCTCCTGCCTCACGGTCGCCATGTGATTTGTTGAGGGTGTAATTGGTAAGGGTCTCTTTTATTATTTACATCGAAGTGAAAAGAACATTCCTACCTCAATGAATCTTGGAGTTATAATGAATTCTTAATATCTACGTTAACATCACTTAAGTCTAAAACCGCGCATGTATATTTCAGCGGTTGGTTAGCGTGTCGCACATTCCGCACTTAAGCCGTTTTGATTATGAGTGAGGTCTCATGTTGCATATGCACTTGGGTTCTGCTGTGCATTACAACAAGGTGCTACAATGTGTTGTTTTGAATATAATCGGCATTTGGTATATTAAGTGGACAATATATGCGCTTACTACAATGTACTTTGTATCTTCTTAACCGACTTACTAGAAACACAGGACCAAGACTTTCAAATTAACAACTATCACACGAATAATAATCATTGATGTACGGACGAAACCGTTGCTTTAAATAACTAATATGAAATTAAAAATTGCCCAGACTATAAATAATTGCAATGTCTGCCATACCTTCAAATTATAAACTATGTCTAAAATGCGTTAGAAACTAAGTACAATTACTTTGGGAAATAAAATAATATTATTATTATTGAATTAAAACATATAATTTCTTATTTATAAATACATACATATTGTCATACATATTGCCGAATTTGCTACTGATTATATATACATATATTTCTATAATTATATGAATAAATGTTTAAGTTTTAAGTATAAAAGTGAAGTGACCACACGCGCCCCGCATTGTTTCTTTAAAGCCGAATTATTTTTTCGCGTCGGTTCATTTTGTTTTCAGCAAGTGCACCCCACCCAACCAGAAGAAGCCGGTGCCGCCACTACATTCATTGGTCCTTCGAGCCGGATTATATTAATTTTTTCGACTACGGCCTCACGTCGATGGATTTTTTCATCCCCTCTCTCCGCTCGAACCTCAATCACCGGCTTCGGCATCTTCAGGGACCTAGTTCAGATAAGTACAAATTTTTTTTACTTGTCTTCTTTTAAAGAAAAAAAAATTGCTTAATTTCTTTACAAGCACTGGCGAACAGTCTAGTCTCATTCTTGTTAGTTTTGAAGTTGGATCTTTCATCGAAAATAGATAAGTTAGGGGGTATGATCCGTTTTAACTAAAAAATGCCTTCCATAGATATAAGGTCTGAAATGTTTGATTGCCCAATGAATAGCTGCGAGCTCTTGCTCGGTAGTTGATTTATTGCTTTCTCCCTTTGTGAAAGCTCTTGATGCATATGAAACTGGTAGTTGCGCACCATTGTAATCTTGAGTGAGTACTGCACCACACGCAACTTTACTTGCGTCAGTGGTTATGCAAAATTCTTTGCTGAAATCAGGGTACTGTAGTAAAGAAGGTTTTATTAAAGCCTGCTTTAGGTAAATAAATGCATCATTGCATTCCTTCGTATTTTCTATCATCCGGTAGGATGCCATGGTCTGTACATTTATGTCCGAGGAATGATACCTCGTCCATGAAAAAATGAACATTTCTCTGGATTTAATTTTAGGTTGTGTTTCCTGCACAACTCGAAACTGTTCGTGAGATTTGTAACGACTGAAGTCCAGTAACGTCCCCTGCACACCCTGTCTAAATTACAGCCGGCTAAGCTCAGGGAAAATGGGCGGGGTTTTGTGTGCAGGTTCGGTTATCGATGTTACTAGAAAATATCGACAGGTTATAGGACTGCTAGAAGAGGGAATGACAAGAAAAGGGAAGGGTAAAATAAACGCACGGACTACCCCTAACGAACGATCTAGTCGGAGAGCTAGATGTAATGCTCTCCTTGTTCACCCACCCAACCATGTACTATCGATATCGGAATACCGATACTACCCATGTTGCTGTTATGCTACAGCCCTTAGTGCCTCAAAAAAAGAAAACTTTATTCCTTATTATATTTCTTTAACGTTATTTACTGACAAACAATATGAGCGCATGCAGCTTCGTGCTGCATAACGAATTCGATAATTCTAACTTTACTTCCCTAATTTTTAGTCCTTTTTGATTTACTTTTTTTTTTTATTTATTCAATCTCAATTTAATTCGATTGTTTTTTTTTCTTTTAAATACTTTTTTCTTATTTGGTGTCGATAGTTCTAGTTTACTTGGTTTCGATAGTTATATTTTATTTGGTTTCGAATGAACGAAAGATATGAGATATTTTGCAAACGATAGGCAGACGATAGTTTTAATATTCCATTTCGATATTTCTACTCCCGATAGGCAAGCGATTGTTTGAATATTAATTGGTTTCGATATTTTGAAATTGTTGTCCACTCACCCGTGATCCGTTGGAGACCCGACGAAACAGCTGAGGAAAAATAATAATGGCAACAATAACCAAGACACCAAAATACCCAAACACAAAAAAAATCTTTTGACCTATCCTGCTTTATTACGTTACGAAATTTCTGTTAGACGCATACGTGTGTATGCGAATGAATGAATGAATAAACTACTGAGTGAATGAAAAAGATGAGAAAAATAAAAAGATTAAATCAAAAAGGATGAACAAAATAAATGAAATGAAACAAAAAACAAGTGGGTAAGGCTACAGTCGGGCGCCCGACAGTAAGATACCCTTCTCCCAATTTTCCAAATCCGTTACAAACGTGTAAACACACTCATAATTTCAAACAGAGAGTTCTGCACAAATACTTCTAGTGCATATAGCTTACTCGCTCGCACTCACACAGCGACGCGCGTAAAGAGTAAAGCGACACGATGCAACGTCGACGTCGGCGTCAACTGCTCAAAGCAGCGCGCAAGCTGCTGCCCGTACCGAACCATTTGTACTGAAAACGTTGACTTCAATAACTTCTGTGTTATTGGTCCGATCGGATTGTAATTTGGAGGATATGTTCATATTGCATTTAGCTTTATACATACCAAAGTAGAACGGTTTGGATTTAATACTTTGCTTAATAATCGCAAATAACCGATTTGCGGGGGCGGTTGGCGTGGCATCAAAAAACTGAGATAAACTTTATCTGCCTATGATTTACAGGAACCTTCATGCCAAATTTGGTATCTCTAGCTTTTTTAATAGCTGAGATCTGTTGTCTTATACAGACGGACAGGCAGACGGATATGTCTCAATCGACTCGGCTAGTGATCCTGAGCAAGAATATATATACTTTATGGGGTCTGCCACGCCTCCTTATGCCTGTTACATACATTTTGCACAAAGTTAGTATACCATTTTTTGACCATTTTCAATGGTCGAAGGGTATAAAAAAAATGAAAACAAGTCGAAAAGGCTACAGTCGAGCGCGCCCGACTGTGGTATACCCGCTACCACCATGCAAAAAAAAACACGTCTCAGTTTCAAATTTGTTTTGACTTTGAAAGTTGCACGTGGTTCCTATTAGATGTTGCCGCATGGCTTTCAGTGTTTTCCAATTAGAACTCATCAGAGGGCTTCTAATTATGAATGTGTAAAAGAGACGTCTATATAATGGTTCACATATTTATTGAGAAATTTAATAATCCAACCAGATTTGTCGTTTATGTTGTACATACATTGCTGCGAAATATGACTAAATATTTAAATTAAATTATTAAATTTCTTTAAATACAGTAAAAACTTCGTTAACATTGATTTTAAATAAAGACAACGCATATGTAAAAAAAAAAAAGAACAGAAAAGAAAAATAAAACAAAAAATTTTCTACCGATGTCTTGAACCATGGACCTCCAAAAAACTCGGCCTATGCAGTCTGCAACTATAACAGCTCTGCCATTAGCGCATTTTGAATTTGCTCGGTAAAGTTGCATTATGAGACCATTCAGCTTGTCGTACATGCCAAAAAGAAATTATTATTGTGTCTCGTCTGTGTGTGTGTGTAAGACAATACCAACTCACTCCCCTTAAAATTCTGTTTAATAATTTTAAATGCTTGAAAAAAAGGTAACATCCAAAAATACCAACCACTTACATCGGGGTTGGGTAGGATTAGAACTCGTGCCCTTCCGCTCGACAGTCAGCGACCACATCCACGCAGCCACTTCAGCCGTTTGGCAACCACGATAAAATTGCAATGATGATCAGTGCAATAATTTTGGTACATATAATTGAAAAAAAAAAAGCTTGCCGCTGGAGTTGAACCTGGATCTTGCATATCTAACATAATAAAACAGACAAAAACACGTGGTCACATGGCACTACTATTTCCTTAATATCTTCCACATTTATAGTCCAATCTTACTGAAATTTTCAGGAAACGTCCGCAAAATGGTATTTATAACGTATTTATAAAACTGTTGCTGCAAAGCTAATATTGCGGCTGTAATAGATTTTTTCAATTTATGGAGGCGGGTGGGGGCGTGGCTAAAATCCAAAATAAACTTGATCAGCCTGCAGTAATAACACATGTTGTCACCAAATTTGGGAACTCTAGCTCTTATAATAGCTGAGATCCAGGTGTTCACACGGACGGACAGACAGACAGACGGACAGACGGACATGGCTATATCGACTCGGCTGTTGATACTGATTCAGAATATATATACTTTATGGGGTCGGAGATGTCTCCTTCTGCCTGTTACATACATTTTCGGTTCGAACAAAGTTAGAATACCCTTCTACTCTATGAGTAGCGGGTATAATAAAAAGAAGCCGGAAAGGCTACAGTCGATCGCGCCCGACTGTGGTATACCCGCTACCACCATGCGAAAAAAAACACGTCTTACAGTATCCAATTTGTTTTGACTTTGAAAGTTGCACGTGGTTTCTATTAGATGTTGCCGCATTGCTCTCAGTGCTTTGCAATTAGAAATCATCAGAGGGCTTTTAATTATGAATGTGTAAAAGAGACGCCTATTTAATGCTTCACATATTTATTCAGAAATTTAATAATCCCACCAGATTTGTCGTTTATGTTTTACATATATTGCTGTATGCTGCGAAATATGACTAAATATTCTAAATTTCTTTAAATATAGTAAAAACTTCGTTAACATTGATTTTAAATAAAGATAACGCATATGCAAAAAAAAAAAAAAGAACAGAAAATTAAAACATAAAATTTTTTACCGACGCGAGGTCTTGAACCATGGACCTCCAAAAACTCGGCCTATGCAGACTGCAACTATAACAGCTCTGCCATTGGCGCATTTTGAATTTGCTCGGTAAAGTTGCATTATGAGACCATTCAGCTTGTCGTACAGGCCAAAAAGAAATTATTATTGTGTCTCGTGTGTGTGTGTGTGTGTGTGTGTAAGACAATACAAACTCACTCCCCTTAAAATTCTGTTTAATAATTTTAAATGCTTGAAAAAAAGCTAACCACATCCAAAAATATCAACCACTTGCATCGGGGTTGGGTTGGATTAGAACTCGTGCCCTTCCGCTCATCAGTCGGCGACCACATCCACGCAGTCACTGCAGCTATCTGTCGACCCATCTAAAGTTGCAATGATGACAGTGCAATAATTTTGGTACATATAATTGAAAAAAGCTTGCCGCTGGAGTTGAACCTGGATCTTGCATATCTAACATAATAAAACAGACAAAAACACGTGGTCACATGGCACTACTATTTCCTTAATATCTTCCACATTTATAGTCCAATCTTACTGAAATTTTCAGGAAACGTCCGCAAAATGGTATTTATAACGTATTTATAAAACTGTTGCTGCAAAGCTAATATTGCGGCTGTAATAGATTTTTTTCAATTTATGGAGGCGGGTGGGGGCGTGGCTAAAATCCAAAATAAACTTGATCAGCCTGCAGTAATAACACATGTTGTCACCAAATTTGGGAACTCTAGCTCTTATAATAGCTGAGATCCAGGTGTTCACACGGACGGACAGACAGACAGACGGACAGACGGACATGGCTATATCGACTCGGCTGTTGATACTGATTCAGAATATATATACTTTATGGGGTCGGAGATGTCTCCTTCTGCCTGTTACATACATTTTCGGTTCGAACAAAGTTAGAATACCCTTCTACTCTATGAGTAGCGGGTATAATAAAAAGAAGCCGGAAAGGCTACAGTCGAGCGCGCCCGACTGTGGTATACCCGCTACCACCATGCGAAAAAAACACGTCTTACAGTATCCAATTTGTTTTGACTTTGAAAGTTGCACGTGGTTTCTATTAGATGTTGCCGCATTGCTCTCAGTGCTTTGCAATTAGAAATCATCAGAGGGCTTTTAATTATGAATGTGTAAAAGAGACGCCTATTTAATGCTTCACATATTTATTCAGAAATTTAATAATCCCACCAGATTTGTCGTTTATGTTTTACATATATTGCTGTATGCTGCGAAATATGACTAAATATTCTAAATTTCTTTAAATATAGTAAAAACTTCGTTAACATTGATTTTAAATAAAGATAACGCATATGCGAAAAAAATAAAAAAAAAGAACAGAAAAGTAAAACAAAAAATTTTTTACCGAAGCGAGGTCTTGAACCATGGACCTCCAAAAAACTCGGCCTATGCAGACTGCAACTATAACAGCTCTGCCATTGGCGCATTTTGAATTTGCTCGGTAAAGTTGCATTATGAGACCATTCAGCTTGTCGTACAGGCCAAAAAGAAATTATTATTGTGTCTCATGTGTGTGTGTGTGTGTGTGTGTGTAAGACAATACAAACTCACTCCCCTTAGGCATAAGGAGACGTGGCAGACCCCATAAAGTATATAAGTTTATGTCAAATGTTTGATGCCACGCCCACCGCCCCCGCAAATCGGTTATTTACGATTATTAAGCAAAGTAATGCACCTATAAAGTTATGCTTTTGTATGTATAAAGCTGAATGCAATATGAACATATTCTCCAAATTACAATCCGATCGGATCAATAACACAGAAGTTATTAAAGTCAACGGTTTCAGTACAAATGTTCGGTACGAGCAGCAGCCGACGCGCTGCTTCAAGCAGTTGACGCCGACGTCGACGTTGCGTCGTGTCGCTTTACTCTTTACGCGCGTCGCTGTGTGAGTGCGAGCGAGTAAGCTATATGTATTAAAAGTTTTTGTGCAGAAATTTCTGTTTGGAATTATTAACTACTAAATCATCCATGTAAAGAAATGCTTGCGAAGGTTCAAGACCTGAAAATGCAAGTGTCGTCATTCTCATGAACGAATTTGGGGCTACCTTTAGACCATAGGATAATCGCGTGAAGCGATACGAACCGGTTGAACCTGGTTGAGAAGGAAGTTATGTTGCTAGACTTTTCTTCTAGCTCAATTTGGTGAAACCCGGACATTAGGTCTAAACACGAGAAGTATTTCGCGTGACCTAATTGATCCAAAATTTCTTCTATTCTGGGTAGTGGGTATTTATCTGCCAACAGCTTTTTATTAATTTATCGGAAATCAACTACTAAACGCCATCTTTTTTCCTTTGAATTTGCGAGAGATTTTTTGGGTCCCAAGAGAAGTGGGCTATTATATTCTGATATGGATGGTTCTACAATACCATTCTTAATTAATTTGTTTGCCTGTCTATTTATTTCCGGCTTTTCCGTCTCTGCGTTTCTATAATTTTTAATGTACATTGAAGTCTTATCTCCTAATCTTAATTTTTGTCTGCAAAAATTATTACTTGATACTACTTCTGTATTGGTTGAATAGTTCAGTAAGCTGTTTCTTGTATTGCTCTGGGAATTTAAGTTTACTTAGTACTTCGCTACTTCTGGTGGGGTATTTGATATTTTTTTTATTTATTTTTTTTTTTATTTTCTTAAATTAGTTCATAGTCTCTTATCGATTCAGACTTTACTTGGGGTTTTTCTATTTTAACTATTTTATTTGTTGTGTTTAATATTCGGACTATTGCAGTTTTACTTGCTACGATACTATTCGTAGCACCCCCGGGTGTATTTCCTGGTTAGGTATTAATACAGTATCTTCGTCAGTTTGTATTATGATTTTCCTCATAACTTCTGACCTAGCAGGTAAAAATATTGAGTTATCAATATCACTGTGTAATAATGGTACGTGCATTTGGTACTTAATCGAAGATGGGTTTATTATAAATTCATCGTTTTGATAATCTATCTGGCAGTTAAATTTTCTAATGAAATCGAGTCCAATGATTCCATCACAAGGTATGGGGAATTCATTATGGACTATTTGGCAGTCGTGCTCTATTATAAAATTGTCAAAAAGTAAAACAATTGAAGCTTGTCCAATTGATTGAATAGTTCACTGTCCTATGCCTGCTATGGTTGTTTTGTTACTTTTATTTATTTTGTATTTTAGCAACGATATATTTGCTCCCGATCTACTAATAGTGTCAAGGATTTATTGTTATTATTAATTTGTATTTTAATGAGACTACTGAGGCTTAGATTTATATTGAATACCTTTACTACTATTGGTTGCTCAAGGGGGGTACTTGGTTTTCCGAGCTACTCTGGGTAACTCGTACTTGAGTACGCTTATTATTCTCCCTATTTTGGTTGCCTCTATGTTGGCCACCTCGGGAGTTTTCTCTGCTATTAGTATTGTTGTAATTGCTATTACGATGGCAGCTTCTGTAAAAGGGGCGGCCCCCCGTATTATAACGACCAAGGTATGTACCGCGTTGAGTCCGATTTTGATAGAAAAGAACAGTGTTGGAATGTCCAGTTGCTTCTGTGCAACTGTCTATAAATTTAGATATGTCATCGTTCATGCTGTTAAACGTTCCTGCTTGCATGATAATTTTTACCTTATCAATCGAGTAATTCTTTGTCATCGCTTTGACGGCTTGGGTAGTGCTGTATTTATTTGCTAGTTCTGGATTCAATCCATCACTAATATAAGCTCCTTCTAGAGCTTTTGTTAATTGCTCAACTTCTTGCGTGTAGAGGTTGGCTGTTTTTTTCTTTTGCTGCAGATTTAGCAATTTTGCAGATTCTCCCTTAACTGTTCTAGAGAGTTTATCTTTTATTTCCTGTATTGTTCTTTCTGTGCTAATGAGATTCCTAGCATGACCTTTTAGTTTGGTCGTAATGATATTGACTGCTAGAGTCTCATGTTCTCCTTTTATCGAATCCAACAGGTTCAGAGCGTCCTTGAAGCACAGAGCTGTAGGTTTTCGGCCTTTCCGTCGTACTCAAATAATAGAGGCGAAGCTGTCTTTAGGAAATCTACTACTAATTGTGCCATCTTGTTTCCTATTTTACTTTCTGTTGGTTTACTATCTGTTTCCTCAGCAATTACGTCTAGTAATAGTTCAGCTGGGATATTTAATGTATTCGGAACTAGTACTTGTAACTTGTGCCATTGTGACACATATAATAGGATCTTAATCGAGATATTACATCTCTTACTTGTGTCTGTTGTAACGACGATAATTTCGTATTGTGGTCAAGTATTATGTTACGGACCTCGTTATATATCTCTAATAGTGTCTCTAAATGATTTATCTTTGTATTTCTACTTATTTGTGCACTCTTATTGAGGCACTTAAACGATCTATCAAAGTCTTCGAGCAGTTTCTTGATTTTAGCTATTAATATAATAATCCAATCTATCTAGTTAGAAACAGGGGGTTTAATCAAAAGATTTAATTAATTAATTTTATTTCTGTGTTCTTAGGTAGCTTTAAGGCATTTATTTTGTTGTTTTTTTTTCAAATTAAATTTAGTTGTTGTACTCATTACATTTCAACGATCAACATTTATTATTTCTGACATTTTTGTGATTTAATTACTTTTTGAAGCATTTGACATGACAGTTTTTAGGGTTACTTCCTAGTATTAACAATTTTTATACCCTTCGACCATTGAAAATGTTCAAAAAAGGGTATACTAACTTTGTGCACAATGTATGTAACAGGCATAAGGAGACGTGGCAGACCC
Organism: Zaprionus kolodkinae; assembly: GCA_018901885.1. Taxonomy (NCBI): domain Eukaryota; kingdom Metazoa; phylum Arthropoda; class Insecta; order Diptera; family Drosophilidae; genus Zaprionus; species Zaprionus kolodkinae. Next base: position 109,990 of record JAEIFM010000261.1, on the reverse strand, counting down.
CATAAAGTATATAAGTTTATGTCAAATGTTTGATGCCACGCCCACCGCCCCCGCAAATCGGTTATTTACGATTATTAGGCAAAGTAATGAACCTATAAAGTTATGCTTTGGTATGTATAAAGCTGAATGCAATATAAACATATTTTTCAAATTACAATCCGATCAGACCAATAACACAGAAGTTATTCAAGTAACCGTTTTCAGTACAAATGTTCGGTACGGGCAGCAGCTTGCGCGCTGCTTTGAGCAATCGACTCCGACGTCGACGTTGCGTCGTGTCGCTTTACTCTTTACGCGCGTCGCTGTATGAGTGCGAGCGAGTAAGCTGTATGTACTGGAAGTATTTGTGCAGAATTCTTTGTTTGAAATTATGAGTGTGGTACACGTTTGTAACGGATTTTGAAAATTGGGAGAAGGGTATCTTACTGTCGGGCGTTCGACTGTAGCCTTACCCACTTGTTTTTTATCTGCTTTATTTATTACCTTTCAGCAATCAAACTCTGTGCAAGTCATTAGCTCTGCTTATATATATTTTCTTAAGGCATTTACTATTCATTTTATATAGTTTTTAACATACCATATGTAGTAGGCAATATAATCTTTATTTAATAGATATGTAGATTGGATCAGATTTTTTATTTACAGCTTTTAACTTTTTAGCTTCACTCTCCAAGTCTCTTCCTCTTTCCTGACGCTTCGAGATCAAACTTAAACTTATCGCATTATCGTACATTGCATTGGATATATCGATATTATACATGGTTGCTTTTCTTTACAATAAATCGATAGCAAACTGTTATTTAATATGATAGTTATGTTGTTACAATATGTGTTTATCTTACATGATATGTTATCTAAATCTATTACAATTCGACCATCCTGATTAAGAGATAGCCCTCTATCTCCCTTATATTCTTGTAAATACATTAAATATTCTAGATTTGTATCCAAGGTTTCATATTGTGCGCACCCCACACTCATGATACGGGTTTCGAGCTAATTGAAATCTATTGACGTCCTTCAATATGTATCTATCATTCTTTAACACTTTAAATATTTCTTACGGACCTTTAATTTTAGGTATTAATTTTCTTGCTACCCCTGCTGTGCTATAGAAATTTTTTTCCATCACATAATCAACCACACTATATTTGATCGCTACCTTTTTCTTTTCATTAAATGTCTTTTCATTATTTGCCAGTGCTAATACTTGATTTTTTTTCGCCTATTTCTCTAATATGCTCTAAATTCCGTTCATTATTTTCTAACTGATTCATTTTTTTCTATCATTGCTTCTAACTCATCACTAACCTTCCCTTTCTGAGCTAATCTAAACAGCATTACACTTGGCAATTTCTTCGTACTACAATGCTGCGTGTTGTTCAACGTATACTCTACTTCCTCAATCACAGAGACCCAATATTGTCCATTCTCAGGTTCCCTCAGTTTAGAAATCATAGGTCCTAAACTTCTATTAATTCTCTCTACCTGTCTATTTGCCTGTGGCGAACCCGTAGCAATTTTAATGTGTTTTACATTCCAATCGTTTAAAAAATCTTCGAAATCCACCGATGTAAAACAACTACCACGGTCGGATATATTACAAGTTGGTTTACTATATGCCCTAAAATATTCTTTTTAAAGCGCTTATAACCTCCTTAGTGTTTGTAGTCTTAGTTGTATATAATCTTACAAACTTCGTAAACCCATCTACCACTACCAAAATATGTTTTTATACCCGCTACTCGTAGAGTAGAAGGGTATTATAACTTTGTTCGAACCGAAAATGTATGTAACAGGCAGAAGCAGATATCTCCGACCCCATAAAGTATATATATTCTGAATCAGTATCAACAGCCGAGTCGATATAGCCATATCCGTCTGTCCGTCTGTCTGTCTGTCCGTCCGTGTGAACACCTGGATCTCAGCTATTATAAGAGCTAGAGTTCCCCAAATTTGGTGACAACATGTGTTATTACTGCAGGCTGATCAAGTTTATTTTGGATTTTAGCCACGCCCCCACCCGCCTCCATAAATTGAAAAAATCTATTACAGCCGCAATATTAGCTTTGCAGCAACAGTTTTATAAATACGTTATAAATACCATCTTGCGGACGTTTCCTGAAAATTTCAGTAAGATTGGACTATAAATGTGGAAGATATTAAGGATATAGTAGCGCCATGTGAACACGTGTTTTTGTCTGTTTTATTATGTTAGATATACAAGATCCAGGTTCAACTCCGGCGGCAAGCTTTTTTTTTTCAATTATATGTACCAAAATTATTGCACTGTCATCATTGCAATTTTATATGGGTCGACAGATAGCTGCAGTGACTGCGTGGATGTGGTCGCCGACTGACGAGCGGAAGGGCACGAGTTCTAATCCAACCCAACCCCGATGCAAGTGGTTGATATTTTTGGAGCATTTGTTTACACCCTCTATGCTTCAGTTCATAATCAAATTCTTGCAATTCCAAAGCCCACCTGGCAATTCTCTGATTAAGCTCAATCTTATTTAACGTTAACGTTAAAGAATTACAATCTGTCACTATCTTAAAGTGTCTAAATATCCGTAAAGCATATATAATTGCTAAGGTTTCCAATTCAAAACTATGGTATTTGGCTTCTGTTTCTGTTGTCCTTTTCGAAAAATAAAATACCGGATGCCATTTTCCATCATGCTCTTTTTGCATCAATACCGCCCCAAATCCTAATGCACTGGCATCACAATGAAGTTCAGTTTCCTTTTTATGATCAAACATGGCAAAAACCTTTCTTAATAAATCATATAACGGTTTCGCTAACGTTGAAAAGTTTTTTATAAATCTTCTAAAATAAGAACATAACCCCAGGAAACTGTGAACTGCCTGAGTTTTCACTGGTATGGGAAAATTTCTAACTGCTTCTAATCCCTTTCCTTCTGCTCTAATGCCATCTTTAGATATTTCAAATCCCAAATACTTAACGTTATCCTGTAAAAATTCACATTTGTCTAGCCTTAATTCTAATCGATTTTCCACTAAACGTTTAAAGACTTCTTTCAAAGTTAGTAAATGTTCCTTCATACCCGCACTCGCAATCATAATGTCATCCATATGTATTATAACCTTATTTTGTTTTATCATATCTATAAATATATTATTAATAAATCTTTGAAAAACTTGTGGAGCTGTCTTCAATCCCATCGGCATTCTTAAAAATTCGTAATGGCCTAAAGGGGTGACAAACGAAGTGTATTTTATCGATTCCTTATCCATCAACACATGGAAATACCCATTTTTATACCCTTCGACCATTGAAAATGGTCATAAAAGCTTTGTGCAAAATGTATGTAACAGGCATAAGGAGGCGTGGCAGACCCCCTAATGTATATATAAGTTATGAAGTAACCCTCGCACTCAGAGTGCTCAGCCCTCACAGGGCATATCGCTGACGCTGCAAGGCAGAAAGTCAGTGGCCGAGTAGCGGGCGTTGCGCTGATGCAATATGCTAAGCCAATGCCCTAGCAACAAAGTCAGCTATGGTAACCTGATTCTTGCTATGTGTCGCAAGAGCAGAGTTATGATTATGCTGAGTCGGCTTGCCGGCTATGACTTGGTTGCTCGCGAATTCCATAGGGTAGCTGTAAACATTTTGTATTTGGCATTTTCAGTTTGTAAAGAAGAACCAATAAAGTAACAAGCAAGCTCCGGCACAAGCCGCATAAGAATTCTTTGTTGTATTCATTTTGTTGTTGAGCCACAAGGCCATCAAATACAATCGAGTCATAGTTAAGACTCGCATCATAACTAACTTAACTTCAGTGAATTCCCCAACTACCGGAGAACCTGCAGCTGGAGACTGGATAAACATCACTGGCGCCCAACGTTTTTTTAAGAAGCCACACCCGTTAGGAGGCCACCTCATAAAATGTAAGTGGAATGTTTAATTCAGAAAACTTTAAGTCGTGTTATTGTTGAAATATATAAAGTAATAAGAGTGATAAACGAAACAGTGAGACAACACAAATTCTGGTTACAAAATATTTGCGCGTAATTATTCCCCCTATTGTGAAATATTTAGTGTTTTCTCTGATTTCAATTTTGTCTGCTAAGGCTGATGAGTTGGGTGCGAAGAGAAATTAAACAGGAATACGATAGTGACGATAGCCTATACGACGAACCTAATACAAGTCAAGTTACTCAAGTTACTGTGCAACAAGAATCCACGATGAATATTGACACAAATCAGTTAAGTGCCATTATAGACGGTGCCGTTAGGAGCGCGTTAGCCGAACAGGAGAACCGCTTAAAGCAAGAGTTTCGGGCAGAAGTTGACGCAATTAAACAGCAAGTGAACAGTTTACAGATAGATACACCACAGGTAGAAGTCTATAGCCGCATAAGCATAGATCCCGCTGTTAGGTGCGAAGTCAAACTTGATATCGTCAAATCTATCCCAGAGTTCGACGGCGAACAAAGTGATTACGTGGCTTGGCGGCAGTCAGCCGTTGACGCGTATGAAATCTTTAGACCATACCAGAACAGTGAGGCGCACTATCAAGCCGTCACAATTTTAAGGAATAAAATTCGTGGCTCGGCAAGAGCGCTATTAGTGTCACATAGTACGGTATTGAATTTCGATGCCATAATTGCTAGATTAGATGTCACTTACGCAGATAAGACTTCGCTTCGAGTCTTGCGGCAGAAATTGGAAATGGTTAGGCAAGGGGAACTCAGCTTAATGCAGTATTATGACGAAGTGCAAAAGCTTGACACTTGTGACTAATAAAATCATTATGTCACACGATGCGAATGGTGCCGCCTTACTCAATGCTGAAGTAAGAAATGATACACTTCACGCATTCATCTCAGGTCTGAAGAGATCTTTGAAAGCAATAGTGTTCCCCGCGCAACCCAAAGATTTGCCGGCCGCACCAGCCTTGGCCGCTGAAGCCGAGGCAAGCATCGAGCGAAGTATGTTCGCTAATTCCTATGCCAAGGCAATGGAAGAGAGGAATAATGCTTCTGAGGGCAATAGACAGCCAAACCGCCAGTATGATAGGCAGGGTAGGAGTGGTGGAAATGAGCGGGCCCCAGAAAGGTATCCGCACTATACGAAGAAACAGGGTCAGAATAGGCCTCAGCAGGCAGAAAATACCCAAAAGAATGACGATAGGCCACCACAAGAGCCCATGGAAGTGGACTCATCCTCTAAGTTCAGGCAACAAACCAATTGGAACCCCCAAAAGGGCGACCCAAATTCTGATAACAATAGAAATCGGAAGAGAAGCAATAACTCCGAACGAATAACAGGACAGAGACGACAGAGGGTTAATAACATAAGTCAACAGGCCCAACCTGAGGACTCACAAAAGTACCAGGAGGCAGCTACGGCGGCCGTAGCTAGCATAGATGATGACAGTGACTCTGGCAATGAGGCCGGATCGCTTAATTTTTTAGAGGACACTTCCGGTTGCCGTTTGTCGAAAAGCAACTGGCTGGGATGAAACTAAAGATACTCATCGACACTGGAGCGGCCAAAAACTACATTAAGCCCGTAAAGGAGTAGTGTTGGTCGACTCCCCATTCATTGTTAGTTCAATACACGGCTCTTACAAAGTAAATAAAAAATGTTACATGCACATTTTTGGGCAAAAAACCCCATTCTTTCTGCTAGACTCTCTAACAACGTTCGATGCAATCATAGGCCTAGACTTTTTAACAAAAGTAGGGGCTACATTGGACTTGAAGTCAAGCACGATCAATTACGGTGACACAACAGAAATGTTGCAGTACCATAAGTGCGACAATGTGAATTTCACCCATGTTGACGACATAGTAGTGTCGTTAACAGTTAAAAGCGAGTTTAAAAAGATGGTGTTGAGCAGAATCAAGGCATTTTCGACCCCTAACGAGGCGCTGCCTTTCAACACCTCAGTCGTTGCGACAATTCGCACAACCGACAACAACCCCATATACTCAAAGCTCTACCCACATCCGATGGGGGTAGCCGAGTTTGTAAACAAGGAAATAAAGAACTTGTTGCAGAATGGGATCATTCGCCCCTCTAAAACGCCATACAACAACCCCACTTGGGTTGTCGACAAAAAAGGGTTTAGATGAACACGGAAATAGAAATAAGAGATTGGTAATCGATTTTAGGAAACTAAACGAGCAGACTATACCAGATAGGTACCCCATGCCCAATATTGCCATGATCTTAGCCAATTTAGGTAAAGCTAAATACTTTACTACGTTAGACCTCAAGTCTGGTTACCATCAGATTTACCTTGCAGAGCAAGACCGCGAGAAAACGTCATTTTCTGTTAACGGGGGCAAGTACGAGTTTTGCCGACTGCCTTTGGGGTTAAAAAATGCTGGAAGCATTTTTCAAAGAACTATAGATGCCGTTTTGCGGGAGCAGATAGGCAAGACGTGCTATGTGTATATAGATGACGTCATAATCTTTTCTGAAAATGAGTCCGATCATGTCAAGCATATTGACTGGGTCCTCAAATGCCTCTGTGACGCCAACATGAAAGTCTCAACAGAACAGACCCATTTTTTCAAAGAAAGCGTAGAATACTTAGGCTTTGTTGTAACAAAGGGCGGGGCTAAAACTGACCCTGAAAAAGTGCGAGCTATTCGAGAGTTCGAAGAACCAAAAAGTTTGTATGCACTCAGGTCTTTTTTGGGCCTTGCTAGCTACTATAGAAGATTTATTAAGGACTTTGCAGCAAGTGCAAGGCCTTTGACAAACTTACTTAAGGGCGAGAATGGCTTCGTTAGTAAGCATATGTCGAAAAAAATTCCTATCAAATTTAATGACACAGAAACTGAGGCATTCGATAGGGTAAGAAATATTCTGGCATCGGAAGACGTAATGTTGAGATATCCGGACTTTAAGAAGCCCTTTGACTTAACGACAGATGCTTCAGCGAATGGAATCGGGGCTGTGCTTTCACAGGAAGGCAATCCAATCACCATGATTTCTAGAACCTTAAAGGAATGCGAGACAAACTATGCTACCAACGAGAGGGAGCTACTTGCCATAGTATGGGCGCTGGGGAAGTTACAACAATACTTGTATGGAACGCGCGACATCAATATCTACACAGATCATCAGCCCCTAACTTTTGCGGTCTCAGATAGGAATCCAAATGCCAAAATCAAAAGATGGAAGGCCTTTATTGACGAGCATAATGCAAACATTTTTTACAAGCCCGGCAAAGAAAACTTTGTGGCAGATGCGCTTTCGCGCCAAAATATTAACGCTATGCAAAGCGAGATAAAGTCCGATGTTGCCACTATACACAGTGAGCTATCGTTGACTTACACTATCGATGCCACAGATAAGCCTCTTAATTGCTGCAGGAACCAGATAATTCTGGAAGAAGCACAATTTCCCTTGAAACGCACCGAGTGAAATATATGGGCACACCATATATTTCACTCGGGATGACGAAGCTCTCCGTGAGGTGAAACAAGTGGTGCAACCAGGCGTGGTAAATGCAATTTATTGCAATCTCCACACCTTGGCTTATATACAAGACGAATTGGTAAGATTTTTTCCTGCAACCAAATTTTGGCATTGCAAAAATCTTGTGACTGACATTACTGACCAAAACGAGCAAAGAGAAATCGTTATAGCGGAGCATAGTCGCGCCCATAGGGCTGCGCAAGAAAATGTTAAACAAATTCTGTGCGACTATTATTTCCCAAAAATGTCTAAGCTAGTTTCGGAGGTGATAGCCAACTGTAAGATATGCACTAAAGCTAAGTATGACAGGCATCCAAAGAAACAACAGCTCGGCGGGACACCGGTACCAACATATGCCGGCGAAATGCTGCACATCGATATATTTTCCACTGATAAAAAACAGTTTTTAACATGTATCGATACATTTTCTAAATTCGCCATCACGCAGCCAATAGCGTCTCGGACAATAACAGATCTTAAGATCCCAATTATCCAGCTTGTAAATTCTTTCCCCAAAACCAAGACAATATACTGCGACAATGAAGCAGCATTCAATTCAGAGACTATCACGTCTCTATTGAAAAACCAATTCGGGATTGATGTAGTCAATGCACCCCCGATGCATAGCTCATCGAACGGGCAGGTAGAACGCTTCCACAGTACATTGTCAGAAATAGCAAGGTGCCTAAAGTTGGAAAAGAAATTCGAAGACACTATTGAGCTCATAATGCAAGCGACCGTTAGGTACAACCGCACAATTCATTCGGTCACCGGGAAAAAGCCGATAGAGGTAATCCACGCGTCAACCGAAGAATTCAAGGAAAACATTGAAGCAAAATAGCTAACGCTCAGCAGGCTCAGCTAGATCGGAATAATGCATCGAGGCAAAATAGGGTTTTTGAAGTAGGGCAAAAAGTATTTGTAAACAACAACAAAAGATTGGGCAACAAGCTGACCCCATTGTGTTCTGAGGAGACTATTCAAGCAGACCTAGGAACGTCTGTTCTTATTAAGGGGAGGGTGGTCCATAAGGACAACCTAAGGTAGCTGCTCATACTATGTTTTGCCTTTATAATTTTGAAATCATAATACCCAAGTTAAGAATAGTACGTAAGAAAATTGAGGAAACAGAACTCATAGGATTAAATTGTCTCTTGCAGGTTCGTGGGTATCGTTCTTATTCTTTTCGCAGTTGTAAATGCGCGAATCACAGACTACTCGCATTCCAATTACATTCCCGTTATGGACGGAGAAGTAATGGTATGGGAGCAACGCAGCTATTTAAGACACTCGAGTAACCTCACAGAGTTCGCCGCGATGTTAGACGAGACTGACAGATTGACAACGCTATTCCCCCCAATCGCATATGCGAAAGCTTTTAGATGTAGATATTGATCATGCCAGAAACCTGTTGTCCGCTTTAAAGATCCACCACCGTATAGCCAGAGGCATAGACTTTTTGGGCACCGTATTGAAAGTAGTAGCAGGAACACCAGATGCTGCAGACTTTGAAAGGATTAGAATGACAGAATCTCAACTCATCGAGTCAAACAATAGACAAGTGGTGATTAACACCATAACACAAAAAGCGCATAAATGGGCTTACAGAGACAGTAAATAAATTGCTTAAAGAAAGAAAAGGGGATGTTACTGATACGCCACATTTATACGAATCATTATTGGCGAGAAATAGAATGTTAATTTCGGAAATTCAAAATTTGATGTTGTCAATCACTTTAGCTAGGTCAAACATTATAAATCCTAGCATTTTTGATCACGACGACTTAAAGTCTATTCTGAGTGAACATCCCACAGAGGTGCCCATAGTCAACCTAATGGAAGTATCAAATATTAAGATATTCCAGTCCGATAACATAGTCCGCATACTAATTGACTACCCCCAAATTAAATTCATTTGCAAGAAAGTAACAATGTTTCCCGTGGCACACAAAAACATCATGCTCCAGCTGACACCGTGGCGGAATGCACCAGCGGAATCATGGCTGTCACAGACTGCGCGACCACCAGCTACACCACCTTCTGCAAATTGGCGAACCACGAAACCTGCGCCAGCGGATTACACTCGGGAGGCTCAGCTCTCTGCCATACACAGGCCAGCCACCTTAAGCCAATTACATTGGTGGATGAGGGCACAATTATCATCAACGACCTTCCTGCACAAGTCAGTACTGACGACGGACCAGAGAGATTGGTACGAGGCACGAATCTAATAACGTTCCAGCGCCTAGCTATCATAAACGGGACCAAGTACGTAAACCCCAAGTTGGCATTAAGCAAAACGCCAGCTACGTCCCCATTGCTGAACGTCATCGGCCACGACCCAGTTCTAAGTCTACCACTACTGAACCGAATGAACGAGCATAACCTCCGAGTCATACAAGAAGTTAAGGATCATGCAGAGGTAGGAGTCAGCCTGGTCTCCAGCGGTTCCATTCTTCTCTGCCTGGTTCTGAGAAGAGGACGAGCGTCGAGGGATATAAAACAACTCATGGACTCATATGGAGTGCCCCGGGACGGCGCAACTTTAGGGGGGGAGCAGTTATCAAGTAACCCTCGCACTCAGAGTGCTCAGCCCTCACAGGGCATATCGCTGACGCTGCAAGACAGAAAGTCAGTGGCCGAGTAGCGGGCGTTGCGCTGATGCAATATGCTTAGCCAATGCCCTAGCAACAAAGTCAGCTATGGTAACCTGATTCTTGCTATGTGTCGCAAGAGCAGAGTTATGATTATGCTGAGTCGGCTTGCCGGCTATGACTTGGTTGCTCGCGAATTCCATAGGGTAGCTGTAAACATTTTGTATTTGGCATTTTCAGTTTGTAAAGAAGAACCAATAAAGTAACAAGCAAGCTCCGGCACAAGCCGCATAAGAATTCTTTGTTGTATTCATTTTGTTGTTGAGCCACAAGGCCATCAAATACAATCGAGTCATAGTTAAGACTCGCATCATAACTAACTTAACTTCAGTGAATTCCCCAACTACCGGAGAACCTGCAGCTGGAGACTGGATAAACATCAATTATTATCACTTATTCTAGCTCAGGATCACTAGCCGAGTCGATTGAGATATGTCCGTCTGTCCGTCTGTCCGTCTGTTTGTTTGAGACAACAGATCTCAGCTATTAAAAAAGCTAGAGACACCAAATTTGGCATGAAGGTTCCTATATATCCGGGGCAAAGTATTGAACTTATAAAGTTCTGTTTCGGTATGTATAAAGCTGAATGCAATATGAACATATCCTCCGAATTACAATCCGATCGGACCAATAACACAGAAGTTATTGAAGTCAACGTTTTCAGTACAAATGTTCGGTACGGGCAGCAGCTTGCGCGCTACTTTGAGCAGTTGACGCCGACGTCGACGTTGCGTCGTGTCGCGCGTCGCTGTGTGAGTGCGAGCGAGTTAGCTATATGTAGTAGAAGTATTTATGCAGAATTCTCTGTTTGAAATTTTGGGTGTGGTTAATCGTTTGTAACGGATTTTAAAATTTGGGAGAAGGGTATCTTACTGTCGGGCGCCCGACTGTAGCCTTACCTACTTGTTCTCTTTCTACATATGATAGTCTTCTTGGTAAACAACTAAAAGGTTTTGAATTATCTACCGTAATATTTATTTCGTATTTATACTAACTTATCCATTGTCTAATGACTTACTCTTACTTTTCATTTCTAACAATTCCTCATCTAACAATTTCTCTTCTAATTGTCTGCTATCTAACAATTTAACTAATTTTATTTCCTGCATTGGCACTTCATTTACTAAATCTTCATCTTCCAAAACACTAATTTCCTTCGTGTTTTCGTCTTGATTTTCAATACGCTCTACCGTAATCATTTTTAATGCCGATAAATTAATGTTCAGATCAAATTTGTTCATAAAAACTACTCCACACCTCATAGATTCGTCGGAAACAATTATCAAATCAAAATATATTTTAACTTCTTGCTTCTTCTGCCAACCATTTCTTTAATTGTGTCACCGATACTGCCGAAATATCAATATCCATGACGTGAATATTCGGACCACTTCTAATATTGTAGTAGGCAATATAATCTTTATTTAATAGATATGTAGATTGGATTAGATTTTTATTTACAGCTTTTAACTTTTTAGATTCACTCTTTTTTTCACTCTCTTCCTCTTTCCTGACGCTTCGAGATCAAACTTAAGCTTATCGCCTTCATTCATCGAACATTGCATTGGATATATCGATATTATACATGGTTGTTTTTCTTTACAATAAATCGATATCAAACTGTTATTCAATACGATAGTTATGTTGTTACAATATGTGTTTATCTTACATGCTATGTTATTTAAATCTATTACACATATATTAACCAACATAATTATTGCAATAATGATTAAACAGATTATTATGTAATCCAGGTTTAAAGGCACAACTTCAACCTTATTGATTACATTGGCAGTGGAGTCCACTGACTAAACATCTACTAGACCCATGTTTGAAAATAAGTTTTCTCCTAATACAAATTTTTCTGAATATATTGGGTCTGGATATAATTTACTTATAGAATTGTTAAATGACATTTACTTGTTGTTTATTTATTCATTATACCCTTCGGCCATTGAAAATGGTCATAAAAGGGTATACTAACTTTGTGCAAAATGTATGTAACAGGCATAAGGAGGCGTGGCAGACCCCATAAAGTATATATATTCTTGCTCAGGATCGATTGAGACATGTCCGTCTGTCTGTCCGCCTGTCCGTCTCTTTGTTTGAGACAACAGATCTCAGCTATTAAAAATGCTAGAGACACCAAATTTGGCATGAAGGTTCCTATATATCCGGGTACAGGTGAAGTGTATGTCAAATGTTTCATGCCACGCCCACCGCCCCCGCAAATCGGTAATTTGCGATTATTAAGCAAAGTATTGAACCTTTAAAGTTCTGTTTCGGTATGTATAAAGCTGAATGCAATATGAAAATATTCTCCGAATTACACTCCGATCGGACCAATAACACAGTTATTAAAGTCAACGTTTTTAGTACAAATATTCGCTACGGGCAGCAGCCGACGCGCTGCTTTGAGCAGTCGACGCCGACGTCGACGTTGCGTCGTGTCGCTTTACTCTTTACGCGCGACGCTGTGTGAGTGCGAGCGAGTTAGCTATATGTAGTAGAAGAATTTGTGCAGAAATTATGGGAATAGTTACACCCTTGTAACGGATTTTACAAATTGGGAGAAGGGTATCTTACTGTCGGGCGCCGACTGTAGCCTTACCTACTTGTTTTGTTTTTTATACCCTTCGACCATTGAAAATGGTCAAAAAAGGGTATACTAACTTTGTGCAAAATGTATGTAACAGGCATAAGGAGGCGTGGCAGACCCCATAAAGTATATATATTCTTGCTCAGGATCACTAGCCGAGTCGATTGAGACATGTCCGTCTGTCTGTCCGTCTGTCCGTCTGTATGAGACAACAGATCTCAGTTATTAAAAAAGCTAGAGACACCAAATTTGGAATGAAGGTTCATATAAATCATAGGCAGATAAAGTTTATGTCAAATGTTTGATGTCCACCGCCCCCGCAAATCGGTAATTTACGATTATTAAGCAAAGTATTGAACTTATAAGGTTCTGCTTCGGTATGTATAAAGCTTAATGCAATATGAACATATTCTCCAAATTACAATCCGATCGGAACAATAACACAGAAGTTATTCAAGTCAACGTTTTCAGTACAAATGTTCCGTACGGGCAGCAGCCGACGCACTGCTTTGAGCAGTTGACGCCGACGTCGACGTTGCATCGTGTCGCTTTACTCTTTACGCTCGTCGCTGTGTGAGTGCGAGCGAGTAAGCTATATGTACTAGAAGTATTTGTGCAGAATTCTCTGTTTGAAATTATGAGTGTGGTTACACGTTTGTAACAGATTTAGAAAATTGGGAGAAGGGTATCTTACTGTCGGGCGCCCGACTGTAGCCTTACCCACTTGTTTTGATTTGCTTTCAAATTAAAATTAAATTACATTGCCACGCTTCTCTGTCGGTACTGCATTTAACCGCGCCAATAAATCTGCTTTGCAGCCACGTGTTGGCAAGCCCAAAACTGCCAACCATCTCTTTAATTGTATCACCGATACTGCCGAAATATCAATATCCATGACGTGAATATTCGGACCACTTCTGATATTGTAGTAGGCAATACAATCTTTATTTAATAGATATGTAGATTGGATTAGATTTTTATTAACAGATTTTAACTTTTTAGCTTCACTCTCCAAGTCTCTTCCTCTTTCCTGACGCTTCGAGATCAAACTTAAACTTATCGCCTTCATTCATCGTACATTGCATTGTATATATCGATATTATACATGGTTGCTTTTCTTTACAATAAATCGATATCAAACTGTTATTTAATACGACAGTTATGTTGTTACAATATGTGTTTATCTTACATGCTATGTTATCTAAATCTATTACACATATATTAACCAACATAATTATTGCAATAATGATTAAACAGATTATTATGTAATCCACGTTTAAAGGCACAACTTCAACCTTGTTGATTACATTGGCAGTGGAGTTCACTGACTAAACATCTACTAGACCCATGTTTGAAAATAAGTTTTCTCCTAATACAGATTTTTCTGAATATATTGGGTCTGGATATAAATTACTTATGGAATTGTTAAATGACATTTACTTATTGTTTATAAATTAATTATACCCGCTACTCGTAGAGTAGAAGGGTATTATAACTTTGTTCGAACCGAAAATGTATGTAACAGGCACAAGGAGACATCTCCGACCCCATAAAGTATATATATTCTGAATCAGTATCAACAGCCGAGTCGATATAGCCATGTCCGCCTGTCCGTCTGTCTGTCTGTCCGTCCGTGTGAACACCTGGATCTCAGCTATTATAAGAGCTAGAGTTCCCAAATTTGGTGACAACATGTGTTATTACTGCATGCTGATCAAGTTTATTTTGGATTTTAGCCCCGCCCCCAAATTGAAAAAATCTATTGCAGCCGCAATATTAGCTTTGCAGCAACAGTTTTATAAATACGTTATAAATACCATCTTGCGGACGTTTCCTGAAAATTTCAGTAAGTTTGGACTATAAGTGTGGAAGATATTAAGGAAATAGTAGTGCCATGTGACCACGTGTTTTTGTCTGTTTTATTATGTTAGATATGCAAGATCCAGGTTCAACTCCGGCGGCAAGCTTTTTTTTCAATTATATGTACCAAAATTATTGCACAGTCATCATTGCAATTTTATATGGGTCGACAGATAGCTGCAGTGACTGCGTGGATGTGGTCGCCGACTGACGAGCGAAAGGGCACGAGTTCTAATCCAACCCAACCCCGATGCAAGTGGTTGATATTTTTGGATGTGGTTAGCTTTTTTTCAAGCATTTAAAATTATTAAACAGAATTTAAAGGGGAGTGAGTTTGTATTGTCTTACACACACACACACACACACACACGAGACACAATAATAATTTCTTTTTGGCCTTTTCGACAAGCTGAATGGCCTCATAATGCAACTCTACCGAGCAAATTCAAAATGCGCTAATGGCAGAGCTGTTAAAGTTGCAGACTGCATAGGCCGAGTTTTTTGGAGGTCCATGGTTCAAGACCTCGCGCCGGAAAAAAAATTTATGTTTTAATTTTCTGTTCTTTTTTTTTTTTTTTTTGCATGTGCGTTATCTTTATTTAAAATTAATGTTAACGAAGTTTTTACTATATTTTAAGAAATTTAGAATATTTAGTCATATTTCGCAGCATACAGTAATATATGTAAAACATAAACGACAAATCTGGTGGGATTATTAAATTTCTGAATAAATATGTGAAGCATTAAATAGGCGTCTCTTTTACACATTCATAATTAAAAGCCCTCTGATGATTTCTAATTGCAAAGCACTGAGAGCAATGCGGCAACATCTAATAGAAACCACGTGCAACTTTCAAAGTCAAAACAAATTGGATACTGTAAGACATGTTTTTTTCGCATGGTGGTAGCGGGTATACCACAGTCGAGCGCGCTCGACTGTAGCCTTTCCGACTTGTTTTGTTTTGATTTCCTTTCAAATTTAAATGTTGAGATACAGTTACAAATTACAGTTTTCTACCTTTTCGCATAGCTTTACGGGCTATACTTATTAGCAGGCAACTCGATTGTCGCTGGGTATTACAAACATGAGTTCTTAATGGGTATACATGATTCTTTTTTTAAACATCTAGAAATTTTAATAGAAGGGATTGTTTTCCTGCGGTGTCCCGATGTTTGAATACTCCGCTACTCGGCTCATCTAGGTCATCTGGGGTGTTTTGCAGTCTTCTTTTTTGAGAATCCAGTCGTTGACGCAGGGAGCGGATTGCTTACCACGTTTTCTCCTTTAGGCACTCCAGTCATTGACGCAGTGAAGGGATAGCTTACCGCGTTTTCTTCTTTTGAAACTCCAGTCGTTGACGCAGTGAAGGGATAGTTCACATCGTTTTCTTCTTTTGAAACTTCACTCCACACGACGCAACGTCGACGTCGGCGTCAACTGCTCAAAGCAGCGCGTCGGACCAATAACACAGAAGTTATTAAAGTCAACGTTTTCAGTACACAGAAGGGATAGTTCACCGCGTTTTCTTCTTTTGAAACTCCAGTCGTTGACGCAGTGAACGGATAGTTCACCGCGTTTTCTTCTTTTTGAAACTCAAGTTGATTGACTGTTTATGTTCTTTTCGCCATACAGCTATACTCGCAGTATGGTGAAAATAAAGTCCCCCTGACAGTCTGCGGGACATTTTTTATTAGTTTTGGTGTTTTTTTTTCACATCCGCTGTTTGTTATATTGCACCAACTGTTTTTATGTTGTTGGTGTTCGTGTTTACTTCTTTATTATCTTTATAATTTAAAACTGAATCGATATGTTCGAGTTCAGCATCAAGTTTTATAGCTGTTTCCCATCTCGGGGGAATGACAGCTTTCAATGTTTTTAAGATTTAAGACTTTAGAGTTTTCAATCTGTTTTTTAAACCGCTGCGTTTCTTGTTCGGTTTTTCGTTCATTTCACATCACTTCACATCACGTACAGCTGGACGCCCGACATTAACAGACGTGTTTTTGTTTTGTACTACGGGAACTTTCTGTTATCATCGTTATCTGCAGTGAAACTACAACTATAAATATACTTTCTAAATTAGCGAGAGGACGCTTTTGCGATGCAAACTCGCAAAATATCTGTGTATATTCTTTATTCTTGTGTAACCAAAATTACACGTAAGTTTTGAATACACAAACCAAATTTTAAAAGTGCGCGCAGCTATGAGTCAACGCGATATTTGAGCTCAGAGACGAAATGAGCAAGACGAGCGTCGGCTCTCATTGCACCGTAACAATGCGTATTTCACATTCGTGTCCCCCCACCCCGACAAGCCTAGCTTGAACAACCAGGTCGACGAACTCAGGCCAGCTCTTAGCGAACGGCCGCGCTCGTGCTCGCCGACGCTGATGACGGCAAAACAACTCTCTCTTGCACTTGCAAGCGCCTCTCTTGCATTTGCAAGTGTCAATACCGGTAAGCTCTGTAGCTACTGTAGTGTATCCACCCTTTATATATGTAGAGTAAATACATTGTGACACTTTGTCATAATAATCAATAAACATAAACTATACAAAAAGACCACAAACAATTACACAGGCACTCCAGCTCTTGAAATACGATCTAACGCTTATACATAAGCCGATCGCGGAGCGTGAGAATGCTGAGCTTGCACTTAGCAACTCAAGTGATCAAGCCATACATAACTTATGTATGCCTTCTGCATACACATGTATATGTATGCGCTATAAAAAGTACATAGGCTTAAGAATACCATGTGAGGGTTAGCTGTACCCAAAGACAGCCAGCTAAGATTCATTCAATAAACATACCGCAAACGAAACAGAACGTATTGACTTCACGTTTATTATATGGCGCCCGTGTCTCGGTCTCGAGTCTTGCAGAAATGAAGATATTTTTGTGATTGTGTTATTATATTGTGATATACATTTTATAAAATGTGTAAAATCTGTTATAAAAAAGATACAAGAAAATTAAACAAGTGTTATAAAAACCTACAAGAAAATTAAACAAGTGTGTGAAAAACAACAACCACACAAAAACACTAAAATGTACTTGTAGTACTTGTTCTACTATTTAAAACCAAAATTAATACACAACAAACACACAATAACACACAATAACACACAGTAACACAAAGAGGTAATTAATGGCAGATGAGCCACAATTTTAAACAATAACACAGCAACACAAAGCGGCAATTGATGGCAGATGAGCCACAATTTTCTATTGCGCAGCCCATAGTATAAAGGGACTTGCCAACGCTGGAAGAAGCGCTCCAGCAGAACGCCGATGGACCACGCCCACTCACAATAGCTGAGTACCGGGCACGACATGAAAGGCGGGAGGTAAAAAAACATAAACGCTCTGGAAGAAGAGTTAAACTGCTTTAGCAACGCCGACTGGTCAAGGTGATGACCCAGTTGGCAAAAGAGGAGACGACCCGGCAACGCTACATAGAGCGTCTTCAGCAAATCAAGAACGAGCTTCGCCAAAGTGCGAAGAAACGCAAACGGGCTGCTTAAATGCAAATGCCCCAATTTGCCTTTATTATAAAAAAATAAACCAAGCCAAGGCGGGTTTTACTAAAAAATGTGGTTGGAGAATTTTTTTTTTCCTCTATTGAATTGTAACTTTGAATTGTGAGCCAACCACATTCCAACTCTAATATTTCTATGTCTCTGGCACTGAGTATATATACTCAGCTGCAAACAATTTGCAAATGACAATATAGAAATCAGGATTTTAAAACAAGTAGGTAAGGCTACAGTCGGGCGCCCGACAGTAAGATACCCTTCTCTACAAACTTTACTTTGCTTACTAATCGTAATAATCGTAAATTACCGATTTGCGTGGGCGGTGGGCGTGGCATCAAACATTTGACATAAACTTCACCTGCCCCGAATATATAGGAACCTTTATACCAAATGTTGTGTCTCTAGCTTTTTTAATAGCTGAGAGCTGTTGTCTCAAACAAACAGACGTACAGACGGACAGACAGACGGACATGGCTCAATCGACTCGGCTAGTGATCCTGAGCAAGAAAATATATACTTTATGGGGTCTGCCACGCCTCCTTATGCCTGTAACATACATTTTGCACAAAGTTAGTATACCCTTTTTTGACCATTTTCAATGGTCGAAGGGTATAAAAAAAAAATATATAAATCTTTATTTTTTATCTTCTAAAGAAAATACATTAGTTAGCATATTATATGGTATATATATATAAAAAAATTATTGATATAGCATATTATTGGCATTTTACCAATACCAATATAAATTAACGTTTCATTGAATATATATTTCAAATAACATTCACTTAGATATGTAAATACACATATATCTGTATAGCAATATTCGCGCCACCATTTTAGGGCGTTTTTATTCACGCATTTATAGGTCCGTCAGATTTACTGCCTACTGCTGACTTACTATAAATGCAGAAGAATTGCAGGAAATAGCTCGTTTCGACGAAGACGTCGAACAGCATTTTGAAAACGTCATAAACCCGGACGACCAAGAAGATTGGTTTACTTTGAGGCCCGATAATTTCAGGAATATAAACATTCCTATAATACATTCACTTGATAACGAAATAGTTTTGCTAGCTAGATCAGAGGTTATTCGAAAGATTCACCTTACGTCTGCTGACACCAATGTTCTTATCCCCAACCAGGAATTGCAACCTGGCATAATAGGAGCAAGTGCACTAGTAAACACTCAGAACGTGTTGAATCGCATTATAAATACAACGGAAAAAGACGCTATTGTAAACAGCCCAAATATAAAAAGCGAATCATTAGACGATTATGATGTTTACAATGAAAATACAGAAAATAGTCCACAAAGAACTTCAGAAGTATTAAAACTTCTTAAATTTCCATCGTTATTTAAAAACGATCTAACTAAACTATTCACCGAATTTAGCGAAATTTTGGTCTCGACACAGAAACCATATCAGCTAATAATTTTTATAGGCAAAAATTGAGATTGAACGATAAGACCCCGGTATATATTAAGAATTATAGAATGCCAGAAAGTCAAAAGCCAGAAATTCAAAGGCAAGTTGACCAATTAATAAGAGACGGCATTGTTGAGCCGTCTATATCAGAATATAATAGCCCACTTCTCTTGGTACCCAAGAAATCACTGCCTAATTCGGCGGAAAAGAGATGGCGATTAGAAGTAGACTATGCTAAGTTCAGATCATTTCAATAACAAACTGCTAGCAGATAAATTCCCACTTCCAAGAATAGAAGATATTCTTGATCAATTAGGACGAGCAAAATATTTCTCGTGCCTAGACCTTATGTCAGGATTTCACCAAATCGAACTAGACGAAAAGTCAAGATATATAACATCATTCTCAACTTCGACAGGTTCATATCGCTGCACTCGATTACCATTTGGGTTAAAGATAGCCCCCAATTCATTTCAAAGAATGATGACACTTGCATTCATAGGCCTACAGCCTTCGCAAGCTTTTATGTATATGGATGATTTAGTTGTAGTCGGTTGTTCTGAAAAGCATATGCTTAAGAATTTAACCGATATTTTCAAATTATGTAGACAACATAATTTAAAACTACATCCCGAAAAATGCACTTTCTTTATGAAAGAGGTTACATATTTAGGTCATATTTAGGTCATACTGATAAAGGTATATTACCAGATGACTCTAAATATGAGGTAATTTAAAACTACCCACAACCAGTTAATGCAGACGAGGCTAGACGATTCGTCGCATTTTTCAATTATTACAGAAGATTTATTTAGAATTTTTCTGAGAAATCACGCCACTTAACGAGGCTTTGCAAGAAGAATGTTCCATTTAAATGGACAAGCGTCTGCAACGAAGCATTCGAATATCTTAAAAGGGAATTAATGAAACCTACACTTCTTCAGTACCCAGACTTCAGCAAACAATTTTGCATTACCACAGATGCTAGTAAACATAACGGTCAACAGCTACCAGCTACACAGCTAGTGGCATACGCTTCAAGAACCTTTACACAAGGTGAAAGTAATAAGTCCACTACCGAACAAGAACTAGCAGCTATTCATTGGGCAATTAATCATTTTAGACCATATATATATGGTAGGCATTTCGTAGTACAGAGTGACCATAGGCCACTATCATACCTTTTTTCAATGAAAAATCCGAGTTCCAAGTTAACCAGAATGCGTCTGGATCTTGAAGAATATGATTTTACTGTAGAATATCTCAAGGGGAAAAACAATTATATAGCAGATGCTCTTTCCCGAATAACCATCGGAGAGCTAAAAGAAATGAATAGACAGATGCTGAAGGTCGAAACGAGAGCTTCAGGAAGACAGAAAAATTCCAGGTGAAATATTGCACGAATCCGAATTGAATATAGAAAAGGAAAATATGCCCAATATCTATCAGGTTGTCAATAACATTGACGCCAAAAAATATGTTGTTCTCAAAAAAGACAAACATAAGTGTTTGTTAAAAAGAGGCAAAAATATTATAACACGTTTCGATATGACTAATTTTTATTCTAATGAAAAAATCGGTTTAGATCAGTTTGTTCAAAGGCTTAATGAAGAAGCAAGAATAAATAAGATCATTCAAACGCAATTGTCACCAAGTGAACAAATCTTTGAGTTTGTCACTATTATGAATTTTAAAGAAAAGGGCAACAGAATATTAAACAAGTCGGAAAGGCTACAGTCACGCGGTGACTGTAAGAGGCCATGGATTTTCAGTTTATTTTTATATACCATAAAAAATATAAATTGAAATAAAATGTTTAATACAATAAAAACAAAAATTAAAATAACGAAAAATCAAGAGTCGATAGCATAAGTTACATACACACACAGCAGCGTCAACTGCTTCTTCTTGAATTTAGACGTCCGTTAACAATAACACAGACCTGCCTTATGTTTTGTGTATTGCCTCACACGCATATACATATGTATGCATGTGTGAGCTTCGTGTGCATGTATTGTATGCATGCACGCAAAAGTACAGCATGCAAAACATCTTAAAAGGCAAAACTTAATATATAAATTATTAGATAAATATAAATAAATGGCAAATAATTAAAAAATGCATATTCTTTATAAATATAAATGTAAACAAATATGAAAAATATAAAAAATTAAAATAGCTAAATTGTCTTTTCGCCGTGGGGAATCGAACCCTGGCCGTTTGCATAGGAGTTCGTCATCCTAACAACTAGACCACCGTCGCTGCGCTCCGCGCCCGTTAAAATTGCATTTTAGACCATTTGCTCAAAAATGTCAAATATGTCATGTACAACAATAACACTACTACAAGATTGAATGACCACAAGAAAGCCAAATGTTATTTATTTATATTTAATAAGATTATTTGTTGAAATTCGATAAATGAAATCAAATTTTATAATGATGAAAAAAAAAAAATAAAATATTAACTTCTAAATAGTGAAATAGTAAAAATAAAATCAAACCGCCTCCCCGAGGGATTGAACCTCCATTCTTTTGTTTGATTGCCTGCTGCTCTACACATTTGACCATCGCCGCACTGACTCGACGCGCGGCTAAGTAACTATTTCCTTCTCATACACACACATAACCATTTTCGCATTAAAAAAGATCGAAAAAGCACGTGGCTGGCAGCAGCTTGCAGGCAAGACATCACAAATCAATAGAAAATGTTAACTCGCGTAACTTTTATATTTATTATCCGATCGGGTTGCAATTTATAAAATAAGTTCACATCGCATTTATCTATATGTATGCCAAAGCAGAAAGTTAAGACTTTAATAATCAGCTTAATAATCACAAATTACTGATTTACGGGGCGGTGGGCGTGGTACCCGACATTTGAAAACGACGTTTACTGCCTAGGATATACAGTAATCTTCATGCCAAATTTGGAGGGTCTAGCTTTCTTAATAGCAGAGAATCAGACGCTCATACAGACGGACAGACAGACAGACGGACAGACGGACAGACGGACAGACGGACAGACAGACATGGCTAGATCGACTCGGCTAGTGATCCTGAGCAAGAATATATATACTTTATGGGGTCGCAGATGTCTCCTTCTGCCTGTTACGCACATTCCGACAAACCTAATAGACCATGTATTTTTTTAAAATCCATGGCCTAAAAATTTAAAAATAGCGCTATTATATAAGGTGACTAAGATAGATAAAGATGACGAGGTTCAAATAAAAGCAATTCTGTCTAAATATCATGACGATCCGTCAGAAGGAGGCCACTCAGGAATTTCTAGAACCCTAAGGAAAATAAAATACTTTTTATTACTGGCCACAGATGACCAAGGCAATAAGTAAATATGTTAAGACATGTTTAAAATGCCAACAAGCTAAAACGTTGAAACACACGAAAATGCCAATGATTATAACTGAAACGCCAGAAACAGTATTTGATATAGTTTTGATAGATACCATTGGTCCACTTTCAAGATCAGAAGATGGAAATGAGTATGCTGTCACTATAATATGTGATTTAACTAAGTATTTGGTTACGGTACCCATACCAAACAAAAGTGCAAAATCAGTTGCTAAGGCTATATTTGAAAATTTTATACTCAAGTACGGTCCAATGAAAATAATCATTACGGACATGGGAACAGAGTATAAAAATCAAATATTAGATGACTTGTGTAAATATTATATATGAAGATAAAGAACATTACTTCAACCGCACACCATCACCAGACTTTTGGAACAATAGAACGAAGTCACAGAACATTTAACGAGTATGTTCGCTCGTAAATATCTGTTGACAAAACTGATTGGGATGTTTGGATACAATATTTTACTTATTGTTTCAATACAACACCATCAGTAGTTCACGAATATTATCCATATGAACTAGTATTTGGAAGATTACCAAGACAGTTCGTAGATTTTAACAAGATAGACAGAATAGATCCCATTTATATCATGGATGACTATTCAAAAGAGGTAAAATTAAGATTAGAGGTAGCTTATAAAAGAGCTAGGAATATGTTAGAAAAGGCAAAAGCCGATTGAAAAGTTAAATATGATAGAAATGTTAGTAATTTTGAATTAAAAATAGGATATAAGGTACTACTTAGGAATGAAACAGGACATGAGCTAGATAATAATTATTTAGGACCATAATTAGTTTCAGAGATAGGAATAAATAATAATATTACAATTGTAGGATAGAAAAATAAAAAACAGATAGTTCATAAGAATAGGTTAAAGATATATAAACAATGAAACGTTTCAAAAGAAAAAAATATAGGTCTGATCAACCGAAAGTAAAACAAAATTTTTTCTAAGAGGATTAAAAATAGAAGAATAAAGTAATTATATAAACAAAAAAATGAAAATGAAATTGAAAAAATGATTAAATATATTACATTTCTTTAAAAAGGGAGGTGTAGTGTATCTACCCTTCATATATGTAAAGTAAATACATTTTGACACTTTGTCATAATAATCAATAAACATAAACTATACAAAAAGACCACAAACAATTACACAGGCACTCCAGCTCTTGAAATACGATCTAACGCTTATACATAAGCCGATCGCGGAGCGTGAGAATGCTGAGCTTGCACTTAGCAACTCAAGTGATCAAGCCATACATAACTTATGTATGCCTTCTGCATACACATGTATATGTATGCGCTATAAAGAGTACATAGGCTTAAGAATACCATGTGAGGGTTAGCTGTACCCAAAGACAGCCAGCTAAGATTCATTTAATAAACATACCGCAAACGAAACAGAACGTATTGACTTCACGTTTATTGTACTACTAGTACTGGGACCTCTCTGTTAACTACTAGCGCGCCCACATTCTCTACAACAACTACCTCTGTGCTCTGGTCAGCGATAACTGCAGAAACTGTCTCTGCTGACCCGACGACGTCAACCCGAAAGCCTCCCACGCCTCTCTCGGACAGTTGTACCAGCGAAAATGAAAACAACAGTGAAACGAAACCAAAACAAACTCGAGCAGCGCAACTGGTGCAAACTGGTATCGATCGGTACATATAGATTAAGCGCAAGCTGAGCCCGCAGAATAAAGGAGGCGGCAACAAGTCGAAAATGAACCGCAACAACGCTACTAATAGCGAATCTGAGGGACAATACTCAAATAGATTCGCTGTCCTAGACAACACCTCAGCGAATCAAATCGACGATTCGCCGAACACAAACCGAAGCCGGCCACCGGGTTAAAATAAAATATCTGGACGATGCCCGGAAAACCTACTACACATACCAACTTAAGAGCGCCAAGGGACTCCAAGTTGTAATAAAAGGAATTGAACCCACCGTGACGCCTGATGAAATTACTGCAGCACTAAAAGCTAAAAACTTTTACGCCAAATCAGTAATTAACATCCTGAACAGGAACAAACAACCTCAGCCACTCTTCAAAGTAGAGCGAAACGAAGTGCACCGTCGAATCACTGTAGAAGAGCAGCACAAACGAAACCAACCAGTGCTGTATATAAACTGTCAAGAATATGGCCACACCAAGGCCTATTGCACTCTGAGGTCAATCTGCGTTGTCTGCAGTGAACCACATAGTACTGCAAATTGTACAAAAAATAAGGAAGACACTTCGGTTAAGATGTGCAGCAACTGCGGTGAGAACTACACAGCGAACTGGCGTGGCTGTGTTGTCTTTAAAGAGCTTAAAAATCGCCTCCACAAGCGCACGCCCTCGCCAAGGATCCACTTTAACATATAATCATCAGCCAGATCAACCACTTCCCAAACGCAACACCAGCTTTCTTCACATACGAAAGGGCCCTAAAGTACTCTCCAACAAAGCCTGGAGAAGTTCATGTCTTCATGCAAACTACTCTGCAAGAGCTTATGAAGAACCAGAAAACGCTGATACAGCTGCTCGTATCCAGTTAACCAATAATAAGGGAAGCCATTATCCCTAAAAATAGCTACGTGGAACGCCAATGATGTCTCAGAGCACAGGCTGGAACTAACACAGTTCCTTAACAACAAAAATATTGAGGTTATGTTGCTTTCTGAAACGCACTTAACAAATAAACACAACTTCCAAATTCCTGGATTCAAATTCTACTCCACTAACCACCCAGATGGCAAAGCCCATGGGGGTACTGGAGTACTAATTAGAGCTCGGCTCAAACACTATGCTCAAAACACGTTTGGAAAAAGCTACTTGCAATCCACGTCGATCAGCATATACAGGCCAGAAATGGCCCTATCACACTTGCAGCAGTATACTGACCGCGGTTCATACTCACTGAAGACAACTTCATGGAATACGCTAGGAGAGCGCTTTGTTGCAGCAGGCGACAACAACGCAAAACACACGCACTGGGGATCTCGCCTGGTCACGCCCAAAGGGAAGCAGCTTTACAACGCAATTTCAAAATCAAACCGAAAGCTAAACTACGAAGCTTCCTGACCTCATTGGCTTCGCAATAACAAAAGGTATTCCACAGTACCTCATAACAACAGAGTCACTACCAGACTTGTCCTCAGATCACTCAGATCAGATTGCCAAATACCGAAACAGACATTGACAACCGAAACGGCTCGCTTGTATCGACCCTAGTTGCAGCAGCAACAGTCTCAACATCACCAGACCCCGCTGCTCCTATGAGATACAACCTAACAAACAGAGATATTGAGAATCTGGTGCTTAAAAAACGGCGCTTGCACAGAGAGTGGCAAAAGCACCGATCGCCGAGCTCGAAACAAAGACTAAAAGCTGCAACGCGTTTGCTCACCAGAACACTCAAGCTAGCGGAAGGAAAGGCACAATATGAATACATCGAGCAGCTCTCACCAACCAGCACAAAACACTCCTTATGGAAAGCCCACCTCCACGCACCGTCATGGCATGAAATGTCAAATTTTCTGTCAGAACGCTATCGCACACTAGAGGCGATAGAGGATGTGCAACCTAGCACAAGCACACATGCTACTTCCAAACCTGCTCGAAAAGAGCCCCCTACAAGGAAGGTCACTCCTCTGACGACTAATATACAGAATTACTTCACGGCGAACACACAAGGTGTTCTTCTCGGCACTGCTCTTATAAACGTTTGCCATTTGCGCATGACTTATAAGGCACGTGCACTGATCGATTCAGGATCAGAGGCTCCGTTCATCTCTGAACGGATGTTTAACATCATAAAGCCCTCCTACCAAGCCGCGCAAATTCAAGTAGCTGGCTTAAATCAAGCAGTCTCAGCCAATCCACAAAAGTTGTGTCACTTCCAGATTAGCTTCCCGATCACTCCCAGGTTACAGCTAGAAACTGCAGCCTTTGTTCTTCCTCAAGTGGCAGGTAACCTTCCATCCTACCCAATTTCCAAGGATCTTCTGAAGGACCTGCCAAACCTACAAGTCGCTGATCCGCATTTCCCCCAGAGCTCTCAAATAGACGTGCTCTTAGGAGCCGATCTTCTCCCGTCTGTCATAAAGAGTGGCTCAGTGTCCAAAATCTGTGGAACTTTGCTCGGTCAAGAGACCATATTCGGCTGGGTCCTCACAGGACCAGTAGCCAAGTCAAATCTTTCGACCCTTTCATGCTTCACCACGAGGATCAAGATCAGCGAAGAGCAAAGGCTTGATAATCTTCTGACCAAGTTTTGGGTTGTGGAAAATCTACCAGCCAAGCTGGTAAAAGTTTCTGACGGAGCGTGTGAAAACAATTTCCTTCGCACCACTTCCAAAACAAGAGAGGTTGTTACTCTTCCATTTAAAAACCCTGATACCTTCGAATTAGGACATTCAAGGTCCACCGCACTCGCTCAGTTTCTCAGGAACGAATGTCGTTTAAAGAGTAACTTTCCTTTAAAAGAGCAGTACGACTCCATTATTCAGGAGTATTTAGATTTAAGCCATATGAGGCCAGTCTCTGCAAGTAATGACTGCAGCAAACTTTTATCTCCCTCATCATGCTGTTTTTAAACCTGAGAGCACCATTACCAAAGTTCGCGTTGTTTTTCAACGAATCCTCATCAGGAACCTAAATGGCGAAATGTGTGACTATGAACTCAACACAGTCACTTTCGGAGTAAACTGTGTTCCATTCTTGGCCATTCGGGTTCCTCAGCAGCTTTCCCAGGATGTTAGCACACACTTTCCTCTCGCCAGCGACATCATATCCAATTACATGTACGTAGACGATGTCCTTGCTGGCGCAGACTCCATAAAGCGCGCCACAGTGTCCATTGAAGAGTTACGCAAAGCTCTTGAGACAGCTGGCTTTCCCTTAAGAAAATAGACCTCCAACCACTAAGATGTGCTAGCTAAGATACCCAAGGACCATCTATTGAACGCCGATTTCCTCGAACTAGAGGAAGCGAGCTTAGCAAAGACTCTAGGTATACGCTGGCAAGCGCGTACGGATGAGTTTCTCTTTGCCCCTCCAAAGCAGATGTGGAACAATCTTACACTAAACGTGTAGTTCTATCTCACATCGCTAAACTTTTCGATCCCGCAGGTTGGCTGGCACCATTTGTGGTCCGTGCCAAAATTTTCATGCAGGAGATATGGCTGCAAAATCTTGGATGGGATGAAGCGTTGCCTCTGGAATTCCAACAACGCTGGCAGGATTTCCTATCCAGTTATTCATCCCTCCAGAAGATTCGGATCCCCAGATGGGTCCAATATACCCCGTTAGCAAAACTCCAAATCCATGGTTTCTGCGACGCAGCTCAGCGCGACTACGGAGCAGCTATCTACATCCGTGTTGAAAACTAACACAATATTTCAAGCCATCTCCTTGTAGCCAAAACCAGAGTAGCTCCTGTGAAGACCATCTCCTTGCCTCGATTGGAACTTTGCGGTGCATTACTGCTAGCCGAGTCATCATCAACACTCCTCCCTCATCACCCAGTCAATAGCTACGAAGAGTACTATTGGACTGAATCCATAATTGTGTTAGTAAGCCTCCATGTAAATGGACGATCTTCGTGGCTAACAGAGTAGCTAAGATAACTCAGATCACTTGTTCGAGCAAATAGTCCCACGTCAGATCTGAGCAGAATTCTTCCGATGTTGCCAGTAGAGGTGTCTCTTCAGAGGACCTCATTGTCAATAATCTCTGGTGGCGCGGACCCAATTGGCTGATCCTTCCAGCAGAACAGTGGCCTGTTGCGATTGAAATTGCCACGAAACAGATGAAGAGCTTCGTCCTGTTAAATGCAACTTAACTAAGTTGCCTCCTTCATCCGATTGTATCTTGGAGAGATTTTCCGAGCTCGACAGAGTACTGCGGGTGATGGCTTACGTATACCGCTTTATCCACAGGAGTCGCAAACCTGATCTTATGTTCTCTTCAGATGCCAGCAGGTCTGAAATCTCCAACGTCCAAGATTTGCTCATCCGGAACACCCAACGTACTCAATTCGTGAAAGAGTACAACTGTCTGTTGAACAAGGAGCAGATTGCAAGGAGTAGTGACATCATTAATTTGAATCGCCAGCGGAGTTATAAGATCATGCGGTCGTGTGAGAACATCCGCTTCTTTAAGCTATGATGAGCGGCACCCGATCATCCTTCCGTACTCATGTACCTTCTCACACCTCCTTGTCTGTTATACACATCGTATCTCGCTCCATGGTGGAAATCAATTAATGATGCGTCTAATTAGATCACGCTTCTGGATTCCGAAACTCCGAACTTTAGTGAAAGCCACTATTAATTCCTGTCGAGTTTGCATCCTCCAACGCAAAAAACTGCAAACTCAAGTCATGGGTACTCTGCCCTTTGCGAGAGTCTCTTTTTCTCGACCTTTTACCCACACGGGACTCGACTTCGCGGGTCCTTTCGAAATCAAAAATTTTACTGGTCGGGCCTGCCCTATAACCAAGGGCTATATATGTGTCTTCGTGTGTTTTAGCACAAAGGCCATACATTTGGAAGCAACCTCGGATCTAACAACCGAGAATTTCCTCGCAGCCTTCGCACGTTTCGTCGCGAGACGCGGCTGCCCCCACTACGTATACTCCGACAACGGAAAGACGTTCGTCGGAGCCTCCAAAGTCCTTTCAACAGAGTTTATGAATGCAGTGAAGGATGATGTATCCACCAAATACAGCCATCAAAACCGCACATGGGTGGCTTACGGGAAGCTGGAGTAAAGAGCTTACAAACGCTCTTCTACAAATCCACTTCCTCACTGAAATATACGTTCGAAGAACGTATTCCAGGCCAATTTCTCCAATGTCTGCCCCACCGATCTTTTAGCTTTGACTCCTGGCCATTTTCTGATCGGCGGTCCGCTTATGTCCATCGCAGAGCCTGGGCCGCATCCAAGCCGTTTATCCTGGCGCTGATGACATCGTCCGGTTGGTGGATATCTTCACCACCCGTAGTGTCATCAAAAGGCCCAGGTAGTCCTCCTTCTTATAGAGGACACCGTCCAGACACCCTCCTAACCTTGTGTTGTCCTTTAGTGGATATATGTCCAGCAGACACTAATCCATGTATCTACCTTCCTATTTTCAGATTAGTGAAAAAAATGGCACCACGCAAGACACAACCGCAAAGGGCAGCGAAGCCAAGCGGACCGAAAGGAGTGAACTCCTCCTGGTTTCGCGTCTGCCGAGGAGTCCACGCCCTCAAGAAGTGCCAACGCTTTTTGCATCTGGCTGCGGAGAAGCGTCTCAGGGCAGTATTAATCAATAGATACTGCCCGAACTGCCTCGCCCATGAGCATTCAGCACGCTCATGTCGCAATGGTGGTACCTGTCGCACATGCGGCCTGGACCACCATACGCTCCTCCACCTCCCAAGCAGCCAGTCCGAAAGGCAAGCCCCCACGTCATCCCCGTCTCCTCATCCACCGGCAGAGTCCCTGGCTACTACCCAATCGGCGACAGTCAGCATGTTGGCGACGGCCTGGACGTGGCCGGCAAAATCTTTGAGGTGCGTGTGCTGTTGGACGCGTGCATTGGCAACGGCCTTTGACCTTTCCGCCGAAAAAGAGTTTTGCCGCGCCTTGTTCAGGTCAAGGGTAGCGCCAGACTTGTGCGGACTCCGGCACAGAAGGTTGGCAAAGACCTTAACCCATGCTGTCCATGCATCACGCTGGCGGACACCAAAGCAGAGTATCCATTGTTCTGGGGGCCGACGTCTATGGTGACGTAATTCTACCCGGGCTTGTTCCATCCCACGGCGGACTGCCGTTGGCCCAGAACACTCCGTTTGGTTGGGTACTATCCGGTGCCTTCAAGACATAGTTCGCCAACGCCCCTAGCGCCCCTCCAGCGGCATCCAAAGATCCCAGCTCCATCCAACTATTTGCAATAGTATTTCAACGCCCCCTTGCATGGATGTTTACGTCGAAACGTTGCCGCCTAGAAGTAGGCAGCGTTGCGGCGTAAACAGTGCCAGAATCACCAAGGGCTCTCGCCCTCTTTTATCCGTTATGTTAAGTTAGGCTTAAGCATACATTGTAAATTTACATAAAGTCAGTTTTAAGAATAAAAGTCTTCACTTCACTACGGTCACTTTTGACCGCACGCGCGCCGCATTGTTTCTTTAAGGCCGAACCAGAAGAAGCCACTGCCGCCACTACATTCAATATA
Source organism: Zaprionus kolodkinae (assembly GCA_018901885.1). NCBI lineage: Eukaryota > Metazoa > Arthropoda > Insecta > Diptera > Drosophilidae > Zaprionus > Zaprionus kolodkinae. The sequence continues at coordinate 78,850 of JAEIFM010000261.1, read as the reverse complement.
TATTCAGTATCCAGGGAACACTACGGGGAGGCCATTAACAAAATAATGGGGTCAAAAAAACAAATACAAGTTTTCGAGACCTGCGAGTCGACTTAAGCTGATAAAAACCAACTCCTAAAATACATATATGCCGCATGCCCAGATCATGATAAAAAAAATATGTTGTGGGTCTGTGTTATATATACAACTGAACTAAATTTGTATTTTAATATTTAAAGTTATACTATACTATTTATACACTAAACATATCCTAATTATATCCAAGGTCCTAATTAAAAGCCTACACCTAATACTAAATTTCCTGCGTATCTAACCTATTCTTAATGTTCCTTATCTATACTATCCTGAACACTGACAGAAATCCCATTGTGATGGCTATGCATTAACTCAAACGTCCTAGCACAATTAATATTATTATTTATATTTGAAAAAGCCCAATCAATATGTGTATCCGTATTGGTAGTGGACGTTTTCAAATCTAACAAGCTCCTAAATCCTTTGCTAATCAAAGAATTATAAATGCTCCTACACCTGTTAAAGGTTTTTAAACATAAATTAAAATATCCAAACACAATACAATTACTACCTGAAGGAATAAATTCCTGAAATAGTTCCTCAAGTTCTGTTTTAAATATGGATGGAGAATAATCTGGAGAAAAAATTACTCAATTAATTAAAATTACTCAAAAATTACTGAGCCAATAGTTTTTCTACCGCTAAAGCTATGGGATACTCTACCTACAAGCTTATTCCTAATGTAAACTAAGATACCTGTTAAAGGTCTTATAGATGCAAGTTGCACAACTATAGTGAACCCGGGTATTTCGACATTTTCATTCGATATGGAAGTCTCCACGAAGCATAATACCGATGATTGAAGCATCCGATCGAACATATTCGATATGGGAAAGCAGGCTCTGAGTATTATGGAAGAAAATGTGGAACTGTCAATGTGTACGCAATAGTTTCTCAGTCCGCTCTTTCTCCAATTGGGCTTTCACTCTATCATTACTTTGGGCATGCTTAGGAGGAACAAAGTTACCAATAATAAATAATCATAAAGCAGTAGTTGCTCTACTGCAAGCTAAGCTGCATTCGGGAGTTAGCATGGACTACCACTTTGCTATACGTAGCTCCCTGACTCTTATGAATAGTGATGCCTTCAGCAGGCACAACCGGAAACTGCTTACAGTCAATGGTGACTTGCGCGTTGTTGGACTATTGAGAACTGCAAACAATTTTCTGAACTGGAGTCCATGAAGGTTCTGTACGATGTGTGCATTTTGAACGCGCAATTTCTCCTACACTTTCCTCAGTGAATTTTACCCATTAAACATTGGGAGTGTTGGATATGGTAAAATCTATTTGCATCAATACCCCTGATGACCCGTTTACTAACCCATCCTCTGTGTCTACATTGACCGTCATCATATATTTGGCAGTGGTCTTAAGAAGTAGAGACGTGCATAGTCCCTGAGCAACGGACGTTTTAAAACCCTTAACTTACTCAAGAATCCTATTTTTTCTAGCTGCATTCAAATGATCAGCCTTAATAAAATCATGAGCGGTAGATGCATTATCTCTGTGAGCTCAAAATACTTAAAAAGATCTTAGAGATATGTGCCAAATAATTCATGGTAGGGGTCTCCGGTATTTGGATCAAAAATCCAAGCACCGCCTACTGGTTGTAACAGAAACACCACCAAATGGAGAAGTATTTTTGAAGATTTGCTTCAAACGGGAATCTAAATAGGAAAACATGAAGGAACAAACCATTGATATTTCATCAATAATAATTAACTTAAGGTCGATTAACCTAAGAGGTGCTGAAAGAGATTGATTGACAGGAAGTGAAAACATGGAATGTAGTGTTGAACCACAGATTCCGAATGCTGCTTTTTCAAAAGGATTTTAATAGATGTCGGATCCTGGCATACTATTATACATAACGGACAATGACTGGAAAATGGCTGAAATAAGTCGGCTTGTATTTGGCATTGTATTTTCTGCGATTGTTCTCAACTATCTCCTGATTTCGGCTATAGAACAATTCGCAGTCTCTTGTGACTAAATCTGCATGATCACTACGCCATGGGGCGTAAAGCATCAAAAGCTTTCTGAAGTAGTCACTTCTTTCGGTATTGCAATTAAATCTCCTATACCTAATTATGTAGGGCGTGAGCCTCTTCCTGATGAAGAGAGCATAAACTATTGACTCGGAAGCCCTTGGCACTTCGTCGTCAATGTCATTCTCATTATCTTGGCGACTTGCTATAGCTATAAAAAGCAGCAAAGTCAGCAAGGCATAAGCTCTCTAGAGCGTCTGGGCGCTGAACATAATGATCTAGAAGGCCGAAGTGAAAAACATCCTTAGAGATTTCGGGCAGACTTTCAAGTTCCTGTCTAGATCTCAGCATTCTGACCCGCTTTTCTGCTTCATGTGTATTGATATAAACACTTGCACTACTGCTGACGGACAAGTGCATACCAAATTGCCTCACGCATTAGCATAGAAAGGCCTCTCTGGGACTTGTTAATATAATTAACGACGTAGCTGCAGCAAGCATAGGGGTCCAAAGTAAACTTAATATCTCTATTTGCTCGCTGCATTAATATGAGGTGCTTGTTGTAAGCGTTAAGCTTGAATGCCGAAAAAAAAATCGCTTTGAAAAAACTTTTGGTTTCTTTATCCTAGTTTTATCTTATAGAATAAATATAGCACTCATGGGTAAGGTTAAGTTGATCGTGGGTAAAAAATGTTTCAAAATCGCTAAGGGTTTCTACAGCTTCACGATCAAAGGAGAATCGAGGAGACTCTGAATTCTTTCGAAATTCCTACGATGCTCTTCCAAATTTGGAGCAATTTCTTCTAAGGGGAAAAGGAATTAAATTTGAGGCATGCAAGGGTATGGAATACCGAATCTACAAATAGTCTTTGAACTAATTTCTCGCCTGCAAGAGTTTCCGTGACTATGGGTTTGGTACTCCAAATATGGAGCAACATCAGGGCCACTAGTATAAGTTGTGATAAACTGATCAATACATTTCTTGACAGGCTCAAATGTGGACTCGTCTTGAGAATTGAGCTTTGGGGCATCTTTCAGCCAAAACATGGATGTGTGGGGAGCCTCTCTGTTGAAGCTCCACTCGTCAAAAAACTTAATGACCTTTTGACAACCGAAGACACCGCCTTCCTTCTTCATTAGTTTTTAGACCTGGCGATATTTAAAATCAAAATATCTCGCGCAGGTCACAGGGTCAGCTCAAATGAGACGAGCTTTCTCGTTTAAATTTAAATTTGAAGCCTCATCTTCGGAAATTTCTTGCTTGTCTACATTTTTAGACAGCAAGACCATAAATTCCGGCAACCTAGTTTCCGCTGCGGAAAACGTTATAAAAAATGTTGGAAGACCAACTTGCCTTATCATAGCCATCACCTTCTTTTTCTCGTCCTCCCAATGAGCAGGAGACGTGCGAATACCTTTTAAAAGCCTATAGCCATCGTCATGAAGTATTAAATTATTTAAAGTATCCTCATTACGGACATCAGCAGCAGAAATGCCTTGAGTGGCGGAGTGCTTACGTAAGCAAATTGATGTGCTATTCCTTATGCTAATCATTTCTAACTTTTTAAATTTATAAAACAATTTGTCATTTCTACAACCTCTCCTATCGAAATTCTTAAGTTCAGATCTAACTATGGTTGTAAAACTTTCCTGGTATTTCCTTTTAATGCCAGCAAAAATAGTGAGAAAGGCCAGCTCCTCTGAATCACAATCTTGAATCATATCCAAAGGATGCTTACCCTCACCGGGAGCTATCGCTATTCTGGGAATAATGATATTCTCGATAGGGACATTTTCCAAAAAGGTTTCTTGACCTTCTGGATTTATGTCGGTTTCCTCCTCTACACTATTTTGCTCATTAGCTTGAGCAGCTCTCTCTTACATTTGAGAAACGATGTCCCTATCGCCTGCTGACGCAACAAATTGTACTGTTTCAGAAGTGTAGGAAGACAACCACTGTTCATTGACAGTAACTTGGTGCTTCCTATTAAGTTCTGTGTTGACAAGATACCGAATCGCATCAGCAATTTTTGAAGGCCTAATGGTTTCAGCCATGAAATAATGGTTATATGGCATCCTACGCTTCAATGAATCTGAACAACTGCGGCTTCATTAAAGGCCCTTGGAAGGGAAGTTACAACATTTGCAACTGGAATTGACACATTGAGCACTTCTCCTTTAATGGCACTTTGACGTCCATAGCCAAGAGACTTAATGATCATGACAAGGAGAAATCAACCTTTCTTCTAATGGCGTTAAGCTCTTCAAGCAATCCGGAAGCTCCGGAAAATCTAATCCATTAGTAATGGAAGCCTTTGGTTTTTTCCCTAACTTCATGCTGTGACTGCAAGTTTTGCAGAAACTATATTTATTATTTTGAGAAGTGAACATAGAGGAAAGATACAAAATATCCGCACTGTCTGTCTCAGTACACTTTTCCTCTATGACCTCTCGGGAAATTTTAACCACTTGATGTGGAAACCACAATCCCTTGCAGCATAAGCAAACCTGATTTGGACCCGTCTCTCTATGTTATTGCGCTGTCTAGATTGCCCTGTCCCCGTTCGGTTGCCCTATAAACAGGGTCTTGTCTGCGTCTAGTTCGACTCGAAGTATTTTGACTTTGCTCCTGTGCTCTAATCGCCGAATCGGCACGACGAGAAGAGAGACGAGCATTGTCCTGTCCCTGTTCGTTAGCCCTATAAACAGGGTCTTGTCTGCGTCTAATTCGACGCGAAGTATTTACTCTTTGCTCTTGTTCTCTAGTCGTCGAATCGGCTCGTCGAGAAGAGCGACAATGACCCTGTTCGTTAGCCCTATAAACAGGGTCTGCGTCTAGTACGACGCGAAGTATTTGCTCCTTGCGCTTGTTTTCTAGTCGCCGAATCGGCTCGACGAGAAGAGCGTAGAGCATTGTCCAGTCCCCGTTCTAGTTCTAGTCTAGTTCGACGCCAAGTATTCTCCCTCTGATCCTGCTCTCTAGACGCCGAATCGGCTCGACGAGAAGAGCATCGAGCACTGTCCTCTCCCTGTTCGGTTGCCAGTAAACAGGGTCTTGTCTGCGTCTAGTTCGACGCGAAGTATTTTCTCTTTGTTCTTGTTCTCTTGTCGCCGGATTGCTACGGCGAGAAGAGCGTCGAGCAGTATTTTTGTGACTGGGTAAGTTTAATATTCTGTCTACGTTTGAGATGCTGCATTTCTATCAAATTCCTGATCATAATATTCTATATTTGCCCTATTTTGCTCATTAATTAACCTACGCCTCCGCGACCTACTTGCAGCTGTGCTTCTCCTAATTCTTGGCATTTTAATCACATAAAAATTATTATATATATTTAAATAAAATAAAATATGGAGAAAAAAAACTGTATAATATATATATATATATTAACAAATTCAGACCGAGGGTTTAACAAAAAAAATAAAAACACAGTTGTTTTAAGTTTATTAGTTAAACACTTTTTTATTTCTTCCAAAGGAAGAACTAGAGCCTTTGGATTATCTAGGGTTTCATAACAGACTTTAGTGAGCTATCGCGGTTGATAGCGTACTCGGTGCTCGGGAGTAAACTGAAAGTTTACTGAACTAAACTGAACTACTGCTTAGATGCGTGCCTGGGTTTATATAGGCAAAGTGGGTGTTAAGAGAGCAAACTCTTTAAGAGAGTTTGGCTAATTATACCCTTCGTAAAGAGTAAAGCGACACGACGCAACGTCGACGTCGGCGTCAACTGCTCAAAGCAGCGCGTCGGCTGCTGCCCGTACTGAAAATGTTGACTTAAATAACTTCTGTGTTATTGGTCCGATCGGATTGTAATTTGGAGAATATGTTCATATTGCATTAAGCTTTATACAAACCGAAGCAGAACGTTATGCGTTTAATATATAATATAATACTTTGCTTAATAATCGCAAATAACCGATTTGCGGGTGCGGTGGGCGTGGCATCAAACATTTGACATAAACTTTATCTGCCTATGATTTATAGGAACCTACATGTCAAATTTGGTATCTCTAGCTTTTTTATACCCTTCGACCATTGAAAATGGTCAAAAAAGGGTATACTAACTTTGTGCAAAATGTATGTAACAGGCATAAGGAGGCGTGGCAGACCCCATAAAGTATATATATTCTTGCTCAGGATCACTAGCCGAGTCGATTGAGACATGTCCGTCTGTCTGTCCGTCTGTCCGTCCGTCCGTCTGTCCGTCTGTCCGTCTGTTTGTTTGAGACAACAGATCTTAGCTATTAAAAAAGCTAGAGACACCAAATTTGGTATGAAGGTTCCTATATATTCGGGGCAGGTGAAGTTTATGTCAAATGTTTGATGCCACGCCCACCGCCCCCGCAAATCGGTAATTTACTATTATTAAGCAAAGTATTGAACTTACTTATATAGTTCTGCTTTGGAATGTATAAAGCTGAATGCAATGTGAACATATCCTCCAAATAACAATCCGATCGGACCAATAACACAGAAGTTATTTAAGTCAACATTTTCAGTACGGGCAGCAGCCGACGCGCTGCTTTGAGCAGTTGACGCCGACGTCGACGTTGCGTCGTGTCGCTTTACTCTTTACGAAGGGTATAATTAGCCAAACTCTCTTAAAGAGTTTGCTTTCTTAACACCCACTTTGCCTATATAAACCCAGGCACGCATCTAAGCAGTAGTTCAGTTTAGTTTAGTAAACTTTCAGTTTACTCCCGAGCACCGAGTACGCTATCAACCGCGATAGCTCACTAAAGTCTGTTATGAAACCCTAGATAATCCAAAGGCTCTAGTTCTTCCTTTGGAAGAAATAAAAAAAGTGTTTAACTAATAAACTTAAAACAACTGTGTTTTTATTTTTTTTGTTAAACCCTCGGTCTGAATTCGTTAATATATATATATATTATACAATTTTTTTTCTCCATATTTTATTTTATTTAAATATATATAATAATTTTTATGTGATTAAAATGCCAAGAATTAGGAGAAGCACAGCTGCAAGTAGGTCGCGGAGGCGTAGGTTAATTAATGAGCAAAATAGGGCAAATATAGAATATTATGATCAGGAATTTGATAGAAATGCAGCATCTCAAACGTAGACAGAATATTAAACTTACCCAGTCACAAAAATACTGCTCGACGCTCTTCTCGCCGTAGCAATCCGGCGACAAGAGAACAAGAACAAAGAGAAAATACTTCGCGTCGAACTAGACGCAGACAAGACCCTGTTTACTGGCAACCGAACAGGGAGAGGACAGTGCACGATGCTCTTCTCGTCGAGCCGATTCGGCGACTAGAGAGCAGGATCAAGGGAGAATACTTGGCGTCGAACTAGACTAGAACTAGAACGGGGACTGGACAATGCTCTACGCTCTTCTCGTCCAGCCGATTCGGCGACTAGAAAACAAGCGCAAGGAGCAAATACTTCGCGTCGTACTAGACGCAGAGAAGACCCTGTTTATAGGGCTAACGAACAGGGTCATTGTCGCTCTTCTCGACGAGCCGATTCGACGACTAGAGAACAAGAGCAAAGAGTAAATACTTCGCGTCGAATTAGACGCAGACATGACCCTGTTTATAGGGCTAACAAACAGGGACAGGACAATGCTCGTCTCTCTTCTCGTCGTGCCGATTCGGCGATTAGAGCACAGGAGCAAAGTCAAAATACTTCGAGTCGAACTAGACGCAGACAAGACCCTGTTTATAGGGCAACCGAACGGGGACAGGGCAATCTAGACAGCGCAATAACATAGAGAGACGGGTCCAAATCAGGTTTGCTTATGCTGCAAGGGATTGTGGTTTCCACATCAAGTGGTTAAAATTTCCCGAGAGGTCATAGAGGAAAAGTGTACTGAGACAGACAGTGCGGATATTTTGTATCTTTCCTCTATGTTCACTTCTCAAAATAATAAATATAGTTTCTGCAAAACTTGCAGTCACAGCATGAAGTTAGGGAAAAAACCAAAGGCTTCCATTACTAATGGATTAGATTTTCCGGAGCTTCCGGATTGCTTGAAGAGCTTAACGCCATTAGAAGAAAGGTTGATTTCTCCTTGTCATGATCATTAAGTCTCTTGGCTATGGACGTCAAAGTGCCATTAAAGGAGAAGTGATCAATGTGCCAATTCCAGTTGCAAATGTTGTAACTTCCCTTCCAAGGGCCTTTAATGAAGCCGCAGTTGTTCAGATTCATTGAAGCGTAGGATGCCATATAACCATTATTTCATGGCTGAAACCATTAGGCCTTCAAAAATTGCTGATGCGATTCGGTATCTTGTCAACACAGAACTTAATAGGAAGCACCAAGTTACTGTCAATGAACAGTGGTTGTCTTCCTACACTTCTGAAACAGTACAATTTGTTGCGTCAGCAGACGATAGGGACATCGTTTCTCAAATGTAAGAGAGAGCTGCTCAAGCTAATGAGCAAAATAGTGTAGAGGAGGAAACCGACATAAATCCAGAAGGTCAAGAAACCTTTTTGGAAAATGTCCCTATCGAGAATATCGATATTCCCAGAATAGCGATAGCTCCCGGTGAGGGTAAGCATCCTTTGGATATGATTCAAGATTGTGATTCAGAGGAGCTGGCCTTTCTCACTATTTTTGCTGGCATTAAAAGGAAATACCAGGAAAGTTTTTCAACCATAGTTAGATCTGAACTTAGGAATTTCGATAGGAGAGGTTGTAGAAATGACAAATTGTTTTATAAATTTAAAAAGTTAGAAATAATTAGCATAAGGAATAGCACATCAATTTGCTTACGTAAGCACTCCGCCACTCAAGGCATTTCTGCTGCTGATGTCCGTAATGAGGATACTTTAAATAATTTAATTCTTCATGACGATGGCTATAGGCTTTTAAAAGGTATTCGCACGTCTCCTGCTCATTGGGAGGACGAGAAAAAGAAGGTGATGGCTATGATAAGGCAAGTTGGTCTTCCAACATTTTTTATAACGTTTTCCGCAGCGGAAACTAGGTTGCCGGAATTTATGGTCTTGCTGTCTAAAAATGTAGACAAGCAAGAAATTTCCGAAGATGAGGCTTCAAATTTAAATTCATGGTACCTGTCGCACATGCGGCCTGGACCACCATACGCTCCTCCACCTCCCAAGCAGCCAGTCCGAAAGGCAAGCCCCCACGTCATCCCCGTCTCCTCATCCACCGGCAGAGTCCCTGGCTACTACCCAATCGGCGACAGTCAGCATGTTGGCGACGGCCTGGACGTGGCCGGCAAAATCTTTGAGGTGCGTGTGCTGTTGGACGCGTGCATTGGCAACGGCCTTTGACCTTTCCGCCGAAAAAGAGTTTTGCCGCGCCTTGTTCAGGTCAAGGGTAGCGCCAGACTTGTGCGGACTCCGGCACAGAAGGTTGGCAAAGACCTTAACCCATGCTGTCCATGCATCACGCTGGCGGACGCCCAAGCAGAGTATCCATTGTTCTGGGGGCCGACGTCTATGGTGACGTAATTCTACCCGGGCTTGTTCCATCCCACGGCGGACTGCCGTTGGCCCAGAACACTCCGTTTGGTTGGGTACTATCCGGTGCCTTCAAGACATAGTTCGCCAACGCCCCTAGCGCCCCTCCAGCGGCATCCAAAGATCCCAGCTCCATCCAACTATTTGCAATAGTATTTCAACGCCCCCTTGCATGGATGTTTACGTCGAAACGTTGCCGCCTAGAAGTAGGCAGCGTTGCGGCGTAAACAGTGCCAGAATCACCAAGGGCTCTCGCCCTCTTTTATCCGTTATGTTAAGTTAGGCTTAAGCATACATTGTAAATTTACATAAAGTCAGTTTTAAGAATAAAAGTCTTCACTTCACTACGGTCACTTTTGACCGCACGCGCGCCGCATTGTTTCTTTAAGGCCGAACCAGAAGAAGCCACTGCCGCCACTACATTCAATATATATTCAGTATCCAGGGAACACTACGGGGAGGCCATTAACAAAATAATGGGGTCAAAAAAACAAATACAAGTTTTCGAGACCTGCGAGTCGACTTAAGCTGATAAAAACCAACTCCTAAAATACATATATGCCGCATGCCCAGATCATGATAAAAAAAATTTGTTGTGGGTCTGTGTTATATATACAACTGAACTAAATTTGTATTTTAATATTTAAAGTTATACTATACTATTTATACACTAAACATATCCTAATTATATCCAAGGTCCTAATTAAAAGCCTACACCTAACACTGACAGAAATCCCATTGTGATGGCTATGCATTAACTCAAACGTCCTAGCACAATTAATATTATTATTTATATTTGAAAAAGCCCAATCAATATGTGTATCCGTATTGGTAGTGGACGTTTTCAAATCTAACAAGCTCCTAAATCCTTTGCTAATCAAAGAATTATAAATGCTCCTACACCTGTTAAAGGTTTTTAAACATAAATTAAAATATCCAAACACAATACAATTACTACCTGAAGGAATAAATTCCTGAAATAGTTCCTCAAGTTCTGTTTTAAATATGGATGGAGAATAATCTGGAGAAAAAAATTACTCAATTAATTAAAATTACTCAAAAATTACTGAGCCAATAGTTTTTCTACCGCTAAAGCTATGGGATACTCTACCTACAAGCTTATTCCTAATGTAAACTAAGATACCTGTTAAAGGTCTTATAGATGCAAGTTGCACAACTATAGTGAACCCGGGTATTTCGACATTTTCATTCGATATGGAAGTCTCCACGAAGCATAATACCGATGATTGAAGCATCCGATCGAACATCTTCGATATGGGAAAGCAGGCTCTGAGTATTATGGAAGAAAATGTGAAACTGTCAATGTGTACGCAATAGTTTCTCAGTCCGCTCTTTCTCCAATTGGGCTTTCACTCTATCATTACTTTGGGCATGCTTAGGAGGAACAAAGTTACCAATAATAAATAATCATAAAGCAGTAGTTGCTCTACTGCAAGCTACGCTGCATTCGGGAGTTAGCATGGACTACCACTTTGCTATACGTAGCTCCCTGACTCTTATGAATAGTGATGCCTTCAGCAGGCACAACCGGAAACTGCTTACAGTCAATGGTGACTTGCGCGTTGTTGGCCTATTGAGAACTGCAAACAATTTTCTGAACTGGAGTCCATGAAGGTTCTGTACGATGTGTGCATTTTGAACGCGCAATTTCTCCTACACTTTCCTCAGTGAATTTTACCCATTAAACATTGGGAGTGTTGGATATGGTAAAATCTATTTGCATCAATACCCCTGATGCCCCGTTTACTAACCCATCCTCTGTGTCTACATTGACCGTCATCATATATTTGGCAGTGGTCTTAAGAAGTAGAGACGTGCATAGTCCCTGAGCAACGGACGTTTTAAAACTCTTAACTTACTCAAGAATCCTATTTTTTTCAGCTGCATTCAAATGATCAGCCTTAATAAAATCATGAGCGGTAGATGCATTATCTCTGTGAGCTCAAAATACTTAAAAAGATCTTAGAGATATGTGCCAAATAATTCATGGTAGGGGTCTCCGGTATTTGGATCAAAAATCCAAGCACCGCCTACTGGTTGTAACAGAAACACCACCAAATGGAGAAGTATTTTTGAAGATTTGCTTCAAACGGGAATCTAAATAGGAAAACATGAGGGAACAAACCATTGATATTTCATCAATAATAATTAACTTAAGGTCGATTAACCTAAGAGGTGCTGAAAGAGATTGATTGACAGGAAGTGAAAACATGGAATGTAGTGTTGAACCACAGATTCCGAATGCTGCTTTTTCAAAAGGATTTTAATAGATGTCGGATCCTGGCATACTATTATACATAACGGACAATGACTGGAAAATGGCTGAAATAAGTCGGCTTGTATTTGGCATTGTATTTTCTGCGATTGTTCTCAACTATCTCCTGATTTCGGCTATAGAACAATTCGCAGTATTTTGTGACTAAATCTGCATGATCACTACGCCATGGGGCGTAAAGCATCAAAAGCTTTCTGAAGTAGTCACTTCTTTCGGTATTGCGATTAAATCTCCTATACCTAATTATGTAGGGCGTGAGCCTCTTCCTGATGAAGAGAGCATAAACTATTGACTCGGAAGCCCTTGGCACTTCGTCGTCAATGTCATTCTCATTATCTTGGCGACTTGCTATAGCTATAAAAAGCAGCAAAGTCAGCAAGGCATAAGCTCTCTAGAGCGTCTGGGCGCTGAACATAATGATCTAGAAGGCCGAAGTGAAAAACATCCTTAGAGATTTCGGGCAGACTTTCAAGTTCCTGTCTAGATCTCAGCATTCTGACCCGCTTTTCTGCTTCATGTGTATTGATATAAACACTTGCACTACTGCTGACGGACAAGTGCATACCAAATTGCCTCACGCATTAGCATAGAAAGGCCTCTCTGGGACTTGTTAATATAATTAACGACGTAGCTGCAGCAAGCATAGGGGTCCAAAGTAAACTTAATATCTCTATTTGCTCGCTGCATTAATATGAGGTGCTTGTTGTAAGCGTTAAGCTTGAATGCCGAAAAAAAAATCGCTTTGAAAAAACTTTTGGTTTCTTTATCCTAGTTTTATCTTATAGAATAAATATAGCACTCATGGGTAAGGTTAAGTTGATCGTGGGTAAAAAATGTTTCAAAATCGCTAAGGGTTTCTACAGCTTCACGATCAAAGGAGAATCGAGGAGACTCTGAATTCTTTCGAAATTCCTACGATGCTCTTCCAAATTTGGAGCATTTTCTTCTAAGGGGAAAAGGATTTAAGTTTGAGGCATGCAAGGGTATGGAATACCGAATCTACAAATAGTCTTTGAACTAATTTCTCGCCTGCAAGAGTTTCCGTGACTATGGGTTTGGTACTCCAAATATGGAGCAACATCAGGGCCACTAGTATTAGTTGTGATAAACTGATCAATAAATTTCTTGACAGGCTGAAATGTGGACTCGTCTTGAGAATTGAGCTTTGGGGCATCTTTCAGCCAAAACATGGATGTGTGGGGAGCCTCTCTGTTGAAGCTCCACTCGTCAAAAAACTTAATGACCCTTTGACAACCGAAGACACCGCCTTCCTTCATCATTAGTTTTTAGACCTGGCGATATTTAAAATCAAAAAATCTCGCGCAGGTCACAGGGTCAGCTCAAATGAGACGAGCTTCCTCGTTTAAATTTAAATTTGAAGCCTCATCTTCGGAAATTTCTTGCTTGTCTACATTTTTAAACAGCAAGACCATAAATTCCGGCAACCTAGTTTCCGCTGCGGAAAACGTTATAAAAAATGTTGGAAGACCAACTTGCCTTATCATAGCCATCACCTTCTTTTTCTCGTCCTCCCAATGAGCAGGAGACGTGCGAATACCTTTTAAAAGCCTATAGCCATCGTCATGAAGTATTAAATTATTTAAAGTATCCTCTCATTACGGACATCAGCAGCAGAAATGCCTTGAGTGGCGGAGTGCTTACGTAAGCAAATTGATGTGCTATTCCTTATGCTAATCATTTCTAACTTTTTAAATTTATAAAACAATTTGTCATTTCTACAACCTCTCCTATCGAAATTCCTAAGTTCAGATCTAACTATGGTTGTAAAACTTTCCTGGTATTTCCTTTTAATGCCAGCAAAAATAGTGAGAAAGGCCAGCTCCTCTGAATCACAATCTTGAATCATATCCAAAGGATGCTTACCCTCACCGGGAGCTATCGCTATTCTGGGAATATCGATATTCTCGATAGGGACATTTTCCAAAAAGGTTTCTTGACCTTCTGGATTTATGTCGGTTTCTTCCTCTACACTATTTTGCTCATTAGCTTGAGCAGCTCTCTCTTACATTTGAGAAACGATGTCCCTATCGTCTGCTGACGCAACAAATTGTACTGTTTCAGAAGTGTAGGAAGACAACCACTGTTCATTGACAGTAACTTGGTGCTTCCTATTAAGTTCTGTGTTGACAAGATACCGAATCACATCAGCAATTTTTGAAGGCCTAATGGTTTCAGCCATGAAATAATGGTTATATGGCATCCTACGCTTCAATGAATCTGAACAACTGCGGCTTCATTAAAGGCCCTTGGAAGGGAAGTTACAACATTTGCAACTGGAATTGGCACATTGATCACTTCTCCTTTAATGGCACTTTGACGTCCATAGCCAAGAGACTTAATGATCATGACAAGGAGAAATCAACCTTTCTTCTAATGGCGTTAAGCTCTTCAAGCAATCCGGAAGCTCCGGAAAATCTAATCCATTAGTAATGGAAGCCTTTGGTTTTTTCCCTAACTTCATCCTGTGACTGCAAGTTTTGCAGAAACTATATTTATTATTTTGAGAAGTGAACATAGAGGAAAGATACAAAATATCCGCACTGTCTGTCTCAGTACACTTTTCCTCTATGACCTCTCGGGAAATTTTAACCACTTGATGTGGAAACCACAATCCCTTGCAGCATAAGCAAACCTGATTTGGACCCGTCTCTCTATGTTATTGCGCTGTCTAGATTGCCCTGTCCCCGTTCGGTTGCCCTATAAACAGGGTCTTGTCTGCGTCTAGTTCGACTCGAAGTATTTTGACTTTGCTCCTGTGCTCTAATCGCCGAATCGGCACGACGAGAAGAGAGACGAGCATTGTCCTGTCCCTGTTCGTTAGCCCTATAAACAGGGTCTTGTCTGCGTCTAATTCGACGCGAAGTATTTACTCTTTGCTCTTGTTCTCTAGTCGTCGAATCGGCTCGTCGAGAAGAGCGACAATGACCCTGTTCGTTAGCCCTATAAACAGGGTCTTCTCTGCGTCTAGTACGACGCGAAGTATTTGCTCCTTGCGCTTGTTTTCTAGTCGCCGAATCGGCTCGACGAGAAGAGCGTAGAGCATTGTCCAGTTCCCGTTCTAGTTCTAGTCTAGTTCGACGCCAAGTATTCTCCCTCTGATCCTGCTCTCTAGTCGCCGAATCGGCTCGACGAGAAGAGCATCGAGCACTGTCCTCTCCCTGTTCGGTTGCCTGTAAACAGGGTCTTGTCTGCGTCTAGTTCGACGCGAAGTATTTTCTCTTTGTTCTTGTTCTCTTGTCGCCGGATTGCTACGGCGAGAAGAGCGTCGAGCAGTATTTTTGTGACTGGGTAAGTTTAATATTCTGTCTACGTTTGAGATGCTGCATTTCTATCAAATTCCTGATCATAATATTCTATATTTGCCCTATTTTGCTCATTAATTAACCTACGCCTCCGCGACCTACTTGCAGCTGTGCTTCTCCTAATTCTTGGCATTTTAATCACATAAAAATTATTATATATATTTAAATAAAATAAAATATGGAGAAAAAAACTGTATAATATATATATATATATATTAACGAATTCAGACCGAGGGTTTAACAAAAAAATAAAAACACAGTTGTTTTAAGTTTATTAGTTAAACACTTTTTTTATTTCTTCCAAAGGAAGAACTAGAGCCTTTGGATTATCTAGGGTTTCATAACAGACTTTAGTGAGCTATCGCGGTTGATAGCGTACTCGGTGCTCGGGAGTAAACTGAAAGTTTACTGAACTAAACTGAACTACTGCTTAGATGCGTGCCTGGGTTTATATAGGCAAAGTGGGTGTTAAAAGAGCAAACTCTTTAAGAGAGTTTGGCTAATTATACCCTTCGACCATTGAAAATGGTCAAAAAAGGGTATACTAACTTTGTGCAAAATGTATGTAACAGGCATAAGGAGGCGTGGCAGACCCCATAAAGTATATATATTCTTGCTCAGGATCACTAGATCATTGAGACATGTCCGTCTGTCCGTCTGTCCGTCTGTCCGTCTGTATGAGACAACAGATCTCAGCTATTAAAAAAGCTAGAGATACCAAATTTGACATGTAGGTTCCTATAAGTCATAGGCAGATAAAGTTTATGTCAAATGTTTGATGCCACGCCCACCGCCCCCGCAAATCGGTTATTTGCGATTATTAAGCAAAGTATTAAACGCATAACGTTCTGCTTCGGTTTGTATAAAGCTTTATGCAATATGAACATATTCTCCAAATTACAATCCGATCGGACCAATAACACAGAAGTTATTTAAGTCAACACTTTCAGTACGGGCAGCAGCCGACGCGCTGCTTTGAGCAGTTGACGCCGATGTCGACGTTGCGTCGTGTCGCTTTACTCTTTACGCGCGTCGCTGTGTGAGTGCGAGCGAGTAAGCTATATGCACTAGAAGTATTTGTGCAGAACTCTCTGTTTGAAATTATGAGTGTGGTTACACGTTTGTAACGGATTTAGAAAATTGGGAGAAGGGTATCTTACTGTCGGGCGCCCGACTGTAGCCTTACCCACTTGTTTTGATTCTAATGTTCTCTTTAAGAGAGTTTGGCTGATTTGACTTTAATGTTCTCTCATTGAGAGAGGGAGAGGTTCCCGAAAAATAGAGGTAATTGGAGAATCCTGAGACAAGTGCCTGAGCGGAAACTCGGGTGATAAAGTTTTGTTATTTCAGTTGGCTCGCTGTAAACTTTGAGCGGAGACCCGGGTGATGAAGCTTTATTATTTCAGTTGGCTCGCTGTAAACATTGGGGCTAGCCAAGTGATCGAATTGGGGGACAATTATTTGGGTAATCGGGTTCGAGCAATTATTTGTTATTGTTTTTAGATTTATGTTCTGTGGGAACCAAAGTTAATCGATGGGCTCTCGTTCTTTGATTACATATTGTGCTTATACGTTAATGTGTGTATGTGCGTTTTACAATAATGTGCGTGTGTGTGTGTGAATTGGGGAGTTTAAAGTGTGGGTGTAGAATGGATATGTCACTTCCCCATCCTTAAGAAAAAGGCCTGTCCTCAGGCAATAACTTTAGGGTACAATACAGGGTACTTACTGAAGGTACATTATTTTCTGTTTCAGGACTTATGATAGTTTCATTTTCTGGATTTTGATTCTTGAATTTTACAATTAATTTTTGTGGTATAGTTTTATATTTATAAATGAAGTACAATGCTGCGATTATAATTATTATTACTAATGTTGTAACTGCTATTATTTGGAAGATATTACTAGTTTGAGTGTGTTGTTCAATTATTTCTTTTGCCTGAATGTATTCAAGTGGTTCAAGTTTTGTTACATTATTGTTTACATAGATAGTTTGAGTGTAGTCTAACATTGTGTTGGAAATCAAAATTTCTTCTAACTGAATGGAACAATTAAATGCTTTTATCATGTTATTACCTTCTATTATAATTTCTCTATTGATACAATTTTGGTTTAACGTAGTTTTGGGAAGGTTCCAAGTTGTTATTATATTAGGTTCAACATATTTTATTTCAAAATCAGAACGTGTTTTACTGTATCTACATTGTGTTGAGACTTGGTTAAATATACCTGTTATGCATTTATTTATGACCAAGCTTTGAGAACTTGCTATGAAAGTTTGGTTATTATGCGAAAAATATTTGTCATGTATTGTTTCAGTTAGTATGTTATTATTTTCGTCGGGGTATGGTATTATTTGGAAAATAGGTGTTTTAATTATTTCTCTCGGAATGTGGGATATTATCAAAATTTCGTTAGTGTCAGATTTAAGCCAAGCAGAAGTTTTGATATTAAGAATTTTTCAGAATTTACGTGAGTAAGGGAATCATGTTTTAAAAGTTTTGGATTGAAGATACCTAAGCGTGTCAGTTGCATACCAAGTTCTATGTCTTCTATGTATTCGGTGAATTGTTGTAAGTTGAAAATTAGTAAGGCTAACATTTGTTCTCCTTCAAAATTTTTGTTTAAATGATTGGTTAATTCTATTCCTTCATTAATGGCTTCCATGGTTGAGTTCGCTTATTTGTACATTGTTTTTGGAAATGTTACCTATTTGTTGTTGTAATTCTTCTTTATCTTCTTGATCTTATGTAAATAGTTCCCATAAAATTTGCAAGACCGCGTTTGTTACGTTTTACAATTCTAATGCCATTCATTTCTCTATTGAGTTTCTCTGTTAGGTACTGAATTTGTGGTAAATTTTCAAAGATTTTGATAAATTCTTCATAAATATTTTCGGTTTTAGTTAAATTAATTGATAAGTAATGGTATTCATAGTTTATAAGTAAATCAATTGATCCGGTTTGAAAGATTAAGTAGCCGTTTTTGGCCTGGATAGGGGTTACTTCTAGGTTTTGCGTGCTAATTGTTGATAGTAGGCATAACATGATTATCATGATCGGGAGTAAGCCTGGAATTATCATTATTATATTTACTTTACTTTTATTAATTTTCTTTTTCTTTTTAAACTAAGATTTATAATGTATTATCTTTCTACATCTATTTGTTTCTTCAAAATGTTTATCTATTTATCTACTTGTCTTAAGTTTCCTGTCTTTCTGAATGGGTTAGTTGTTTTTGATCTAACCAGAGGTGATTCTCTGAAATTAGTGTCTATACTGTAGTCTTGTCTACTTTCGTTGAGTTTGTCAATTTTGTCTATTTTATTTTGCTGCGTGTTATAGGCAGGGGTTCCTGCATAAATGAAGATGTCTGCTGGTGTTCGACCAGTTGTGTTGTGTTTTGTTTTATGATTGTGTACTTAGTGAATTGGTTTTCTGGTTCATTCTCGCTTGTTATATTCTTAGTTTTTCGTTGACAGTTTTATGAAATCTCTCAATATCAGAAATTCCATTTTTACTCGTTGTTATGTTTAGAGTTACTCCTTCTGAATCTAACCAGAGCTTGAGTGCGGTGCACATGAAAGCGGAGTCTTTGTCGGCTTTTATTTCTATGGGTTTACCCATGTCATTGAATATACGTAAAATAGCTCTTTTAGCTTCAAGCCAATCTCTACTATTTACTTCTATCAGGGAGGCGTATTTAGAATAAATGTCAATACATGATAGGAATTGTTTATTGTTTATTAAATAAAAATCCATGACATACTTGTCTCTGGGGTTGAAAGTTTCTGGGGTTGTTTCCAGGGCTAATTTTGTTTTTCTATGTTCGGTTTTCGCAATGTTACAGATTTCACATTCATTTATAATGTTTTGGATAAGTTTTTGATAATCGGGGTAATAATAAAGTTCTTTGACCTGAAGAGTGAGTTTTTCTATGCCTGGGTGTAATAATTCTTTATGTGCTTTGAGGATAATTTCTTTAAATTGAGCATATGTTTGGATATCTATTAGTTTACTACTGGTTCTCATAGTTTTAGTGAAATTGTCGGGACTTATAATTTGAATATAAGCATTTTGAAAGACTTTAAAGTCGGCTTCATTAGGGAAGTAAATAACACTTTTCTTAGTGCAGAGGTATTCTTTAATTAGGTCTTTGGCAAAGGTGTCGGTCATTTCTTTATAACTAATTTTTATTCTAGTTTTATGAAAATATCTTATTATTTGGACATTGTCAAAATTGTCTTTTAAGAATTCTAATTGTCTTTTATAATAATTGAGGGGTCTTTCGGTTAAGGAAATGTGGCTTTGATTGTCTTCCTGTGCGCTATGCACAGTAGCTGCTGTGGTAATGGAAACTGGGTTATCTTCTCCTAGGAAGTTTTCTTGAATTAGAACTCTGGATAAGGCATCAGCGACATGATTTTCCTTACCAGGTAGGTATTGGATATTATAATCATATTCATTTAACTTTATCTTCCATCTTTGTAATTTCATATTGGGTTCTTTTACGTTACTTAGCCATACAAGTGGCCTATGATCGCTTAATATTTCGAACTTTCTACCGAATAGGTAAGACCTGAAATATTTTGTTGCCCATACTATAGCTAATAGTTCTTTTTCTATTGCTTAGTAATTGAGTTCGTGTTCGTTAAGAGTTCTGCTTGCATAGCAAATGGGTTTATGCTCTTAAGATAATACAGCACCTATAGCTATATTACTCGCGTCTGTTGTTAATGAAAATTTCTTTTCGAAGTTAGGGTATATATTTATTTTGTCGGACGTGATGAGTAATTTTAGTTTTTCGAAAGCGGACATGTAATCGTTATCTTCTGTATTGATTATTGCTCCTTTTTTTAATTTGAGTGTCATTGGTTTTGCTATTTTTGCAAAGTTGGGGATGAACTTACGATAAAATCCGCAGAGTCCAAGAAAAGACTTTATTCCTTTTGTGGTTTTAGGAATGGGAAAATTAACAATTGCGTTTATTTTGTTAGGGTTCGGTTTCATACCGTCTGTTGTGATAATGTGACCAAGAAATTCTGTTTCTTTCTTTAGAAATTCACATTTGTCAAGTTGCAATTTTAAGTTAGCTGATCGTAGCTTTTCGAATACTCTTTTCAATGATATTATGTGTTCCTCTAATGAAGTGGAATAAATGATAATATCATCTAAGTAAACTAGACAATCCTTGGAGATTAAATCTTCTAGGAGGTTGTTCATGCAACGTTGAAAAGTTGCTGGTGCATTTTTCAGACCAAAGGGCATACGAAGATATTCGTAATGTCCGTGTTTTGCTGAAAATGCTGTTTTGGATATTGATCGCGGGTCCATTTGAATTTGATGGAAACCTTTAGCTAAATCAATAGTTGAGAAGTATTGACAGCGTCCAAGCTTGTCTAATATTTCGTCCATTACAGGAATAGGGAATTTGTCGTCAATGGTTATTTCATTGAGACTGCGATAGTCTATGACTAATCGAAATTTTGGTTTGCCAGAAGCATCGCTTTATTTTGGGACAATCCAAATTGAAGAACAATAAGGGGATTTAGATTTCCTAATTATATTTTGTTCTATCATTTCGTTAATTTGTTTGTTGACCTCTTGATCAAACGCTTGGGGGTATTTATAAGGTTTTTTATAAATAGGGTCTTCGTGCTTTGTAAGAATAAAATGTTTAATCGGACTTGTGAAGGTCAAATTTTCACCTTAATTTTAAGGAGGGTTTTCTCCTTTTTTGGGGTAAGTAGAGGGGTTTCCTCTGTGTTAGATGACTTAGGGCACTCATTGGTAGTCTTGGACTCATCTGTTTGGGTGTGGTGGTACCACATTTTAAATGGATATCCATTTATATTGACCGTTTGAGTTGAGTAGTTAATTTGAGCATTAGTTGACTCTAAATAATTTCTACCTAACAGTAAGTCATATTTTTCTAAATAAAGAAAGTTTGTTTAGTACGACATAGTTTGCTTGAATGCAATGAAACGCTTTGGTTTAGTGCTATGGTGCCATTTATAGTGTGGACTTTTACTTTAGAAGGTTTGGTTGGGAAATTAAAAAAATTGTGTTTCATAATATTGATAGATGAACCAGTGTCTACTAGGCATCTAAGGGTAATATTATTCATTTTAATTTTTAAGAATGGGTTTCCTCATCCTCTGAGTCGCATTCCGATTCCTAGGCTGGTTGAAGAAAATTTTCGCCTGTGTCCATTTTGTGTTGGCCACTAGCACTTTCTTTTTGCCTTTTAACTGGGGGTTTGGTGCATGGCTACCTTGTTGTTGGTGATTAAGGGAATTTTGGGCTCTACCTAAATTTAGTTTTTGCTTAAATTCACTGAAAACTTGTGGGCTTGATTCCACTGGTTTGGAACTAGTGCTTGGATAAGATTTATTTGTGGAATGCGTTGCATTGCTCACGAAATTTTAATTTTGTTCGGTCGTTGTAAGTTACTTCGTATACGCCTTCTTCTTGCGCTACTTGTTTGAGTTTGGATACTGTTGATATATCGGATCTAGCAAGAGTCATAAATAGCCTATCAGGTAACTTTCTCTTGATTACAGTTTTAATTGTAGTGTTTAACGCATTTGTGTAAACTATGGTGTTATTAATATCGTTCTCTAACATGAGTTTGTTTGATATGATAAATGACTTAGTTTCTAGATCTTCGACGAACTTACGGATATTTCCAGGGAAGGGTGTGTTGTAGAGACGTCGTAGTAGCTCCTCACATGGTGTCTGGGTTTTGTACTCATTGATAAGGGCATTCATCAGGTCTGGCCAGCTTCTGGCTCCGGATAGTTGGGATACGCGTTGGGCATCTCCTGCGAGTTGCATCTCGATTGCACTGAAGAACACATGCTTCTGTCTGGTGTCACTTGTTGGGTATAACTGAAGTACGAACTCGATCCTTTTGATAAAGGCACTGAGCTCTTGAGTGTTTCTTTCTTTTTATCCTACCGGCTGCGCCATTAACGAATTCAAACCGAGGGTTTAATAAAAAAACAAGTGGATAAGGCTACAGTCGGGCGTCCGGCAGTAAGATACTCCTCTCCCAATTTTCTAAATCCGTTACAAACGTGTAACCACTTTCATAGTTTTAAACAGAGAATTCTGCATAAATACTTCTACTACATATAGCTTACTCGCTCGCACTCACACAGTGACGAGCGTAAAGAGTAAAGCGACACGACGCAACGTCGACGTCGGCGTCAACTGCTCAAAGCAGCACGTCGGTTGCTACTCGTACCGAACATTTGTACTGCAAACGTTGACTTGAATAACTTTTGTGTTATTGGTCCGATCGGATTGTAATTTGGAGAATATATATATATTGCATTTAGCTTTATACATACCAAAGCAAAACATTATGGGTTTAATACTTTGCGTATTAATCGCAAATAACCAATTAGCGGGGGCGGTGGGCGTGGCATCAAACATTTGATATAAACTTGATCTGCCTATGGTTTATAGGAACCTTCATGCCAAATTTGGTATCTCTAGCTTTTTTAATAGCTGAGATCTGTTGTCTCATACAGACGGACAGATTGACGGACGGACAGACGGACAGACGGACAGACGGACAGACAGACGGACAGACGGACGTGTCTCAATCGACTCGGCTAGTGATCCTGAGCAAGAATATATATACTTTATGGGGTCTGCCACGCCTCCTTATGCCTGTTACATACAGTTTGCACAAAGTTAGTATACCCATTTTTGACCATTTTCAATGGTCGAAGGGCTGAACTGAACAGATCTAAGCTGAATTGAACAGAACTAAACTGAAAGTTTACTGAACTACTCCTTAGATGCGTGCCTGGGTTTATATAGGCAGAGTGGGTGTTAAGAGAGCAAACTCTTTAAGAGAGTTTAGCTAATTTGATTCTAATGTTCTCTTTAAGAGAGTTTGGCTGATTTGACTTTAATGTTCTCTCATTGAGAGAGGGAGAGGTTCCCGATAAATAGGGGTAATTGGAGAATCCTAAAACAAGTGCCTGAACGGAAACTCGGGTGATAAAGTTTTGTTATTTCAGTTGGCTTGCTGTAAACATTGGACGGAGACAGGGGTGATGAAACTTTATTATTTCAGTTGGCACGCTGTAAACATTGGGGCTAGCCAAGTGATCGAATTGGGGGACAATTATTTGGGTGATCGGGTTCGAGCAATTATTTGTTATTGTTCGCGTTTTTAGATTTATGATCTGTGGGAACCAAAGTTAATCGAAGGGCTCTCGTTCTTTGATTACATATTGTGCTTATTCATTAATGTGTGTATGTGCGTTTTACAATAATGTGCGTGTGTATGTGGAATTGGGGAGTTTAAAGTGTGGGTGTAGAATGGATATGTCACTATATAGATAATAAATTAAAAAATGTTTAACATTTACATTAACATTATCATCTGGGGTAAGATAGAAAATAATGATTTTAACCAAACCAACATATGTTGCAAGGATTGGGAAAACCCAAAAACCCAATCAGAGATGAGGAGAACTAGTCTTAGCTGTTAGAGCTGGTGTTAGTTGTTGTTGACAGCACATTAAGAACGTAATAAGACTACGAATTGCCAAATCGTGGTTTAATATCTAGAAAAACAACTAAAATAGGTCGATAGCTTCTTTTGCAGCTATATGATGTATCGCTCCAAGCTGGCTGGTTCCGACTTATTTATAGAGTGCAGCAATAAGAAGCTTGTTTGCCAAGTTTCTTGAAGATAGCTCAAAAACTAAGACACAAGTTTGCGTTGCAACAGACAGACGGACGGACGGACGGTCAGACGGACATCGATTTTTCGACTCCTCTGTTGATGCTGATTCAGAATATATATACTTTATAAGGTCTTCCAAGGTACATTGCAAACTTCTGGCTAAAATTAATATACCTTCTGCAAGAGTATAATGACACTCGTCTTTCATATCCCCATTCAATCTAGTAGAAGTGAAATAGAAGACAAATATGACTTTTTTGAGCAAATGGTCTAAATACGCAATTTGAACAGGCGCGGAGCGCAGCGACAGTGGTCTAGTTGTTAGTTAACGGACTCCATAGCAAACGGCCAGGGTTCTATTTCCCACGGCGAAAAGAGAACTTAGGTATTTTATTTATTTATTTATTTAACGTCAACTAAGGCAGTCGACTTGAAATTAGAATTAAGCATAATACGACGGTTAGTTAAGGAGGGTAGGTTAATTAGCAGGAGTCTGCTTGAGTAAGGTGGAAAATCTACGCTAGAAACCCAGTTAAAGCGACGCAAAGCAAAGAGCAAAAATTGTTTTTGGACAGACTCAATTCTGTCTTGATGGACCTGGTATTGAGGAGACCATACACAGGATCCATATTCCAAAATCGGGCGAACAAGAGAAGTATATAACAATTTTGTCGTATAAGGGTCTTCAAATTCTTTAGCCCATCTTTTAATGAAGCCAAGAGCCCGATACGCTTTATTGATAATGTGTGTTATATGACAATCAAATTTCAACTTATGATCAAAAAGAATTCCAAGATCCATTACCTCAAAAATTCTGTTAAGTAGAAATTGATCAAGGGTATAGTTGATAACGTGAGAATTACTTCTTTAAAATGACATGACCTTGCACTTCGAACAGTTTAAATATAGCAAATTACGGCTACACCAAGTAAAAAATGAGTCAATATCGACTTGAAGTTAATTAGCGGTCAGTTCATTGTATGTTAAGCAAAGTTTCACATCATCAATACATTAGAATATTAGAATAGTGTAGAACAGAGGGAAGATCATTTATAAATAGGTTAAAGAGTAGAGGCCCAAGATGACTGCCCTGAGGAACACCAGAGGATACAGAGATAGGCTTAGATAGCAAACATTTGAAAAGTACCCTTTGGGACCTACAAGTTAAGTAATTGGAGATCCAAAGGAGCAATGGGTAGGAAAAACCAATAAGATTAAGCTTATGAAGAAGAAGTAAGTGATTTACTGAATCAAATGCTTTGCTGAAGTCTGTGTAGACCACATCAGTTTGCATTTTCTTCTGAAAACCTTTATTAATTATTGAGGTGAATTCCAGAAGATTCGTGGTAGTAGATCGAGATTTTACAAAGCCATGTTGATGTGGCGAAATAAGTGACTTGCACTTATGTGTTAACTCCACAATTTTTTCCAACAACTTTGGAATAGAGGATAATTTGGAAATGCACCTATAATTCATTACTTCAGACTTAGACCCGTTTTTATGAAGAGGGATAGAAAAAGATTCTTTCCAGATTGGAGGAAACGTACAAGATGCTAAAGACAAGTTAAATAACTTGAAAATGGGTCTAAATAAGCTATTGGCACAAAATCTAAGTACACATCCTGGTACTCCGTCAGGGCCGGGAGAGAAGATTGGATTAATAGAGCATAGATTAGTCCGTAATGATTCCTCATCGATCAAATCACAAGAAATGGAATTTGATCTTTGAGTTAAGTACGGATATGGAAGATTATTGTCGAAGTTAGTAGAGGAATAGGTGGATTGAAAGAAGTCTGCAAACAGATCAGCAGCGTCTTGATCACTGGTTGCTTTCTTGTTTTCATATAAAAAATAAGGTGGGAAACTATTGGATTTTCGTTTAATGTTAACAAAGTTATATAATTGTTTAGGGTTATGTGCAAATTCAAGTCGATAACGATTTAAATATTTTTTGTAAGATAAACTGTTGCAAGTGCTAAAATTTGGCTTTGCAACTATGTATCGGGTATAATCAGAGGGATTACCCGAAGAAGTAAATTTTTTATAAAGCCGGGATTTAACATTTTTTAGCCTTAGTAGTTCACGTGTATACCACGGAAGCCAGTTAGACTTTGCCGGATATGCAAACGGAACACAAACAGCAAAAAATGCATTTAAGGATTTATAAAAACATGCCATGCAAGAATTTAAATCTGAACACAAATAAAATAAAGACCAATCATGAGTTGAAATAAGATAGTTAAGCTTAACAAAATCAGTTTTGCGAAAGCAACGCGATTTTAAGTTAGGTATAACTATTGACCTTTGCACTGGAGTAAACAATTCTAGTAATATATTTAGTGTGGGGTGATAAGGATCTTCAGGAAGAACTAGAGGATCGATTCTAAAAATCGTGTTAGATAAAGAATCAGAGACAAAAATCAAGTCAAGAGTATTGTCACTGATGTTACGAAAAGGGTTAATTTGAGATAAGCATAATTCATAAAGGCTATTAATAAATGAATTATACACTGAGGGAATTAAACAATTGGCTTGAGAGGACCATGAGACTTGGGGCAAGTTAAAGTCGCCAAAAACCAAGAGGTAATCTCTGTCCAAAAGTTTAGATTCAATAGATTGAATGCAGGAAAGATGTTCTGCATACAGAGAAAGTTCAGAAGAAGGAGGAATATAGGAGCAAGTTATATAAATTGAAATTTGATTCACGCTTATTTTTACACACACAAATTCAACGTGAGGTGGACAAAGCGTCAAAACAATTTCAGACGACATGTCTGATTCAACAGCAATAAGAACACCACCACCAGATCGTGATAGACGGTCACATCTGAAGGTAGTGTATTTATTGGGAAAAAGTTCTAAGTTACTTATGGTAGGCTATAACCAGGTTTCAGTAAGTATTAGTATTTTGAAATCAAAAGATGAGCTATCACAAAAAGATTAGAAATCTTAGTGTTAAGACCTCTAACGTTTTGATAGGCAATAGAAAGATGCGATATTAGTTTTTTGCATGCATTCCATCTTTTGGAGTTCTGGAGGTCTTGGTTGGGGATGAAATTGATAACGTTGGCAGGGATACGGCGGTTCGACTTCTTTGTTTTGGAGTGAACTCCTTAACAATTAGGTCGGGCGGCCAAAAAGTACCACAGCAAACAGCTGGGAAATGCTCTGCTGGAAGACTTATCTTGAATGAAGATATGTCCCGCGAAAATTTGAAGTTAAACTTCTCAACCAACATATTTGGTATATGTGATTTTGAAAGGATATACGATTGTACATCCTCACTAGTAGTGTCAGGGGCCAATCGGGAGACAAACACTACTTTCTTCGGCTTCACCGCAACAAGAGGTTTTACACTCTGTATAGTGTTTGCCGGTAAGTTGGTCGTGGCTATCTTGTTTTTGCTCTGACTGGAGCTAGGCAAGATAGGCAACGGAAGAGGGTCAACCCCTAAAGTTGTCTTGTCTTTTTTTTTATTTGAAGTTGGCAAGACAGAAATATCCCTTCCAATGGTTTTCCCAGAGCAGGACGGGAGTGGAGAGTTAAAACTCATCAAAAGAGGGTCGTTCGTGGGAAGAAGAGGGACTGAAGATGTTTCAGATGTTGCTTGAAGAGGAACATTTGAGTGATCAACTGCCACTGGTGTAGGAGAAAGTTTTTTTTTGGCATTAAAGGCGTTATGATGAGTCTCAAGATCCGTAAACTCGGACATGAGATTCGTGAAAAGAGAGCGAATACGGGAAAAACCGAGAGAAGTTTTTGTAAAAACTTTACGAAGCTCTAGTTCGCCCACACGACAATTATCACACGACCATTTAAGGCCGATGTTTTTATTAATTGCATCTCTGATCTTTAAAGAGAGGCCAGCGCATTTTACGTGCATGAAATTATCGCACAGCCAGCAGCCAATGTAATCGTCATTGGGATCAGCAGCGCATTTGCAATTTGATGCACAGCAAGGCAGCATTTTTAAAATGTTTAAAAAATAAAAAGAATAAATGAGATAAAAAGAAAAATGAAATAACAAATAAAAATTTAAAGATTTAAAACCGAACGTTAACTTTTTGTATAAATTGATGTACCCGAACAAACGTAGGGAACTCCAAAAAATGCAAAGAAAAGAAAATAGGAATAGGCAGAACAATAAATGAGAGAAACAGTTAGTATGTTGGTTTGTACCCAACGCAAGTGCACAAGCTAGAAATACAAGCTCAGCTGTTACGATCTGAGCGGTTGAGAATGAGAGAGAATGCACTCAAACAAAACAACAACAGAGGGTAAGCAGAGCGAGAGCGTAAACAGCGTGAGAGCAAGAGAGCGTGGGAGTACAAGAGAGTAAGAGTAAGTACTCAAACAATTAATTTTTTATGTGTTGTGTTTTATATTTGTTTGCATATATATTTATAAAGCATATACATTTTTGAATTATTTCGAATTTCTTTGTATGTATATAATAAATAATATATATTAAGCGTTACATTTTGTATTTCAGATGCTTTGTATGATGCGGGATTTTTGAAAACAAATTATAACTTCCATTAAAGTTTGCACCTACTGTACAAAAAACTAGTCAGAAAGGCTACAATCACGCGGTGACTGGAAGGGCCATGGATTTTCAGTTTATTATACCCCCGACCATTGAAAATGGTCAAAAAGGGTATACTAACTTTGCGCAAATCTATGTAACAGGCATAAAGAAGTGTGGCAGACCCCATAAAGTATGTAAATGCTTGCTCAGGATCACTAGCCGAGTCGATTGAGCCATGTCCGTCTGTCTGTCTGTCTATTTGTTTAAGACAATAGATCTAGATTAAAAGAGCTAGAGACACCAAATTTGGTATGGTATATCCGGGCCAGATAAAGTTTATGTCAAATGTTTGATGCCACGCCCACCGCCCCCGCAAATTGGTAATTTACGATTATTAAGCAAAGTAATGAACCTATAAAATGCTTTGGTATGTATTAAGCTGAATGCAAATTGAATATATCCTCCAAATTACAATCTGATCGGACCAATAACTCAGAAGTTATTTAAGTCAACGATTCCAGTACAAATGTTCGGTACAGGCAGCAGCCGCGCTGCTTTAAACAGTTGACGCCGACGTCGACGTTGCGTCGTGTCACTTTACTCTTTACGCGCGTCGTTGTGTGAGTGCGAGCGAGTAAACTATATGTAGTACAGGTATTTTTGCAGAATTTCTGCTTGAAATTATGAGTGTGGTTACACGCTTGTAACGGATTTTAAAAATTGAGAGAAGGGTATCTTACTGTCGGGTGCCCGACTGTAGCCTTACCTACTTGTTTTAAATTAAATTTTGTTTAGATTCGTAATAAACCGGATTTGCTGCACACGTGCTGTTGTACCTGGAGTTTCTTCTTTGTAAAATGCCCCGGGTAAGTGTGGTTCCCTTTCTTGTACCAGGAAAGCAGGGCTGTATTTGGTCCTGTCTGAAACGCTAGTATTGATGGTTAAATATCTGGCAGCAGGACATTCAGGGAGCTATGCGGTCCCTCAATGTATTGTGCGATGGTCATGATAGTCCAGTTGGGTCATTAAGGAGGATTCTGTTGTAGACTTTACGTTGTGGTATTCTAGGGTTACTCCTACCTTCTTGCAGTATTCCCCGAACGTTCGACTGTTGAACTGCGTACTATTATCGTACCAAAAATCAGGTACTCCGAACCGACTAAGGTTCCGATCGCGAAATGCCCTCTCTAGATTTCCTGCGGTGGTAATTCTCTGAGTTCAACATGACTTTCTCTTTCAAAATCCTTTACGAAGTACCTGGGATAGCTGAACTACTTTGGCGAAGTTCGGTACGAAACGTCGGTACCATGACGCCATGCCGACACAACGCCGGAGCTCCTTGACATTAATAGGGACTGCCAGTTGTCGTAATATTGAGACCATCACCGGATCGGTGTGGATTTCCTGCTGGCTAATGACGTGTCCGAAGTAGGTCAAACTGCGTTCGCCTTGCTTGATTGTTGAGCGATGTTGGCGAGGAACTCAGGGACCCATAATTCTAGTGCCTCGTGGTCGTCCAATACTCCTACGTATGATATCGTATCTTGTTCG
The DNA here is from genome assembly GCA_018901885.1 of Zaprionus kolodkinae. Taxonomy (NCBI): domain Eukaryota; kingdom Metazoa; phylum Arthropoda; class Insecta; order Diptera; family Drosophilidae; genus Zaprionus; species Zaprionus kolodkinae. The sequence goes on along the minus strand of JAEIFM010000261.1, from coordinate 48,912 downwards.
CATGGTTTTCCATCCATACAGGTCTATTGCCCTGCTAACTTTCATGTTTGCGAAACGGATTTTTTTTTTGGAAGTTGATAAAATGAATTTATAATGTATAATCAAATGATCCACCTAAGACCCAACCGATGCTTGTTACACGCAGATCCCAGACACAGCGAATGTCCACGTCCCGGTGGATAAATCAGATCTGCGAGGAAAGATAGGACAGGAATTAGGCATGTAACAGAGGAAGCTTTAGAAATAAAAAAGATTATTGTAGTCCCAAGCATAATATCCTAAACGGATCGTGAAGGGCATAGTTTGACTTACAATATGGAAGAGTAAGTGGTAAGTAGTTAAATGTTATTCTACAATACAAGAAATGGAGATGTAAAGCCGGCTAACCAGTCAACACTGTCAAAATCACCTTGGATGAGGTTAGAGCTAGAGATTTTTTTTTTTTTTTTTTTGGACGTTGAATACAATGAATGTATTAACAAGTGGTTCAACGACACCAAGCCGATGCTTGTTGCGCGTGGAACCCAGACGAAGTCCACCTCCCGCCTAACCGACCGAGAGGCACCGTCGCGTAACGGACGACACGGAAACGCGATAAAAATGCAAATAGACACGCGAGAAGAAACTAGCGCGATAAAGAAAGAAAACGCGGATAGGAGATAGGATAGGAGCATGCAAAATCAAATAAATAATAAAAAAAAAGAATATCGAGGAAATAATATTACTAATTACGTGCTAGATAGAGAAGAATTAAAGACTTCATAGTGGCAATAGAGTTAGTGCCAGCTATGACATGTTGAAGTTTATTGTAGTCCGAACATAATACCCTGAACGGATTGTGCTGTGCATAGTTCGATCTACAATAAGGAATAGTTAGTGGAAGATAGTTACGAGTACTTCTGCAAGGGACAGAGAAGTGAAGCTGCATTACAAGGTCCTCACTGTCAATGTCACCTTGCATAAGATTGTTAATAAATAATACCCCTAGCATGGTTCTGCGATTAGTTAGGGAAGGCAAATTTAATAATAAGAGTCTATTGTTATAGGAAGGCAGTCTTAAATTTTCCTCCCAGTTAAGGCCACGTAACGCAAACAAAAAAAAGTTCTTTTGTACGGACTCGATGCGTTCTTTATGAATAGTGGTAAATTAAGTAACAAAAGTTGACTGCCATAAGACGGGATGGTAAGAAGGATGGTAAGAAGGAAGTCTTAAATTTACATCCGAGTTAAGGCCTCGTAAGACGAATAGTTAAACGTTTTTTGGACAGATTGGACAGTCCGTAACAATATGTCCTAAAATTTATGTTTCTTTCTTTTTATTTTTGTGAACGGAGCTTTACTTTGGGGATACTTATTTTGCTGAATACTTCTTTTTAGTCTGATGTTGCAATGAACCAGAAAAAACAAGTGGGTCAGGCTACAGTCGGGCGCCTGACAGTAAGATACCCTTCTCCCAATTTTCCAAATCCGTTGAAAATGTGTAACCACACTCATAATTCCAAACAGAAAATTCTTCACAAAAACTTATAATACATATAGCTACTCGTTCGCACTCACACGTCGACGCGCGTACAGAGTAAAGCGAACGACGCAACGTCGACGTCGGCGTCAACTGCTCAAAGCAGCGCGCCGGCTGCTGCTCGTACCTAACATTTGTACTGAAAACGTTGACTTAAATAACTTCCGTGCTATTGGTCCGATCGTATTGTAATTTGGAGGATATGTTCATACTTTGCCTAATAATCGCAAATTACCAATTTTCGGGGGCGGTGGGCGTGGCATCAAACATCTAATATAAACTTGATCTGCCTATAATTTAATAGCATAAATAGCTGAGATCTGTTGTCTTAGACAGACGGACAGACAGACGGACATGTCTCAATCGTCTTGGCTAGTGATCCTGAGCACGAATATATATACTTTATGGGGTCTGCCACGCCTCCTTATGCCTGTTACATACATTTTGCACAAAGTTAGTATACCCTTTCTTGACCATTTTCAATGGTCGAAGGGTATAACAAGTGGGTAAGGCTACAGTCGGGCGCCCGACAGTAAGATACCCTTCTCCCAATTTTCTAAATTCGTTACAAACGTGTAACCACTTTCATAGTTTTAAACAGAGAATTCTACACAAATTCTTCTACTACATATAGCTTACTCGCTCGCACTCACACAGCGACGCGCGTAAAGATTAAAGCGACACGACGCAACGTCGACGTCGGCGTCAACTGCTCAAAGCAGCGCGTCGGCTGCTGCTCGTACCGAACATTTGTACTGAAAACGTTGACTATAATAACTTCGGTGATCGGATTGTAATTTGGAGAATATGTAATTTAACATGAAAACACTTTCATATAACATAACTGAAAATTTACGCTGTTAATTAGCGTAAGCTAGCTGTAAGTCTTTACTTTGTGCTCTTGCCTTCTCCTGTTGCTAAAAGCGTAAAAAAGCGTAAAAGCGTTCGGAAAACCGAACGTTCTCGAAAAAATTTGTATGCCCCGACCCTTGTGCTGCTGTCTCTACCTACCGAGCCTTTGGGCATGCGTCTCTTGTCTTTTTTGCCAAAATGTTCCTGCCTTACTTGTCTTTTTTGCCAAAACGTTCCTGCCTTATGCGGCTATTTGAGGCTCTTGCTATTAGGGGCTTGCTCGGCTTGAGGCGTGTGCTATGTGCGGCCTGTGCAAAATGAAGATCGAGTGGCAAAAATCTCATTCATTTTTGAGTGGCTTGTTGTGCATGCATGCATGTTGCAGTTCTCTGATATGTACTTTAAAGGGTCTCCATCTGCCTCTTTCTGCCTGTTGCATACATTTGCACAAAGTCAATATACACTTTTTTGACCATTTTTAATGGTCGAAGGGTAAAAAAACATTTTCCAGACCCGGGTGTCGAACCACTGACTTATCGCTCATCAGTCGGCTGCCTTTCGCACTTAATCGCACTAACACAATTATACATTTGAGTAAAATATTAATAACAACTGCACGCTTCACTGAGCAATATAAAAAGTTAACTGGCATAACTTCTATGTTTAATATCCGATTGTCTGTAATTTCAGTGATACTCATGGAGTAGAAGGAAACTACAGCTTTCAAGTTTAACTAATGAATTTGATGACAGAATTTTGAGCGGATTAAGGTGGTATTTTTGTACTCACACGGTTCAATAGGAAGCAATAAAAAGCTTTACTAAGTTTCATTAAGGTAGCTCTAAAACTAAAACCCCAGATTGTTTTGCAATAGACGGACGGACAGTCGGCTGGACAGACGGACTATATTAACTCCCCTGTTGGTGTTGATTAAGAATATTTAAAGCTTATGGGTTCAGAGATGCCTGTTGATATTGATTCAGAATATACATAGTTAATGGGATCGGAATGCCTCCTAAAGTGCGTTGCAAGCTTCTGGCCAACATTTTTAGAGATCCGTGGTTCAAGTCTACATGGTTCCAAAGTTAAATGCTGTTATTTTGTTTTTTCTTCCTTTTTACTTAAGTTTTCAAATCTTGCTCTAAGCTAGCTAATTATCATTTTATAAAATGAATCGTGCTATGTGGCCTAACAAAATTAGCGCTAGGCTGCTTGATTATTGCGGTGCAGTCGGCTTTGGCTGCATACTTGAAGAAGTTGTCTTAAAAGGGTATTAGAACCGACAGTCAGCTACTAAGCACTGATAGCTAAGTGGCAACATTCAATAAGAACCACGTGAAACTTTCATAGGCAAAACAATTTAGAGACGATGAGACGTGTTTTTTCGCGCTCTCATAGTGCAACTTTTTCGATCCAATAAATAGTGAATCAATGGCAAAGTGGATATTTATTTATTTATTTGTTTAACGTCAACTAAGAGCAGTCGACTCAAAGCTATTAAAGATAAGATACAGAAAAAAATAAATAAAAATTGAATTAAAAATATAAGTATAATTTAAGTTAGAACTAAGAAAATTAAAATTAATTTTTTGTCTTTAAATTTATAAGTATTTGAGTTTCGTAATTTAAAAAAAAAAAAATTTTTAATATATTATCATTAAATTTAATTTAATCTGGGAAGAAAAGGACAATTTTAGTTAATCCAACATTTGTTGCAATGGATTGGGGAAACCCAGAAATCACAATCAGATCAAAAGTGGTGTGTTAATAGATAAGGGCGCTCATAACGACCGAGGAGCGCAGTTAACGTATAGGAAGGTCGCGAGAACGCTTACTTTTAGCTAGGTGAGATAGTAGTGAAATTTTAAGGCTATTAGTTGATTGGATATTAGATATGATAAAGTAGAATTTGTTGTAGTCCGAACATAATACCCCGAACGGTTCGCGCAACTAGGAAAAGTTAGAGGAATATAATTTCACCTTAATCGACAAAGGAACAGAGAAGTGTAACCAGGTAACCAAGTCAACACTGTCAATGTCACTTTTAATAAGGCTATTAATAAAGACCACACCAAGCATAGTACGTCAATTGGCTAAGGAAGGTAGATTTAGTAGAAGCAGTCGGTTAGTATAGGACGGTAGTCTTAAGTTTGAATCCCAATAAAGTCCGCGCAATGAAAAAAGCAAAAAGTTTTTTTGAATGGATTGAATGCGATCCGTATAAATTGAAAATTCAGGACACCAAACACATAGGATGCACAAGTGAGACCTTAGAAAAAGGCTACGAACTTACGTTTAAAGCATTCGCCGGGTAGAACAGCGTCTAGAAAATGGTACTATACCTATTGTCAAGGCCTTGATGAAAATCATGAGTTTGGAGTTGGAGGAATTATCGATCACAACTAATGCGACAATTATATCGCTTCTTGCATCCGTGAAGTCATCCAGCGAAACAAAAGAAATATATTCGGCTCCGATGGCACCAACTCGTGCTCGACTGCCTTATTTGGCATTACCTAAATTTAGGCCAAAAACGGCTACTTAGTCTTTCAAACCGGATCAATTGATTTACGTATAAACTATGAATATCAATACTTATCAATTAATTTAACTAAAACCGAAAATATTTATGAAGAATTTATCAAAATCTTTGAAAATTTACCACAAATTCAGTACCTAACAGAGAAACTCAATAGAGAAATGAATGGCATTAGAATTGTAAAACGTAACAAACGCGGTCTTGCAAATTTTATGGGAACTATTTACATAAGATCAAGAAGATAAAGAAGAATTACAACAACAAATAGGTAACATTTCCAAAAACAATGTACAAGTAAGCGAACTCAACCATGTAATAGAAGCCATCAACGAAGGAATATAATAACCAATCATTTAAACAATAATTTTGATGGAGAACAAATGTTAGCCTTAACAATTTTCAACTTACAACAATTTACCGAATACAAAGAAGACATAGAACTTGGTAAGCAACTGACACGCTTAGGTATCTTCAATCTAAAACTTTTAAAACATGATTCCCTTACTCACGTTAATTCTGAAACAATTCTTAATATCAAAACTTCTGCTTGGCTTAAATCTGACACTAACGAAATTTTGATAATATCCCACATTCCGAGAGAAATAATTAAAACACCCATTTTCGAAATAATACTATACCCCGACGAAAATAATAACATACTAACCGAAACAATACATGACAAATATTTTTCGCATAATAACCAAACTTACATAGCAAGTTCTCAAAGCTTGGTCATAAATAAATGCATAACAGGTATACTTAACCAGGTCTCAACACAATATAGATACAGTAAAACACGTTCTGATTTTGAAATAAAATATGTTGAACCTAATATAATCACAACTTGGAACCTTCCCAAAACTACGTTAAACAATAATTGTATCAATAGAGAAATTATAATAGAAGGTAATAACATGATAAAAGCATTTAATTGTTCCATTCAGTTAGAAGAAATTTTGATTACCAACACAATGTTAGACTACACTCAAACTATCTATGTAAACAATAATGTAACAAAACTTGAACCACTCGAATACATTCAGGCAAAAGAGATAATTGAACAACACACTCAAACGAGTAATGTCTTCCAAAATATAACAGTTACAACATTATTAATAATAATTATAAGCGCAGCGTTGTACTTCATTTATAAATATAAAACTATACCACAAAAATTAATTGTAAAATTCAAGAATCAAAATTACAGAAAATGAAACTATCATGAGTCCTGAAACAGAAAATAATGTACCTTCAGTAAGTACCCCTGTACTGTACCCTAAAGTTATTGCCTGAGGACAGGCCTTTTTCTTAAGGATGGGGAAGTGACATAACCATTCTACACCCACACTTTAAACTCCCCAATTCCACATAATATAATCATAAACAACGCACAATATTGTAAAACTCACATACACACATTAATGTCTAAGTACAAAATGTAATCAAAGAACGAGAGCCCTTCGATTTATGTATATATTAACGAATTCAGACCGAGGGTTTAACAAAAAAAATAAAAACACAGTTGTTTTAAGTTTATTAGTTAAACACTTTTTTATTTCTTACAAAGGAAGAACTAGAGCCTTGGGATTATCTTGGGTTTGATAACAGACTTTAGCGAGCTATCGCGGTTGATAGCGTACTCGGTGCTCGGGAGTAAACTGAAAGTTTACTGAACTAAACTGAACTGAACTTTAGATGCGTGCCTGGGTTTATATAGGCAAAGTGGGTGTTAATAGAGCAAACTCTTTAAGAGAGTTTGGCTAATTTTGATTCTAATGTTCTCTTTAAGAGAGTTTGGCTGTTTTGACTTTAATGTTCTCTCATTGAGAGAGGGAGAGGTTCCCGAAAAATAGAGGTAATTGGAGAATCCTGAGACAAGTGCCTGAGCGGAAACTCGGGTGATAAAGTTTTGTTATTTCAGTTGGCTCGCTGTAAACTTTGGGCGGAGACCCGGGTGATGAAGCTTTATTATTTCAGTTGGCTCGCTGTAAACATTGGGGCTAGCCAAGTGATCGAATTGGGGGACAATTATTTGGGTGATGAATCTGTATTATTTCAGTTGGTTCGCTGTAAACATTGGGGCTAGCCAAGTGATCGAATTGGGGGACAATTATTTGGGTGATCGGGTTCGAGCAATTATTTGTTATTGTTTTTAGATTTATGATCTGTGGGAACCAAAGTTAATCGAAGGGCTCTCGTTCTTTGATTACATATTTTGCTTATACGTTAATGTGTGTATGTGCGTTTTACAATAATGTGCGTGTGTGTGTGGAATTGGGGAGTTTAAAGTGTGGGTGTAGAATGGATATGTCACTATATATATGTTTATATATATAAATCAAATAATATACATACGTTTATATTTTTAATCTTAAATATCAATATATTATATTAATATATAATATATTTATAAATAATATATTGATATTGTTAATATTTTAATAATCGGCAGTATTGCGGTAACTGGGGCGCCAAGATCTGAAAACGCACTTTTATAGAACTCGACGAGATAAGACGAAAATAATAAGTAAAAATGTTCGGCCTAGTTTAGGAGATATAGCCTCCGATAACTGGCGATTTCCATACATTTTGCAGGCCGAATTGACCAGTGTGACCAGATCTCAAAAAGTATAATCACCCATATTTTGATAAATGATCATGGTCTCACTGTTAATCTGCTGTGTTTGTTGTCAGTTTGCTTTTGAAATATGATAACGCTTGTTTTGTTAGACCATTGTGTTATAAACCTAACTTTTTTTACATTTGATGTAAATTTTATCAAGTCTTTTAAATTTGTTAAGTCTTAACGACGAATTCTCATGGATTTTTTATCAATTATATTAACATACTAAATGGTATGCATTTGTGTTTATACCCGCTATGCAATATATTAGTTCCATGATGCCCACGGGTGTAGAGGGGTACCAATGCATACATAAATATTTCATAGTTGCTTTTGTGTGTATGGCAACTAACGAAAAGCTGGCAACATTTTATTGTTGTACACCACCAAGAAATTGGCAGTGCACACAAAAAGAAGAGTTGAGCTGCAAAATCGTTGCATGGGCCTGCAGAACGAAGAAATTTTTACAGTACCGAGTATTCTTGAAAATCGAAATTAATATGTGTCAACACCCACTGTTGCATCCAAAGTTGAAAAACTTTAATATATTTTCAAGCTTTTCGAAGCTGATTAACAGCGAAGAGCAGACTAGAAAATTTTTGGAAGAAATTGGACTAATTCCATCCCCCGATTCCCGATCGCCATTATGTTGTGGCATACCAATGATAGTGGAGAAAAACTTCTTAAAAAAACTTGGTTGGATATGGAGATGTGGATCCAAATGTTCAAAGAAAAAAGGATCCAAATCATGCCGAAAAACAATAAATCCGTCGATGGGAACGTTTTTCCATCGTTGGCCATCGCTGTGTGTTTTGTGATCGACATGAAAGTTTCGGATGTTTATGACAACCTGATAGCTTGACAGTAAAATTTTGATAGCGAACTTAGTTCGCACACTCCAGTGGACTATTATAGCTATTTCAGAGAAATAGCTGAAGTTATAACGTCTCATACAGATGTTGTTCTCGGAGGTCAAGGGAAAACCGTCCAAATAGACGAAACATTCTTAACGAAACGAAAATATAACCGAGGTCGTATTACTGACCAAATGACCATAACGGTTCTTGGATTATACTGCAAAGAGGATTAAACTGGGCTATTTTTTAAAGTGAATGCGAAGAGTAAAAAGAAACTATGGCCATACATCCAAAAGTATGTGCACTTTAACACATCTAGAATAGGTACAGACAGTGCAAAACAATATTGTGGAGTTAATAGTCTTTGTTCTCCCAAAACCCTTTATTTGCAAACTAACCACAGCAAAGGGGAATTCGTTAACAAAATTGATAAAAATAACACAATAAATGATTTGGAAAATCAAAATACATTATTTAAAAAGACCATAAAATGCCGCAGAACTCCAAAACTTCTGCACCAATATATGGCACTATATTGGTATAGAAATAATTTATTGAAGAAATATGATGACAACGGATCCCGAATCATGCAGTTCCTCTTGGATTTAAAAAAACTCTATCCAGGAATTGTAGATGGGGAACTTATGGAAGGACTTTCATTAAAAGAATTTGATCCACCATCACAACTAAACGATGGAGAATGTGATAAGTATTTAGACATCGAATTTTTATTGGATACATCACTATCCGATACATCCCTTGACGAGGATTAAAAATTTAATTTAAATATAAACTTTGTATATGAAAGTAATTTGTTTATTTCTTCCAGCTTAATTATAGTTATTTTAATGAGATATGTAGTATTTAGTATTAGTTACTTTTGTGAATTTTATGAATGTTATCTTCTTTTAGTTTTTGATCTGAAGTTTTAAATTATGAAGTGTTTATAAGTTACAATTTTTTTTACATATATGTTAAACCGTTGGAACACGAATTGATTAACTCATTTTTTTATTGATTTAAATTTGGGTGGGAAATATAGCGCCGCAAGCAAAAAATGTTTGACAAAAAAATCGCGCGAATTTTTTTTCCAAAAATTTTTCGCCTTCGGATTACATCTTTTTGCGGCTTCGAATTTCAAATGTTGTTAGTTTCCAACATATTAAACGATCGAACAAAAGAGCGTTATCAATTTTCAAACGCAAACTGACAACAAACACAGCTGATTAAAAGTGAGACCATGATCATTTATCAAAAAATGGGTGATTATACTATTTGAGATCTGGTCACACTGGTCAATTCGGCCTGCAAAATGTATGGAAATCGGCCAGTTATCGGAGGCTATATCTCTAAACTAAGCCGAAAATCAAACATTTTTACTTATTATTTTCGTCTTATCTCGTCGAGTTCTATAAGGTCCGTCAGATCTTGGCGCCCCAGTTACCGCAGTATCCCCTAATAATAAAAATGTATTATTAATCTAAAATATCAATATTTTGTATTAATATATAAAAGTATGTAATATATTTATATATAATATATTGATATTTGATATTAAAATTTAAATATTATAATAATCAAAAAACTTCTACTTGCGATTTACTACGCAGCAGCCAATATAAATTAATTATCGCGAACACGAGCACGAACCGATAGCGATTATTCTTTTCAACTCGCATTCACTTGAATACGTATAATACGCATATGTATATGCGTGCCAGCATACGTACAGTCACAATGTAACGGCTTTTGGCTAAATGCGCGGAAACACTGGCCTCAACGCAATCACATATACATATGTACCTATGCAATGTTCCTAGAACTCACAATCACTCGCGAAATATTTGTATATTTAATATTTTATATTTACTATAGCAAACGCTTGTAGTGTGTATATGCACTACACAACTACAAATTAAACTGTTAAATATCTAAAACTATTTGTATATGTCGGAGATGGAGATGTTGATTTTAAAAGGGCGCCTTATCGATGATGGGTTGTATGGAAGACTTATCGATAAGAGTGTCAGGGTTGTATTTTGATTGTGAGGTCTTGATTTTTATAAGTTCGAGTGTGGCCCTGGTAACTTTGAAAAAGTGTTGTCAGTCATTATAAAAGAAGAAGATGAAGAGAACGAAAAGAAACACGTGCTACGGAAATATTTTAAAAGGGGACTCACTGCACAATACAAGAAGTACTACAACCAATAAGGAAGATAATTTATGTTCTCCGTCATCAGAAGTGGGATATAATTCTCGCCAACGAAACATGGAAGATCAACTTCGCATTTTGATGGAGCTGCAAAGCCAAAGCTTCCTGGAATTGGCAAAAACTTTGAAAGCGTCGGTACGACAAAAATTCAATGCCGAGACTTCGGGCGCCGACGCCACTCAATGGTGTGAAACCGTTGATATTGTTTTAAGTGAAAACCCACTGGAAGACAGTGCTTTAATACTGGCACTAACAAAATCGCTGGAAGGAAGCGCGTCCCAATGGCTCTCTCAAATATGTTACACAGGAGTAACATGGCTGGAATTTAAGCAGTTATTTCAGCAACGCTATGCAAAAATTGAGACGCCGGCCGCCATGTTTTTACAGTTATTAAACGGTCGCCCCAGCAACGGTGAGTGCCTTGCGAGATATGCTAGTCGCTTGGTGACATCACTCGTTGGCAAATGGAAGGGCTTCGACGCTGAGAGGATTGCTGTATCTGTGGTCCTGGGACATTTGGCCACCGTTGATCGACGACTGCAACGAATAACATACACTGGGGATATCAAGACCAGACTAAATTAGATTCTAAATATAGAGGTCTATTCGAGATAACTGAGGTATTAGAGAACGACAGATATACGTTAAAGAGTATGAAAAGTAACAGACGGTATAAATACGCGCATGAAAGATTAAGAAGATTACCAAATGGGGAGGTGCCAAGCGAGCTTGAGATCGAGGTTAGCCCGCCAAGTGAGCTATCGCGGTTGATAGCGTACTCGGTGCTCGGGAGTAAACTGAAAGTTTACTGAACTAAACTGAACTGAACTTTAGATGCGTGCCTGGGTTTATATAGGCAAAGTGGGTGTTAATAGAGCAAACTCTTTAAGAGAGTTTGGCTAATTTTGATTCTAATGTTCTCTTTAAGAGAGTTTGGCTGTTTTGACTTTAATGTTCTCTCATTGAGAGAGGGAGAGGTTCCCGAAAAATAGAGGTAATTGGAGAATCCTGAGACAAGTGCCTGAGCGGAAACTCGGGTGATAAAGTTTTGTTATTTCAGTTGGCTCGCTGTAAACTTTGGGCGGAGACCCGGGTGATGAAGCTTTATTATTTCAGTTGGCTCGCTGTAAACATTGGGGCTAGCCAAGTGATCGAATTGGGGGACAATTATTTGGGTGATGAATCTGTATTATTTCAGTTGGTTCGCTGTAAACATTGGGGCTAGCCAAGTGATCGAATTGGGGGACAATTATTTGGGTGATCGGGTTCGAGCAATTATTTGTTATTGTTTTTAGATTTATGATCTGTGGGAACCAAAGTTAATCGAAGGGCTCTCGTTCTTTGATTACATATTTTGCTTATACGGTAATGTGTGTATGTGCGTTTTACAATAATGTGCGTGTGTGTGTGGAATTGGGGAGTTTAAAGTGTGGGTGTAGAATGGATATGTCACTATATATATGTTTATATATATAAATCAAATAATATACATACATTTATATTTTTAATCTTAAATATCAATATATTATATTAATATATAATATATTTATAAATAATATATTGATATTGTAAATATTTTAATAATCGGCAGTATTGCGGTAACTGGGGCGCCAAGATCTGAAAACGCACTTTTATAGAACTCGACGAGATAAGACGAAAATAATAAGTAAAAATGTTCGGCCTAGTTTAGGAGATATAGCCTCCGATAACTGGCGATTTCCATACATTTTGCAGGCCGAATTGACCAGTGTGACCAGATCTCAAAAAGTATAATCACCCATATTTTGATAAATGATCATGGTCTCACTGTTAATCTGCTGTGTTTGTTGTCAGTTTGCTTTTGAAATATGATAACGCTTGTTTTGTTAGACCATTGTGTTATAAACCTAACTTTTTTTACATTTGATGTAAATTTTATCAAGTCTTTTAAATTTGTTAAGTCTTAACGACGAATTCTCATGGATTTTTTTATCAATTATATTAACATACTAAATGGTATGCATTTGTGTTTATACCCGCTATGCAATATATTAGTTCCATGATGCCCACGGGTGTAGAGGGGTACCAATGCATACATAAATATTTCATAGTTGCTTTTGTGTGTATGGCAACTAACGAAAAGCTGGCAACATTTTATTGTTGTACACCACCAAGAAATTGGCAGTGCACACAAAAAAGAAGAGTTGAGCTGCAAAATCGTTGCATGGGCCTGCAGAACGAAGAAATTTTTACAGTACCGAGTATTCTTGAAAATCGAAATTAATATGTGTCAACACCCACTGTTGCATCCTAAGTTGAAAAACTTTAATATATTTTCAAGCTTTTCGAAGCTGATTAACAGCGAAGAGCAGACTAGAAAATTTTTGGAAGAAATTGGACTGATTCCATCCCCCGATTCCCGATCGCCATTATGTTGTGGCATACCAATGATAGTGGAGAAAAACTTCTTAAAAAAACTTGGTTGGATATGGAGATGTGGATCCAAATGTTCAAAGAAAAAAGGATCCAAATCATGCCGAAAAACAATAAATCCGTCGATGGGAACGTTTTTCCATCGTTGGCCATCGCTGTGTGTTTTGTGATCGACATGAAAGTTTCGGATGTTTATGACAACCTGATAGCTTGACAGTAAAATTCTGATAGCGAACTTAGTTCGCACACTCCAGTGGACTATTATAGCTATTTCAGAGAAATAGCTGAAGTTATAACGTCTCATACAGATGTTGTTCTCGGAGGTCAAGGGAAAACCGTCCAAATAGACGAAACATTCTTAACGAAACGAAAATATAACCGAGGTCGTATTACTGACCAAATGACCATAACGGTTCTTGGATTATACTGCAAAGAGGATTAAACTGGGCTATTTTTTAAAGTGAATGCGAAGAGTAAAAAAGAAACTATGGCCATACATCCAAAAGTATGTGCACTTTAACACATCTAGAATAGGTACAGACAGTGCAAAACAATATTGTGGAGTTAATAGTCTTTGTTCTCCCAAAACCCTTTATTTGCAAACTAACCACAGCAAAGGGGAATTCGTTAACAAAATTGATAAAAATAACACAATAAATGATTTGGAAAATCAAAATATATTATTTAAAAAGACCATAAAATGCCGCAGAACTCCAAAACTTCTGCACCAATATATGGCACTATATTGGTATAGAAATAATTTATTGAAGAAATATGATGACAACGGATCCCGAATCATGCAGTTCCTCTTGGATTTAAAAAAACTCTATCCAGGAATTGTAGATGGGGAACTTATGGAAGGACTTTCATTAAAAGAATTTGATCCACCATCACAACTAAACGATGGAGAATGTGATAAGTATTTAGACATCGAATTTTTATTGGATACATCACTATCCGATACATCCCTTGACGAGGATTAAAAATTTAATTTAAATATCAACTTTGTATATGAAAGTAATTTGTTTATTTCTTCCAGCTTAATTATAGTTATTTTAATGAGATATGTAGTATTTAGTATTAGTTACTTTTGTGAATTTTATGAATGTTATCTTCTTTTAGTTTTTGATCTGAAGTTTTAAATTATGAAGTTTTTATAAGTTACAATTTTTTTTAAATATATGTTAAACCGTTGGAACACGAATTGATTAACTCATTTTTTTATTGATTTAAATTTGGGTGGGAAATATAGCGCCGCAAGCAAAAAATGTTTGACAAAAAAATCGCGCGAATTTTTTTCCAAAAATTTTTCGCCTGCGGATTACATCTTTTGCGGCTTCGAATTTCAAATGTTGTTAGTTTCCAACATATTAAACGATCGAACAAAAGAGCGTTATCAATTTTCAAACGCAAACTGACAACAAACACAGCTGATTAAAAGTGAGACCATGATCATTTATCAAAAAATGGGTGATTATACTATTTGAGATCTGGTCACACTGGTCAATTCGGCCTGCAAAATGTATGGAAATCGGCCAGTTATCGGAGGCTATATCCCCTAAACTAAGCCGAAAATCAAACATTTTTACTTATTATTTTCGTCTTATCTCGTCGAGTTCTATAAGGTCCGTCAGATCTTGGCGCCCCAGTTACCGCAGTATCCCCTAATAATAAAAATGTATTATTAATCTAAAATATCAATATTTTGTATTAATATATAAAAGTATGTAATATATTTATATATAATATATTGATATTTGATATTAAAATTTAAATATTATAATAATCAAAAAACTTCTACTTGCGATTTACTACGCAGCAGCCAATATAAATTAATTATCGCGAACACGAGCACGAACCGATAGCGATTATTCTTTTCAACTCGCATTCACTTGAATACGTATAATACGCATATGTATATGCGTGCCAGCATACGTACAGTCACAATGTAACGGCTTTTGGCTAAATGCGCGGAAACACTGGCCTCAACGCAATCACATATACATATGTACCTATGCAATGTTCCTAGAACTCACAATCACTCGCGAAATATTTGTATATTTAATATTTTATATTTACTATAGCAAACGCTTGTAGTGTGTATATGCACTACACAACTACAAATTAAACTGTTAAATATCTAAAACTATTTGTATATGTCGGAGATGGAGATGTTGATTTGAAAAGGGCGCCTTATCGATGATGGGTTGTATGGAAGACTTATCGATAAGAGTGTCAGGGTTGTATTTTGATTGTGAGGTCTTGATTTTTATAAGTTCGAGTGTGGCCCTGGTAACTTTGAAAAAGTGTTGTCAGTCATTATAAAAGAAGAAGATGAAGAGAACTAAAAGAAACACGTGCTACGGAAATATTTTAAAAGGGGACTCACTGCACAATACAAGAAGTACTACAACCAATAAGGAAGATAATTTATGTTCTCCGTCATCAGAAGTGGGATATAATTCTCGCCAACGAAACATGGAAGATCTACTTCGCATTTTGATGGAGCTGCAAAGCCAAAGCTTCCTGGAATTGGCAAAAACTTTGAAAGCGTCGGTACGACAAAAATTCAATGCCGAGACTTCGGGCGCCGACGCCACTCAATGGTGTGAAACCGTTGATATTGTTTTAAGTGAAAACCCACTGGAAGACAGTGCTTTAATACTGGCACTAACAAAATCGCTGGAAGGAAGCGCGTCCCAATGGCTCTCTCAAATATGTTACACAGGAGTAACATGGCTGGAATTTAAGCAGTTATTTCAGCAACGCTATGCAAAAATTGAGACGCCGGCCGCCATGTTTTTACAGTTATTAAACGGTCGCCCCAGCAACGGTGAGTGCCTTGCGAGATATGCTAGTCGCTTGGTGACATCACTCGTTGGCAAATGGAAGGGCTTCGACGCTGAGAGGATTGCTGTATCTGTGGTCCTGGGACATTTGGCCACCGTTGATCGACGACTGCAACGAATAACATACACTGGGGATATCAAGACCAGACTAAATTAGATCCTAAATATAGAGGTCTATTCGAGATAACTGAGGTATTAGAGAACGACAGATATACGTTAAAGAGTATGAAAAGTAACAGACGGTATAAATACGCGCATGAAAGATTAAGAAGATTACCAAATGGGGAGGTGCCAAGCGAGATTGAGATCGAGGTTAGCCCGCCAAGTGAAGCTGTTGATATAGACAGTAGTGAAGCTGTTGAAATAGACAGTAGTGAAGCTGTTGAAATAGACAGTAGTAAAGCTGTTGAAATAGACAGAAGCGAAGCCGTTGAAAGAGATGGTTATGGAAACTGTTGAAATAGACAGTCGAATGGAGGAAGGTGTATTGAGATAGACGGTTGTCGATTGCTACGTGGCGGCACCTCACCCTAGAGTGGTATTTTGATAAAGATAATATTTGGAGAGAAAAAGAGAAAAGAAATTAAAAAAATTAAAACGAGAAAAGAAAATGAATGAAAACAAGTAGGTAAGGCTACAGTCGGGCGCCCGACAGTAAGATACCCTTCTCCAAATTTTACAAATACGTTACAAACGTGTAACCACACTAATAATTCCAAACAGAAATTTCTGCACAAAAACTTTTAATACATATAGCTTACTCGCTCGCACTCACACAGCGACGCGCGTAAAGAGTAAAGCGACACGACGCAACGTCGACGTCGGCGTCAACTGCTCAAAGCAGCGCGTCGGCTGCCGCTCGTACCGAACATTTGTACTGAAAACGTCGACTTTAATAACTTCTGTGTTATTAGTCCGATCGGATTGTTATTTGGAGAATATGTTTTTATTGCATTCAGCTTTATACATACCAAAGCATAACTTTATAGGTTCATTACTTTGCTTAATAATCGTAAATAACCGATATGCGGGGGCAGTGGGCGTGGCATCAAACATTTGACATAAACTTCACCTGCCCCGAATATATAGGAACCTTCATACCAAATTTGGTGTCTCTAGCTTTTTTAATAGCTAAGATCTGTTGTCTCAAACAAACAGACGGACAGACGGACAGACAGACGGACATGTCTCAATCGACTCGGCTAGTGATCCTGAGCAAGAATATATATACTTTATGGGGTCTGCCACGCCTCCTTATGCCTGTTACATACATTTTGCACAAAGTTAGTATACCCTTTTTTGACCATTTTCAATGGTCGAAGGGTATAAAAATATGATTTATTGTTATTTAATAAGAGTTTGATCCATGTTTAAAAAAACAATTGAAATGAATTTAGCTGAAGAAATATGTGAAGAACTTTTTGAGTTGAAGTATTAAAATTCAACGAATTATTTGAAGAAGAATTTCAATTGAAATAAGATAATTTGAAAATAGTAATAAGAAGTTAAAGTATTAAAACGGTTAATGAACACTAGAATTTATGTTACTGAAGAGACCAAAATGTTAATGAATGAAATTTTTAAGTTAAATTGTTATTTTACAATAAATGTTAAAGCTTAAATACAGGGTAAATTTCTGATTTACAATGAGTGTAGCACATACACGAGGACGTGTAGTATATCAGAATGGCCGTGTCGGAGATGGAGATGTTGATTTGAAAAGGGCGCCTTATCGATGATGGGTTGTATGGAAGACTTATCGATAAGAGTGTCAGGGTTGTATTTTGATTGTGAGGTCTTGATTTTTATAAGATCGAGTGTGGCCCTGGTAACTTTGAAAAAGTGTTGTCAGTCATTATAAAAGAAGAAGATGAAGAGAACGAAAAGAAACACGTGCTACGGAAATATTTTAAAAGGGGACTCACTTCACAATACAAGAAATACTACAACCAATAAGGAAGATAATTTATGTTCTCCGTCATATATTTATAAATTGTAATCGCGTTAAATTTAATAAAATCGGTATCGCCAATCGACAACGATACAAAAACGAACCGCACACGCCAATCGGAAGCTACCAACTAATTTTTGACATGACCGACGGTCCTGTTCACTCTTTGCTGAATTCAATGTAGGATAGCGTCGCTTTTTGTTGAGCGCCAAACATGATTTATTCAAATATAAAATAAATTATTGTGTAATTTAACGAAACCTTAACCAATATCTTGAAATAAAATATTTAGATATAATAAAATTATATTCCACATTATATTCGGTAAAAGGGTGCAATTGTGTTATATAAATTCTGGAGAGTCTAACAGCTGATGAAGATTGATTTCCAGTGAAACATGTGACGTGATTTTTTGAGAGAGTGTGACGTCATAAGTTGCTGCGTATAGGTTATCTTCTAGACAGAATCATGAATAGTTATGTACATTTATGAAAGCGACAATATGTACATGAAAAATGTTTTCTATGCATGTCTGTGCTTGATTTGGGTCTTGGGGTTGCCATAATTGGTGTTCTAGAGCAATTTGTATGCCAATATAATTCTAAACAATATTTAGTACATGTAGACATGTACGTACACATATACATATTCATGTGACATCGGTTAGGGAGAGCTTACAAAGCATCAATTAGAGAGAGCGAATGCATCACAGATAGATGATCATCAATTAGAGAGAGCGGATTGAACACCAATAAGAGAGAGAGCGAATTTCACATCGATTAGAGAGAGCGGAATGAGCATCAATTAGAAAGAGCGGATTTGGCAGAGCTCGTGCTTCGCGGTCGCCTCTTCCTTCTATTTATAAAATACATAAACAATATACTTTCTTTTATTTGGCTATCGATCTTATAAGCAATTCAATTAACATACATGAAATTTAAATTTTGCTTGCAATAAGTACGTCTAGAAAAATACATATTATTATTATATTACTATGATTTATAAACACAGGTATCTTTATAACCATAGTAAGAGCGACATCGGTAAGATAATGTATATTAAAGAGTATCAATTAGAGATAAGAAAGAGCGGAAATAGGTCGTGCTTCGCGCTCGCCTCTTCCTTCCCTTTCTAACTTACATAACACTAAGTGTCACAGTCTGCATATATTTTATTCAATAACTTCTGTGCCTTTGGTCTGATGGGATTGTAATTTGGAAGATATGTTCATATTACAACGTTATGAGTTCAATGCTTTGCTTAATAATCGCGGGGGCGGTGGGCGTGGCACCAAACATTTGAAATAAACGTGATCTGGCTATGATATATATGAATCTTCATGCCAAATTTGGTGTCTCTAGAATTTATAATAGCTGAGATCAGTTGTCTCATACAGACGGACAGACAGACGGACATGTCGCAACTAGGGAATTCCAAATATAATCTGAATAATAAGCAATCTTAACTGATTACATGAATGCGATACACAAATTCCTAGAGGAATAAATAAATGTAAAGCTGATTGGTCAGCTCATTATGTTTAGAGGCTGATGCAACATTACCCGTATAGTGAAATCTTTTTCTAGAATTTTTGAGAGCATGTACGCTCAAAGTGTGTGTGTCAACATGTGCATAGGGTTATCTCACAATATGTTGTTGTTCGTGTATGTTCCCTATGCGGACTGCTGAGCTGTTGTTGCTGTGGCCCTTGATGTCGTTGTCATTCAGTGGGGTCTGGTCGGTTTCGGAGGAAGTGGGCATAGTGATAACTCCTCCCTTCCAAGACTGAAGAGAGGGTCATTACGAAGGAATGACGATCTGGTATGACGGTGATGTGGGCGAGATGAAGATCGTCTTTTTTTTTGTTATGGCAAGAGGTACGATTCCAGCGAACTGGAACTAAAGTGTGTTCCATTCAGTCAATTGGAACCAGGTTGTGACAGATTGTTGAGAAAGTTCGGTAGCTCCGGGATCGTGATGTTGATGATGTCCTAATGGATATATCCATGTTGTTCGCCCATCTAAACAGTTGCACACGGCTTGGGGCACTAAATACAAATATGTATCTCCACCGTGTCACAAGTTGCCCACCGATTTGTTAATATCCTTTTGATGCCCTCTTGGTTGGATGTTTCAAAAATAGCTCTTTGCAGGTCTCACATATGTACATGGTGAATTAATTCTATAACATGCTTTCTTGATTCACAATGTTTGTGTGTTCTTACCCATTATAAAGTTTGGTATTACAATAAATTGTGTGTTATTAATAGATACGGAATTCATTAAGTTTGTTAACTGATAAATGTCTTAAGTTAATATAGGTATTTTAACAGAGGGACAGTAAATTGTAAATTTTTTTATACCCATCGACCATTGAAAATGGTCAAAAAAGGGTATACTAACTTTGTGAAAATCTATGTAACAGACATAAAGAGGCGTGGCAGACCCCATAAAGTATATATATTCTTGCTCAGGATCACTAGCCGAGTCGATTAAGACATGTCCGTCTGTCTGTCCGTCTGTCCGTCTGTTTGTTTGAGACAACAGATCTCAGCTATTAAAAAAGCTAGAGACACCAAATTTGGTATGGAGGTTCCTATATATCCGGGGCAGGTGAAGTTTATGTCAAATCTTTGATGCCACGCCCACCGCCCCCGCAAATCGGTAATTTACGATTATTAAGCAAAGAATTGAACTTATGAAGTTCTGCTTCAGTATGTATAAAGCCGAATGCAATGTGAACATATCCTACAAATTACAATCCAATCGGAACAATAACACAGAAGTTATTCAAGTCAACGTTTTCAGTACAAATGTTCGATACGGGCAGCAGCCGACGCGCTGCTTTAAGCAGTTGACGCCGACGTCGACGTTGCGTCGTGTCGCTTTACTCTTTACGCGCGTCGCTGTGTGAGTGCGAGCGAGTAAGCTATATGTAGTAGAAGAATTTGTGCAGAATTTTTGTTTGAAATTATGAGTATAGTTACACGCTTGTAACGGATTTTAAAAATTTGGAGAAGGGTAGCTTACTGTCGGGCGTCCGACTGTAGCCTTACCTACTAGTTTGTTTATAAAGTTTTATTTAACAAGTAATATAGCTTATAAGGTTAACAAATTATTTATGTTCTTCAAGATTTACATTTAATTATGACGAAACTTATTCTTGAGATTTAGTAACAACCGCTCTTGGCAATCTTCTGTACTCGACTTCTTTTCTCTACCCCCGGATCCCCCCACCGCCCACCCCCCGGTCGATAACTTGCCCTTGTCTAGGATTGCATTTTAATCAGGGCTGCAATGTAGAAGTATTGAAACATTTAATATCGATTACCAAAGCGAGTATTCTTACTGGAACCAATTCCCACAATCGGCTCTCCTAACAGTACATTCGCCTCAAAAGGATAAAGCCATGGTTTCATATACTCTGCAACTGTAATTGTTTTTAAGGATTTTCATTATCTCCAATCATTTCAACCTCATACCTCCCATGATCTTTGATCTGAACCACTTTATATGGGGTCAAATATTTACCTTTCAGCTTTAGCCCTACTCCGTACTGTGTCCTTTTTATGGCTACCAAATCATTAATATTATACTGTTTCTGTTGCTTTCTTTTTAAATCAAATGCTTTTTTTTTCTCTCCTCTATATCCCTAATATTTTCACGAGCTTCTTGCCGCAAATTTTCTTCTAACTCTCTTGTCATGAATTCGCTTACTTAATCTTTTAGCTCCTTATTATCAGAAACGCGCATATCTACTCCAGTTATTAACTCAAAAGGTGCTATTTTCGTGCTTCTTGGCTCTGTATTATTAATTACTTGCTGAACTTGTCCTAAATTCTTATACCATAATCCTGGATTGTCATTACATTGGAACTACAAGCTTATGCATCCGTTCCACCTGACCATTTCCACGAGGCCCACCGGTGGCAATATGCAAATGTTGAATATTTTCATTCTCGCAATATTCTTTAAAGGAATTCGAGGTAAATGCGGAACCTCTATCCGTCACAATTCTGTAGGGGTTCCCAAAATTAACTGCTTATTTTTTCAAGCACTCTCTATAACATCGACACCTGTACTACGGGTTGGATATAGCCAAACATATTTCGAAAACCTATTATTTACCACAACTTAAATGTGATTCTATCGCTTATTAGTTAGTTCCATTGGGCCAACATGGTCAATATGGTATGTAATAAACGTTATATTACCCTTATCGATTGCTGTGAAAAACCCTTCCTTTTTACCAGATTTCGCGTTAACTATTATGCAACGAACACAACTATCTACAACACGAACAACTTTTCCTTTAAATTTTGGAATGTAATACGACTTTTCCACTAAATCTTGCGTTTTAGCAGCCGAGAAATGATCTTGGTTATGAGCAGTAACAATTATCTCGTATTCCATCTGACCTGGGTCCTTAAATAGAATCTGATTTTAAATATAAAAATTTTAATACGAATATTTAGCGACCAATTCTCTAACCCCTCTTATCCACTCATCTTGCAGCTGGCTCTCTCTCAATCGATGATCAAAGTATCTGTTATGAAAAAGCAAGACACTCGGCTCAAAGCATCAGCATGCTTTAACTTGAACGATGTTCTATTTTATAATCAAAATCTTTCAAATACATTGCCCAACACGCTACTCTTAAAGGAACTTCTTTCTTTTTCATGGTCATCATGAACGCGTTACAATCAGATACTATAGTAAAAGATATACCAAGAACATACACGAGCCATTTCATTAGAGCTGCTACTATTGATAAAACCTCTAGCTCATATGAACTGTAATTCTCCTCACATGGCTTAGTTTTTCGCTTCATAAATTGTACAGGGTGAAACATATTATCTTCTGGATCTTTTTGTAATAATACTGCCCCATACCCATACTTTGAAGCATCTGTGTGAAAATCTGTTTGCAACTTCGGGTTATACAGCTTTCAGGGCTGGCTCACTAACTATAGCTAATTTCAGTTCTTCAAATGCCTTCCACTGAACTTCAGTAAATCCGAACTGGGCATCTGGCTTGGCAATAGCTGCATATCCATTTATGAATTTTCTAAAGTAAGACGTTAACCCTACAAAACGTTATATCCCCTTTTTATCTTTGGGTACAGGAAATTCTGTAACGGCCTGTATCTTTTCTTTGCTTGGGGTTATGGTTCCATCTTGAACGATATATCCCAAAAAATTTACTCTCCGATGTAATATCTGGCATTTGCCCCAATTAGTTCGTAGCCCATTCTGAGAAGATACTTTTAACACTTGCTTCAATTTTCTTATCCCCTCATCAACATCGTTACTAGGCACAATAACATCATCCATGTAAAGTATTACAATGCCACTAGCGAGCAACTCTCGTAGAACAGACATTATAAACCTAGTAAAAACTGCAGACGAATTCGAAATGCCAAACGGTACAAATAAAAATTCGTACTGCCCACTTTGAGTCACGAACGAAGTGTATTTTCTTGAAGCTGCTTCTACGGGTACATGGAAAAACTCATTGGTCAAATCCAATGTTGTATATATCTTCGCATTCTGAAGCTTGTCTTAAACATTGTCCATGTGTGCCATCGAAAAATTATCTCGTATACTTTTCTCATTTAACTTGCGATAGTCGCAGTATAGACGCTTTTTCCCATTTTTCTTAACCACCAGGACTACGGGTGAAGCATACTCGGACGTACTAGGCTGTATTATACCTTCTTTTAACCATTCCCGCACCTGCTCATCTACAAAGTTTTGGTCACTATACGACTGTCGCCTGGGATGCTGATAAACTGGAACGTCATCTTTGAAAACAATTTTCATCTCGACAGGGGCATATGTGTTACGAATTGGACAATATTGTTTGATCATCTCCAATTCCGTTTTAGCTTCAGGCTGATTAAGATGAGATACATCTACCTTAGAAGTTGCTATAAGCTCTTCCATACGATCAAATATCTTTGTATCCCTAATTTTACCTCAATCTTCAGCTTACATCCTGAAATTGAAGTGAGTAACACTTTTGGTAACCTTCATATCGACAGTGTCAAAAATTGTCTTACCTAAAAAGCAGCGAAACTCCACTTCCATTGGAATACCATCTATTAGAACGGATATAATAATGCTTCCAAATGTTAAAGTCCGACTTTCTCTAATTCCCGTCCAACTCTTTCCTTTACCAGTTATTTCTTCTGCTCCTAGATTCATGAAGACTTGTCTGCGCATTAAGCACAAATCAGCACCCGTGTCAACCATACCTTTAAATATAATCTGTTTGTAAACAACGCTCTTCAATTCAAGACCTGAAAGAGTCAATTTACGCCTAACGACGCTCCTACTTTATTCTTTTGAATTACATTAGCATTTGTTTCTTTCTTTACTTTATTCTCTTGAACTACATAAGCATTTGTTTCTTTCTTGACATCTGTTTGTGCTGTACATTGTGCTGCTCGGTGTCCTGCCTGACCACATTTAAAGCAAACAAAATCTTATTTCTTACAGTCTTTCATTACGTGAGAACTATCGCCGCATTTGAAATATTTTCCGGATGTTCCAGACTTAACCTGAACTTTGCCTTGATATTTCTTTTGCTCCTGACGTTCCCCAGCTGATTGATTCGATTTGCCAGATCTAGCTTTCTAAAATATCTCGATTTGATGTTTCAGTTCTTGTATATTTCTGGACTGGTATAACATAATCTTATTCCCTTTCGAATCTGGAATTCCCTTTATGTAATAGTCAATTAAACTTGGCTCATCAATATTAACTGGCTTTGCGATTTCTTTCAGAGCATACAAATATTCAAACAATGATTCGTCTTTTCTCTGCAGACGCTGCAGCGCGCTGGTCCAATCTTCTATTGTATGACACTTTGATTGAAATTTTCTCTCAACTTAGCCTTCAAAACAGTCCAACTACGAATATTCGCCTAAGCATTGTTTAGAGTAGATAAACAGTTGCAAATCACTCCACTCACACTCTTACTCATCGATCCATTGTTCAACATCAGGACTTCCTGTTCCAGAGAAACTAGTTACGCTGCCTTCTACATCTTTAAGGGTGAACCATGACCTGCCATTGTCTAATCTTTGATTTTCAACTAA
Organism: Zaprionus kolodkinae; assembly: GCA_018901885.1. Taxonomy (NCBI): domain Eukaryota; kingdom Metazoa; phylum Arthropoda; class Insecta; order Diptera; family Drosophilidae; genus Zaprionus; species Zaprionus kolodkinae. The sequence continues at coordinate 23,996 of JAEIFM010000261.1, read as the reverse complement.
ATTTCGCTCTGTAACCACGGATTAAGCTTCATCTAAATCGATTTCCTCTTTATCCTGAATTCCAAAATGTGTAAGCAATCTTTTTTGCAATTCTAGTTTCCTTCACTTGTTGGTAACGCCAACTCTGCTAACTTAAACCTCAAATCAGCAACGCGGAGTGCCAAGATCTCGTCAAGTTGCATTTTGAATTGGTGTTAGAAAACAATAAAAATTAGTAAAAGTATACAACACTTAACTACTGTTAGTTAACGTAACCTTACACCAGCACTGCCTCTGTCGATGCTCACGCCAGCTTTGCCTCTGTTGACGCACGCTCCAGTTTCGCCTTTGTCGACGCACACACCAGCACTGCCTCTGTCGATGCTCGCGCCAGCTCTGGTTCTATTGACGCACGCACCAATTTCGCCTCTGTCGACGCACACACCAGCTTTGCCTCTGAAGTTTTACGCAACAGCGCTGCCTCTGCCGACGATCGTATCAAGCTCTGCCTCTGTCGAACTTCGTACCAAGTCCTGCCTCTGCACACTTAAACTGTCGACGCAACCAGCAACTCTGCCTCTGTCGTTTGTACGCACCAGTTCTGCCTCGATTAATGCAGCAATTTGGACTCTGCTGAGTTCGCTCCAAGCTCTGCCTCTGTCGACGCTAATAGCAGCTCTGCTTCTGACGCTGCAAACAACAACTCCGCCTTTGTCGACGCACGCTGCAGCTCTGCTTCTACCAACTTAAGCAGCAACTTTGCCTCTGCCGACGCACGCACCATTTCTGCTTCTAACAACTTAAGCAGCAACCTTGACTCTGCCGACGCAACCACCATTTCTGCTTCTGTCAACTTAAGCAGAAACTTTGGTTTTGCCGACTCTCGAAACTTCTTCGAGAATTTTCTATCCTGTTGATCGCGTTTGTTCCAGCGTCGATCATGCAACGGTTCTATTTTACCGTTCACTGGTTGCTACTAAAACGAACTGTGTCATATGCACTAATTTTATCTTTACACTTAAGCCCGGTTATTAATGTTCTTCTAGATTTACATTTAATTCTTTAAATTTAGTAACAACCGCTCGTGGCAACTTTCTGTACTCGACTTCTTTTCTCTATCCCCGCTTCCTTTCTCGATAGCTTGCTCTTGTCTAGGGTTGCATTTTAATCGGGGCTGCAATGACGAAGTATCGAAACATTTAATATCGATTAACACTGCGAGTATTCTTAATGGAACCAATCCCCACATATATTGTGACGCCGCATGAAGCGACGCCACATTATAAGTTAAGTTAGTATATAAGAAATAAAAATATAAGATATCTTTAAGCCCGACATACCCAGTAGTTACTTGAAACAGTGGCAGAAGCATAGGCAAAAGCAAGGGCGTAGGTAGACCATGCAAAACAGGGCACATAATAGGCAACCCCAGACACTCGGCACCCATGCCTAGTACCGGTGCTTCGGGACCCAGAGCTAGCGCACAATCGAACACTTGCACTAGTAACGGTGCCTCGGTACCCAGAGCTAGTGCACACACAAAGTAACGGTGCCTCGGTACCCAGAGCTCGTGCACAGACCAGCAGCGACGCTAAGCAGGCAGCGAAACTGGGCAAGCGAACGGCGCCGAGCAGAGCCGCAGCAGCCAGGCAAGATCAGCCGAAGGGAGCGGCGACATGTACACAGCAGCAGCGACATGTTCGCAGCAGCGAAAACGCAAGTTGCAAAACTAGGCCAAGGGCAGTTGATCACGAGCAGCCAACGAAGCCGGCAGCAAAGTGATCCCGAAAAATAAAAGAAATAAAATCAAAAGTGCAAAGTCCAGTGTCAGTGACAGCCCAAGGACCCCCCAGAAAAAAAAGAAAGGATAAATCCTGTCGCAGGATAATCGAGGTGAGCTGTAGTGAATAAAATATCGAAAGCGCAGTTTTAGAGCTAGCGTAATGGTGCGAAGTAGGCAGGAAGGCAGGGACTAATTAGGATAATAGCTAGTGCTTAGAAATCAACGAACTTATTGAATAAAACCATGTTGTTGAATATTAAATGGAGTCCACCCGCATTGATTATTTAAAAAAAAAACCAGTGTCACATTCACAGGTGCATATCCTTAAATCATAGTCCTTTTTCGTTCGGTGGCCGTCAACATTTAGGGATATCTCATCCGAGGCTGATGTTTTGGTTTTCACTGGTTGTGTTCTTTTACGTAGCGGGTCCGAAGCCCTGCGTATAACCGCTTACACATTAGCTCACTACCTAGCGGATGCTAGCATAGCTACCCAGGTGACGCCGAGAGGAGTATTGAATCAACTTGCACTTTTATGGAAAATCCAGAGATCGCTCTGGTGGACACCAAGTTGTCCACAGTCAGAAACTTTACTCTGTACATATAAGGCCCGAGCCATCAATTGAAACATGGATCTAAAAAAACTCAGACTTTGTAACTATAAACACTTTGCCATTGGTTCACTATTTACATACATACTTATTGAGAAATTTAATAATATTATTACTTACGATTTTATCTGAAATCAGTATAAATATCATTAGTTTGAAGATTTTCCTGAAATTCTTTTACCTAAAAGGATGTCTTAAGCAAATTTGTCGTTGTTGAACGACGTTTCACAGATCCGTGTCGAAATATTAAAAGTGAGGAGTTTAAATATTCCCGAAAAATTTAAGTAAAGCCGACATTTTTTTAATGTTTTCTTTCTGATATGGCACATATATAATATATATATATACTTAATCTTAACTTTCAATTGCAGCCCATTTGGATAATTATCAAAGAAGTTATGTAAGTTAACGTATATATTTGACGAATGTATATATATTTGTGTAAGTGTGATTGAGATGGCAACTTTCTCGATTGCCTGACAGCTGATACGGTAGCCTTGTGCGTAAGGCAGCCGATTGCTAAACGATAAGTCATCGGTTCGACACCCGAGTCGAGAAAATGTTTTTATACTTTTCGTCTATTGAAAATGGTCAAAATAGTGTATATTAACTTTGTGGAAATCTATGTAATAGGCAGAAAGAGGCAGAAGAAGACCCCATAAAGTATATACTTGTATATGTAGGTTTTTGTTTATTAAGTTTTATTTAACAAGTAATATAGCTTATAAGTGTAACAAATTATTTATGTTCTTCAAGAGTTACATTTAATTATGACGAAACTTATTCTTGAGATTAAGTAACAACCGCTCTTGGCAACTTTCTGTACTCCACTTCTTTTCTCTACCCCCGCTCCCTGTCTCGATAACTTGCCCTTGTCTAGGATTGCATTTTAATCAGGGCTGCAATGTAGAAGTATCGAAACATTTAATATCGATTACCACTGCGAGTATTCTTACTGGAACCAATTCCCACAATCGGCTCTCCTGACAGTATATTCGCCTCGAATGGATAAAGCCATGGTTTCATATACTCTGCAACTGTAATTGTTTTTAAGGACTTTCATTATCTCCAATCATTTCAACCTCATACCTCCCATGATCTTTGATCTGAACCACTTTATATGGGGTCAAATATTTACATTTCAGCTTTAGCCCTACTCCGTACTGTGTCCTTTTTATGGCTACCAAATCATTAATATTATACTGTTTCTGTTGCTTTCTTTTTAAATCAAATGCTTTTTTATTTTCTTCCTCAATATCTTCCTGCATTTTCCTAGTGAACGGACGTGTTTTTTTTTTGCGCTTCGATTTTTCGGCTTTTTTTATTAAAAACAACCGCTGTTTTTATTTAAACTTTCTTTGAAACCGAAGTTTTAACTTAAACCCCTTCACGACGCGTGTGCATGTTCTTAAAATTTGCCAAACTAATCTGTGTTTGCAAATTTTAGATCTCTATTGTTTTGTGCATTGGTTCTGCCTCTTTCGGTGCATTTCTTATTTTTCTTTATTCTCTTTTGGGTAAGCGACGTAGTTGTTAGTGTTGTTAGTCACCGCTAATTTCTCTCTCTACTTACCTCTCCTAATTCTTTGAGCGCGCCTAAGCAGCTCTCACGCTTGCCGCTCTCGAACTTATCTTTTTTATTATTTTTGCTCTCTCTGCTCTCTGCCCTTTACGCGCGTTAAGTCTTTCTCTCGCGCTCATCCCTTTTCTTGTTTTGATTTTGTTTTGCTTTGGCTGTTTTTATTTTAACAGTAGGTGTCCCATATAATGGACGCTTTAGTTTGTTTCAAGAAATCCTGCCTTAAGCAGGTGACTGCCGCCCAGGCAAGCATCTCGTGTTGGCTATGTGACAACGTAGTACACGCGAAGTGTGCTGGATATACCGGCCCGACGGCTGACGCCGTAGCCAAGCGCACGGGGTTGCGTTATTGCTGTGATGTGTGTAGGGAGGTGGAGAACGAAATGTGTTCGTTTATGCGTCAAACGAAGACTGGTTTTAGGGAACTGTTTGGAAGTTTTCGCAAACTTTCCGACCAGTTCTCAGCGCTTGATTCGTCTTTCAATAACCTTAAGTTATTGAATGAATCGCCAAAGCGCAAGAAAACCTCGCGAATTCAAAAATCTTCAGTTAGCGCCACCCAGCTCCCTCTAATTGATCAGCCAGGCACGCCAGTGACCCAGCCGTTGATCTCGTTCACCAATCCCCCCAATAGTAACGAGGTCTTCGGCTCAATCGGTTTCGCTTCCCGATAATGTCATTGAGTGTGAGCAACCTGTGACGCCCATGATTTCTGACCAGTCTGCTGTGAAATCGTTGCCCGTGCCACAGTTAATAGTTTTACCGAAGGCGTGTTCAAGTTCCGGTTTACCAGAAGAGAACCTATGCTCTGGAGTTACACCCGAGGCGCCTAAAAAGATTCTAGGTGTTCCACAAAGGAAACAAATTTTTGTTTCCAGGCTTGCCCCTGACCTCACATCAAATGATGTAACAGCCTATATCCAAGGAAATACTCATGCCTTGGATATAAAAGTGGAAAAATTTAAGTTTTCTTATGAGAGGGACATATCATCCTTCAAAATAAGTGTCCCCAACGAACTCATGGGCATTATATGCTCGGCTCAATTTTGGCCGGAGCATGTAATGGTCAAAGAGTTCGAAACAAAGAAGAAGAAAAATCGCCCTCCGATTAATCTTCCTTTGCCGTCTCTAGCTTCAGCCCAAATAAAAACAACCTTAAACAAAAAAAACTAACATGCTCCTTAACTCTTTCATATCAAAATGTTAGAGGTCTAAATACTAAACTTTCAACTTTATATTTAAACAGTCTTTCTTTTTCTTCTCAAATTTTTGTGTTTACTGAGACTTGGTTAAAACCGGATATTCTAAACTCCGAAGTTTTTCCAAGCAAGTTCACAACCTACAGGTGTGATCGACCTGACCGTCGTGGTGGTGGAGTCCTTATTGCAGTCAATTCCACCATCAATTCGGAACTTTTACAGCCGGAGATTCAACTTGCTATTGAATTCCTCTGTGTAAAATTACACTTTCCCGGTTTTTTCATTATATAACCTGTTCCTATATTCCGCCGTCATCGGATGTATCTGTCTATTTGCAACATTTGTCTGCAATAAAGACTATTTTTAATCTGTTATCAGACAGAGATCACCTTTCAGTCCTTGGGGACTTTAATATACCAGATTGCAATTGGACAACAAGTGTTGATTCAAATTCTCTGCTGCCCTCACGGCACCACGACCTTTTTGACGGTCTGTTTGATATGTCATTGTCGCAGGTCAATCATATCTTAAACTGTAGTAACAGATCGTTAGACTTATGCTTTGTCTCCGATCCATCTAGAGTAAATTTAGTCAAGACTGAACCACTTTCTTTCCCAGAAGATCCTTACCATCCTACTCTGGAAGTGTCTTTCGATTTTGGTGCTTGTATGGATAATCATGAAAAATTGTGTAAGCGCGTACGCTGCTTTAGAAAAGCAGATTTTAATTTATTAAACTCTTTAATTTCACAGTTTGATTGGTCGGAATTATATTTGTCTACTGATATATCAGTAGCGACCAATATTTTTTATAAAAATATTAATTCATTTTTCGATATTTGCGTTCCGTGCTATTATTCATCATCCTCGAGTAAGCCGCCATGGTTTACAAGAGAGTTGTCACGGTTAAAAAATTTAAAGTCAAGCCTTTACAAAAAATTTAAATTTAGTAACTCGCCCTTAGCCTTTTCACGCTACTTAAGCGCGCGGTCAGACTTTACAGTCTTAAACGCGAAATGTTATAAAAACTATTTAGCTCGTTGTAAGGTTCAGTTTATTCAGAACCCCAAACAGTTTTATAGTTTTGTTAACACGAAGCGTAAATCTTCCGCATTCCCTAATAACTTAACTTTGAAAATGCTAGTGCAAATACCGACCAAACCATGGCCGATATGTTTGCAAAGTTTTTTCAAACGACTTACTCACCTTCTACACATACTACTCATTTTTATCCATATAACATTCAAAGTTCGAATGGTATCTTCTCCCCCTTTCTAAACGAAAGCTCCCTTGTCAAGGATCTTTATTTAGTTAAGCCAGTTTTTTCACCCGGACCTGACGGTGTTCCCGCTTGTATACTTCGGTTCTGTGCCAACTCATTAAGTAAGCCATTGCTCAAACTATTTTCGCTGTCCTTAGAAACTTCACTCTTTCCTTCCATTTGGAAGGAATCTTTTATTATCCCCTTATTGAAAAAGGGCAGCAAGTCTGAAGCACGCAATTATAGAGGTATCTCTAAATTGTCGGCAATACCTAAATTTTTCGAGAATGTTATAACTCCTCACTTGCAACATTTATGCAGATCCGTTATTTCACCTTTTCAACACGGATTTATTAAACGTCGTTCAACTACGACAAATTTGCTTGAGCTGACATCCTTTGTGGTAAAAGGATTTCAGGAAAATCTTCAAACTGATGTCATTTATACTGATTTCAGTAAAGCTTTTGACTCAGTGAATCATTCCCTTTTGGCACATAAGCTTGACCTTCTAGGTTTTTCACCAAAACTACTTAGTTGGATTGTAAGCTATCTGACTGACAGAACTCAAAGAGTCCTCTTTAAAACCAGCCTCTCAATTCCACTTCACGCCACATCTGGCGTTCCTCAAGGGAGTCATCTTGGCCCCCTACTTTTTACGCTTTTCATCAATGACCTGCCTTCGGTCATACATAACTCTCGTACTCTTATGTACGCGGATGATGTAGAGCTTTGTTATCAATTTAAAGACGACCACTGTCAGTCACACTTACAAGCTGACCTAAATAGTTTTCATTCGTGGTGTTGTGCCAATTTTTTAAACCTGAACAGCTCCAAATGCAAGCTGATGACATTCTCTCGAGCCAGTCCAATGTATACTTCTTATTCTCTTTGTGGTTCTGTCTTGGAAAGAATTACCCTAGTTGATGATTTGGGGGTCCGTTTGGACCGAAAACTAAAGTTTTCCAATCATATTTCTAATATGGTCAATAAAGCCATGGGTGTTCTAGGCTTTATTAAGAGATGGTCTAAGGAATTTGACGATCCTTATCTTACAAAGACCCTCTACATCTCACTTGTTCGTCCTATTCTTGAATATGGTTCATGCGTATGGTGTCCCCAGTACACTATTCATAAAGAACGCATCGAGTCCGTACAAAAGAACTTTTTATTGTTTGCGTTACGCGGCCTTAACTGGGAGGAAAATTTAAGACTGCCTTCCTATAACAATAGACTCTTATTATTAAATTTGCCTTCCCTAACTAATCGCAGAACCATGCTAGGGGTATTATTTATTAACAACCTTATGCAAGGTGACATTGACAGTGAGGCCCTTGTAATGCAGCTTCACTTCTCTGTCCCTTGCAGATCGAACTATGCACTGCACAATCCGTTCAGGGTATTATGTTCGGACTACAATAAACTTCAACATGTCATAGCTGGCACTAACTCTATTGCCACTATGAAGTCTTTAATTCTTCTCTATCTAGCACGTAATTAGTAATATTATTTCCTCGATATTCTTTTTTATTATTTATTTAATTTTGCATGCTCCTATCCTATCTCCTATCCGCGTTTTCTTTCTTTATCGCGTTAGTTTCTTCTCGTGTGTCTATTCGCGTTTTTATCGCGTTTCCGTGTCGTCCGTTACGCGACGGTGCCTCTCGGTCGGTTAGGCGGGAGGTGGACTTCGTCTGGGTTCCGCGCGCAACAAGCATCGGCTTGGTGTCGTTGGACCACTTGCTAATACATTCATTGTATTCAACGTCCAAAAAAAAAAAAAAAAAAAAAAAAAAATATCCCTAATATTTTCACGAGCTTCTTGCCGCAAATTTTCTTCTAACTCTCTAGTGATGAATTCGCTTACTAAATCTTTTAGATTTTTGGATACAGCCAAACATATTTCGAAAACGCATTTACCACAACTTCAATGTGATTCTATCGCTTATTAGTTAGTTCCATTGGGCCAACATGGTCAATATGGTATGTAATAAACGGTATATTACCCTTATCGATTGCTGTGAAAAACCCTTCCTTTTTACCAGATTTCGCGTTGACTATTATGCAACGAACACAACTATCTACAACACGAACAACTTTTCCTTTCAATTTTTGAATGAACGACTTTTCCACTAAATCTTGCGTTTTAGCAGCCGACAAATGACCTTGGTTAGGTTAGGTTAGGTTATATCGGCAGGCCCCCAAATAGGGGGATAGAGGCTGTTAATTTAGCGATTAATTATCCCAATCTAGTGTGCTGGTTAGTTTGGCAAAAGCCAGGAGTTTTTGGGGCGCCAGGCCCGCTGCTTCTTCAAGTGATGTAAGCAGGGGGCTTCCAGGCATTTCGTTCTCGAGGTCATGAGTGCGGGGCAGTCGCAGATGATGTGCTCCAGAGTTTCTTTTATTTCTGGTACCTTGCATTTCCTGCATTCTTCATTGTCGGTGATACCCAACTTCTTAGCATGCGTTGCGGTCAGGCAATGGCCTGTGAGTATACCCATCATTATTCTTCAGTCTCTTCTCGGGAGCTGAATGACATATTGGGCTAATTTCGCGTTTGAGCGGTTGCACATAGTGCGGGTCATCTTGCAGTTTATTGTGCTGTGAAACCTTCTTCCTGCTATTACTGCAGCGCTTTCTTCTAAGCTGTGGCTAATAGATCGTAGCGGTGTCTTCAGGTCCTCAACTGTCAGTTGTCTAGATTCGGCACCCTCCTTTGCTAGCCTGTCTGCCATCTCGTTTCCGTCGATGCCGTGGTGGCTGGGAACCCAAAAGATGCGCACCTCCGAGCGGGTGCTTAATGCATCTAATGCTTCTCTGCTTGCCAGTACACTTTCGGAGCTGATGACGTAGGACTGCATAGATTTGATAGCCGCCTGACTGTCGACAAAGATGCTAACCCGATTCGTATTAATCGTTGTCGCTAGTTCTGCAGCCTTCTTTATAGCGAAGACCTCCGCCTGGAAGATACTACAGTAGTCCGGCAACTTGTACGACACTTGAATGAGCGGATCTGCACAGTAGACCGCGGCGCCCACGCCGGTCTCCATTTTGGATCCGTCCGTAAATAGCTTTGTTGCGTTTTCGTCCATGCCGATTTTCCAATCTTCATGTCCCATTAGAGCGGGCGTCCTAGAGGAACTGTTTATTGGGGTTATATAGTCCGTGCTATTGAGCAACCCTCCTCCTACTTCACTGTGCCCATAATTTGCGGGGCCATATTTCCCGTAGGACAGAGACGTTGCGCGGTCTTTTGTGCTATTAGTTTGGCCTGTATGTCAATGGGGGGGAACTCCAAGTATCACTTCCAAGGCCTTAGTTGGAGTAGATCTCAGTGCCCCGGTTATGCACATCAGTGCACGCCTCTGTACCCTTTCCATTGTTAGGAGGTATGTGGATTTCTTAGTGGCCTTCCACCATACTAGGACACCGTAGAGTAGTATTGGACGAACAATTGAGATGAAGATCCAGTGCATCAGTCTGGGAAACAGACCCCACGTGCTACTTAGCATCTTTTGTGATGCATATAGTGCACTTGTGGCTTTCTTAACCCGTTCCTTGACGTTGGTTTTCCAGCTCAACTTGCTGTCCAGTACTAATCCTAGATACTTCACGCTCTTTTTTGGCTCGAGCATTGCACCATTTATAGACGGCGGAGTCCATTGCGGTATCTTGTATCTCTTGGTAAAGAGAATTAGATCCGTCTTGTCCGCATTGATACTGAGTCCTACATCCATCGCCCACTTCAGTACTTCTCTAAGTGTACTGTCTAGGACAGAGCTGATCGTCGTTGGACATTTGCCCACGATAATTATGGCTATGTCATCTGCATAGGCGGTTATCTTTGGGGCTTTCCGTTTAAATTTCCGTAAGACGTCATTTACCACTAAGTTCCACAGTAGCGGCGACAGCACCCCGCCTTGTGGCGTGCCTCTGTGCGCTGCTTTGGTTGTGGTGGTGGTTCTCCATTCGGCTCTTACTCTTCTGCAGCTCAATAGATTTCCTATCCAAGAGTTTACGGCCTCATGGGTTTCTACGACTTTTAGGCTCCGCATGATCGCTTCCGTAGATACATTATTAAATGCACCTGAGATGTCCAGGAACGCTCCTAAGGCAAATTCCTTGTGGTGTAGGGCTTTTTCGATGGTGGCTACTAGGGAGTGTAACGCTGATTTACCTTTTGTGTAGGCGTGTTGGTTGGGTTCTACGAGTCGGTTCGTGCCTCCTCTTATGTGTATATCCTGGAGTTTTTCAAGGGTTTTAAGCAGGAAGGAGGTGAGACTTATCGGTCTGAAGTCTTTCGGTTGCATCTTACTGCATTTTCTTGCTTTTGGCAGGAACACAACACGTGCTGTCCTCCAGGATACAGGTACATATCCCTGCCTCAGACATGCTTTGAATATTGATTCCAGTCATGGAGTGACCTCTTCCTTGGTCTTCTGCAGCATGGCTGGTATTATTCCATCTAGCCCTGGGGATTTGTAGCTCTCGAAGGAGTTTATGGCCCACTGGATCATGTGTGGTGTGACTATGTTCCCAGGTACGTCAGACACTGGGTTTGTGCGCACTGATTGTTGTGGATCGAGTACATCTGTGCATCCGGGGAAGTGCTCGCTCAGAAGGGCATTAGTCGCTTCCCTACTGCTACTCGTCCATTGGCCATCGCTAGTTCTTAGTTGGCTGTAAATTGCCGGTTGGCTCGACAGAAGCTTCCTAAGTCTGGCGGTTTCCGTGACCTTCTTTATGCCAGAGCAGAAGGATTTCCATGAGTTTCTCTTGGCTGTCTTGACCTTTTTCTTAAAGTCACGGAGCCTTATCTTGTATTCGTCCCATACAATATCTTCGTTTGCTTGTTTAGCTAGTTTGAAGATTTCTTGTAGGTCGGTGCGTTGTGCCTTCAATTGTGGGTTCCACCAGGGTGGCCTGTGTTTCCTTCTTGTTCTTGAGGTCTTGCACGCTGCGTTAAAGGCTGAGGTTAGGTGATGACAGAGAGTCTTCCCGGACTTCTCAATGTCCACCGTTGATAATATTGGTTTTGGGGATGGGAGTGTCCTTGTCACTATAGTCTTAAACGTATCCCAGTTGGTGTTCCAAGGATTTTTGTAAAGACTTTTTGTCACTGTGCACTCAAGTTGAACTTCGAACTAGATATACCTATGGTCAGAGAAGGAAGGTCTGCTGAGAACTTGCCATTCCGTGACTTCGGTATTTGTTCCAGACGCGAGTGTTAAGTCTATAACGCTAGATGAGGTGGGACCTACGTAGGTGGGTTCTCCCCTGTTAGCGATCTTAATATTAAATTCTAGAATAAAGTATAAGTGTGACTCACCTCTATTGTTTATGTCTTTGCAGCCCCATAGGGTGTGATGAGCGTTGGCGTCAGCGCCTATCACCAGGGGTTGCCTCTTCTGGCTCACCTCCCGGATCAGACGCTCCGTCTCCTCTGTCGGCGATTCTCTGTCATGCGCTAGATAGCAGGAAGCCATCAGGAGTGGCTCGTCTCTGCATCTCTCTAGCGCTATCACCGTGATGTCATCTGTACTGTAATTAGACATAAGATATGCATAGATGCCTTTTCTTACCAGAATTGTAGTTCTAGCTTTACTTACGGTGGTCGGGTAGAAGATGGAGTAGTTGTTCGACCCTAGCGGCGACCTTATTGCCTGATGCGATCCAGGGTTCCTGGTCTAGGGCCACGTCGACGGACTCCTCCTCCAGGTTTAAGAGGAGCTCCGCCGACGCCAACTTGCTCTTATGGAGGTTTAGCTAAAGGATCCGTAGCTTCATGGCTGTATTTGGATTCCTTCTGCTCGGATGGGTTGGCTCTGATTGTCAGATCACCATCCTCCATATCATCCTATATGTCGAGGCTGTTGGTCGCGTCGGTCAAAGCTTCGATGTCTTTTTCCACCTCGCCGGCCTCCAGCGTGTTGGCATTGGTGTCGTTCGGGGGGCGTTTCTTGAGTCGTAGGTACACGTTGCCTACTCTACAGCAGATCGTCGGCCTCTTTGTTGATCTGGAGGACCATTTGTTGGCCGTTGCCTTCCGGCTTGCCAACGTGTAGTACCGTCCAGTCAGCGGTAGGCACGTCCGGATTCTGCAATTGGAGCAGTTTGAGCGCTTGTTCCATTGGTACGACCCTTGGGAAGAGTACCTTCGCTTTTGGTACTGAAGGAATACCGGTTCTGTCAACTACCTCCAACTTAGCACCTTCCCAGGGGGCGTCCATCTTGGCCACGGTTTCGGTGACCCACTTCAGGGTGAGGTCATCCTTGCAGCTCAGTATTTTTACCCCGTTGAGCCACCCCGCTCCGTCGAAGGTGGTAGGTTGGGACTCTGGCTCCTCCATTCTTTTAAATAGGGCGTCCAACAGCCTAAGCTCTACCATCTTCCACTTTTCGGGTGTTATTTTGCCGTTGGGGTTACTGCGGTCGATGAGCGCGACGACTAAGTGCCGACGCGCCACATCGCTCACCGTCTCCCTTTTCGGCAGTCTCTTTTTGGGGACTTTCTCCATTTTTTGGCGCGGCCGTTTGCTCACGGGCACATCCGCCTTGTCTTGGTCTTCAGACCGCTGCCTTTTGGTGAGCAGCTGCTCCTCGACCTTGTTGGCGTATTGGCTAGAAGTTGCCTTTATTGCCATTTTGCCCTCAAAGTGTTTCCGGCCTTCCTCTATCTTCTCTTCGGCCCACTCCAGTTTGACCTTGGTTATGAACTTGGTTATGAGAAGTAACAATTATCTCGTTTTCCATCTGACCTGGGTCCTTAAATAGAATCTGATTTTGAATATAAAAATTTTAATACGAATATTTAGCGACCAATTCTCTAACCCCTCTTATCCACTCATCTTGCAGCTTGCCCTCTCTCAATCGATGATCAAAGTATCTGTTATAAAAAAGCAAGACACACGGCTCAAAGCATCAGCATGCTTTAACTTGAACGATGTTCTATTTTATAATCAAAATCTTTCAAATACATTACCCAACACGCTACTCTTAAAGGAACTTCTTTCTTTTTCATGGTCATGAACGCGTTACAATCAGATACTATAGTAAAAGATATACCAAGAACATACACGCGCCATTTCATTAGAGCTGCTACTATTGATAAAACCTCTAGCTCATATGAACTGTAATTCTCCTCACATGGCTTAGTTTTCCGCTTCATAAATTGTACAGGGTGAAACATATTATCTTCTGGATCTTTTTGTAATAATACTGCCCCATACCCATATTTTGAAGCATCTGTGTGAATCTCTGTTTGCAACTTCGGGTTATATAGCTTTCAGGGCCGGCTCACTAACTAAAGCTAATTTCAGTTCTTCAAATGCCTTCCACTGAACTTCAGTAAATTTGAACTTGGCATCTTGCCTTTAAAGATCTGATAATGGCTTGGCAATAGCTGCATTTATGAATTTTCTAAAGTAAGACGTTAACCCTACAAAACGTTATATCTCCTTTTTATCTTTGGGTACCGGAAATTCTGTAACGGCCTGTATCTTTTCTTTGGTTGGGGTTATGGTTCTATCTTGAACGATATATCGCAAAAAAATTTACTCTCCGATGTTATATCTGGCATTTGCCCCAATTAGTTCGTAGCCCATTCTGAGAAGATACTTTTAACACTTGCTTCAATTTTCTTATCCCCTCATCAACATCGTTACTAGGCACAATAACATCATCCATGTAAAGTATTACAATGCCACTAGCGAGCAACTCTCGTAGAACAGACATTATAAACCTAGTAAAAACTGCAGACGAATTCGAAATGCCAAACGGTACAAATAAAAATTCGTACTGCCCACTTTGAGTCACGAACGAAGTGTATTTTCTTGAAGCTGCTTCTACGGGCACATGGAAAAACTCATTGGTCAAATCCAATGTTGTATATATCTTCGCATTCTGAAGCTTGTCTTAAACATTGTTCATGTGTGCCATCGAAAAATTATCTCGTATACTTTTTCTCATTTAACTTGCGATAGTCGCAGTATAGACGCTTTTTCCCATTTTTCTTAGCCACCAGGACTACGGGTGAAGCATATTCGGACGTACTAGGCTGTATTATACCTTCTTTTAACCATTCCCGCACCTGCTCATCTACAAAGTTTTGGTCACTATACGACTGTCGCCTGGGATGCTGATAAACTGGAACGTCATCTTTGAAAACAATTTTCATCTCGACAGGGGCATATGTGTTACGAATTGGACAATATTGTTTGATCATCTCCAATTCCGTTTTAGCTTTAGGCTGATTAAGATGAGATACATCTACCTTAGAAGTTGCTATAAGCTCTTCCATACACATGCTTCGAAATTCGTCATTCACCTGACGATCAAATATCTTTGTATCCCTAATTTTACCTCAATCTTCAGTTTACATCCTGAAATTGAAGTGAGTACCACTTTTGGTAACCTTCATATCGACAGTGTCCAAAATTGTCTTACCTAAAATAGCATCGAAACCAATATCCTGATCTTGAACCACATGAATTTCCACTTCCATTGAAATACCATCTATTAGAACGGATATAATAATGCTTCCAAATGTTAAAGTCCGACTTTCTCTAATTCCCGTCAAACTCTTTCCTTTACCAGTTATTTCTTCTGCACCTAGACTCATAAACCCTTGTCTGCGCATTAAGCACAAATCAGCACCCGTGTCAACCATACCTTTAAATATAATCCGTTTGTAAACAACGCTCTTCAATTCAAGACCTGAAAGAGTAAATTCACGCCTAACGACGCTCCTATTTTATTCTGTCCTGCCTGACCACATTTAAATCAAACAAAATCTTATTTCTTACAGTCTTTCATTACGTGAGAACTATCGCCGCATTTGAAATATTTCCCGGATGTTCCAGACTTAACCTGAACTTTGCCTTGATATTTCTTTTGCTCCTGACGTTCCCCAGCTGATTGATTCGATTTGCCAGATCTAGCTTTCTAAAATATCTCGATTTGATGTTTCAGTTCCTGTATATTTCTGGACTGGTATAACATAATCTTATTCCCTTTCGAATCTGGAATTCCCTTTATGTAATAGTCAATTAAACTTGGCTCATCAATATTAACTGGCTTTGCGATTTCTTTCAGAGCATACAAATATTCAAACAATGATTCGTCTTTTCTCTGCTGACGCTGGTCCAGCTGATGACACTTTGATTGAAAATTCTTCTCTCAACTTAGCCTTCAAAATAGTCCAACTACGAATATTCGCTTCACTACGCACAAAGAGTTTAGCCGTTCCTGTAAGCATTTTTTTTGAATAGATAAAAAGTTGCAAATCACTCCACTAGACAGTAATTGAACAACTTTCTATCTTATCAATCCATTGTTGTACATCAGGACTCATTTTCTTGCGCTTCTTTGGCGTCATTGTTGTTTTTGTTTGAGTACTTACTCTTACACTCTTGTACTCCCACGCTCTCTTGCTCTCACGCTGTTTACGCTCTCGCTCTGCTTACGCTCTGTTGTTGTTTTGTTTGAGTGCATTCTCTCTTATTCTCAACCGCTCAGATCGTAAAAGCTGAGCTTGTATTCTAGCTTGTGCATTAAGCTTTATACATACCAAAGCAGAACGTTATGGGTTTAATACTTTGCTTAATAGTCGCAAATAACCGATTTGCGTGAGCAGTGGGCGTGGCATCAAACGTTTGATATAAACTTAATCTGCCTATGATTTATAGGAACCTTCATGCCAAATTTGGTATCCCTAGCTTTTTAATAGCTGAGATCTTTTGTCTCATGCAGACGGACAGACGGACAGACAGACGGACATGTCTCAATCGACTCGGCTAGTGATCCTGAGCAAGAATTTATATACTTTATGGGGTCTGCCACGCCTCCTTATGCCTGTTACATACATTTTGCACAAAGTTAGTATACCCTTTTTTGAACATTTTCAATGGGTAAAAAAATACATAAATCTAAAATTAAGACACAATTATGACGCAACTAGGGAATTCCCAATATAATCTGAATAATAAGCAATCTTAACTGATTACATGAATGCGATACACAAATTCCTAGAGGAATAAATAATGTAAATAACAAGATTACATTTTTAGAATGTTTCACTTAAATAACATTGCAGAAACCTTATAATTACCAAACTAAAACTAATTCCGAGATTTATATTAAATAACAAAAAAAATCGATAAGATCAACAAAAAAATGAAAACCAAAACAAGTTGGAATAACAAATCGAAATAAGAAAAGGTTTACAATTTACTGTCCCTCTGTTAAAATACCTATATTGACTTAAGACATTTATCAGTTAACAGACTTAATGAATTCCGTATCTATTAATAACACACAATTTATTGTAATACCAAACTTTATAATGGGTAAGAACACACAAACATTGTATATCAAGAAAGCATGTTATAGAATTAATTCACCATGTAAATATGTGAGACCTGCTAAGAGCTATTTTTGAAACATCCAACCAAGAGGGCATCAAAAGGATATTAACAAATCGGTGGGCAACTTGTGACACGTTGGAGACACATCTTTGTATTTAATGCCCCAAGCCGGGTGCAACTGTTTAGATAGGCGAACAACACGGATATATCCATTAGGACATCATCAACATCACGATCCCGGAGCTACCGAACTTACTCAACAATCTGTCACAAACTGGTTCCAATTGACTGAATGGAACACACTTTAGTTCTAGTTCGCTGGAATCGTACCTCTTGCCATAACAAAAAAAAAGACGATCTTCATCTCGCCCACATCACCGTCATACCAGATCGCCATTCCTTCGTAATGACCTTCTCTTCAGTCTTGGAAGGGAGGAGTTATCACTATGCCCACTTCCTCCGAAACCGACCAGACCCCATTGAATGACAACGACATCAAGGGCCACAGCAACAACAGCTCAGCAGTCCGCATATTCTAGGGAACATACACGAACAATAACATATTGCGAAAAAATCCTATGAACATGTTGACACGCAGACTTTGAGCGTACATGCTCTTGTAAATTCTAAAAATAGATTTCCCCATAATGATTATGTTGCATCAGCCTCTAAACATGATGTGATTGGTCAGCTTTATATTTGTAGCTTAAAAAGGACCGTTATAGCGAGGCGTTGTTGCTGATGCCGAATGAAGATTCGGCATTAAGCACAAAGAAGTTTTTGACACGCACATCAGTTGTATTTTGATCATAATGGTATCATAATGATAAACGAGAAAACAGAAGAGAAACATTTGCTGTCCAATCTCTCTCTAGGTGACTACGTGGAGCTACGGGCCATAAGGAGCAGATTGCATAGTCCTGGGGACGCAACCAACGATGCTTCTGAAGTGTAAATTTGTGAGTAGAGTGATATTTTAAAATATGCAAGACAAACATAACTACACTTAAAAGTAAAACAAAACATATACTATACTAGCGGACCCCTATGCGCTTCGCTGCATCGCCGCATGCAGTCATCAAATGCATTGAGTAATCCTAGAATTTACAATCTAAAACATTTGGATAAACTATATTTTGTGTCTGTCCATTTGGAGAGTACACAAATAAAGAGTTTGGAATGCCAACTCTTGAATAGGCCATGTATTGCGTATAGCCCGTGAGAAAAACACGGCTATTCCAAATTCAATCCGCACTTGAAGCGTTTGTCCTTGTGCCTTATCGATGGACATAGCAAATGATAAGACGCACTGCGAATTGCACTCGCTGGGATTCAAATGGCATGTCTGTTGGTATCATAGGAATACGCGGTATGAGTACAATTTCGCTTTGCCAGTCAATATTGTAGCTTCAATTAAATTCAACATCATTTTTGTTACAACCAATCTTGTGCAATTGCACAATTTTGTTGCATTTGAATTCCGTAGTAATCTTATTGATGAGCCGATTTTTAAATTCAAACGATGCGGGAATTTAAAAATTCAACTGGATAATTCACTGCATCATCTTTAATCATTGCGCTATCAAAAGATTTATTTGAAGTCAATGCGCCTGGCAATTTTTCTTGAATGTGAAAATTTACATTTAATTTTGACATTATTGCTCGTTCTGTCAACCAATCGTGATTTCTGTGATTTCGAATAATATTTGGAAACACGCATTCAATTAAATCGCCTTTGGATTGTAGAATTGTTTGGCAAAGAGATCAGGCCATTTGTACTTGGAACTTTGCCACTTCCGATTTTTAACAATTGCTTCAAAAACCGTTTTGCAGATTGATCATTGTGCAATTGAGCACACATGTTTATGTTCAATGTCAATTTTTGGACATATCGCCACAGGAAAGATGATTTCAAGTACGCATTTACCTCATCTGCTAATGTTGCTCGTGGAATCACGGGCAATGTTAGGCGAATATCACTTGACAAAAATATTAGTGCACCACCAAAAATTTGTTGATTGCAACGATTAATGCTTCCAGAGATTTTTTATGGGTCATAACGCCCATAATTTCTGACAAGTCTGCTGTGGTCTCGTTGCCCGTGCCACAGTTAATAGTTTTACCAAAGGCGTGTTCAAGTTCCGGTTTACCAGAAGAGAACCTATGCTCTGGAGTTACACCCGAGGCGCCTAAAAGATTCTAGGTGTTCCACAAAGGAAACAAATTTTTGTTTCCAGGCTTGCCCCTGACCTCACATCAAATGATGTAACAGCCTATATCCAAGGAAATACTCATGCCTTGGATATAAAAGTGGAAAAATTTAAGTTTTCTTATGAGAGGGACATATCATCCTTCAAAATAAGTGTCCCCAACGAACTCATGGGCATTATATGCTCGGCTCAATTTTGGCCGGAGCATGTAATGGTCAAAGAGTTCGAAACAAAGAAGAAGAAAAATCGCCCACCGATTAATCTTCCTTTGCCGTCTCTAGCTTCAGCCCAAATAAAAACAATCTTAAACAAAAAAAACTAACATGCTCCTTAACTCTTTCATATCAAAATGTTAGAGGTCTATGTACTAAACTTTCAACTTTATATATAAACAGTCTTTCTTTTTCTTCTCAAATTGTTGTGTTTACTGAGACTTGGTTAAAACCGGATATTCTAAACTCCGAAGTTTTTCCAAGCAAGTTCACAACCTACAGGTGTGATCGACCTGACCGTCGTGGTGGTGGAGTCCTTATTGCAGTCGATTCCACCATCAATTCGGAACTTTTACAGCCGGATTTTCAACTTGCTATTGAATTCCTCTGTGTAAAATTACACTTTCCCGGTTTTTTTCATTACATAACCTGTTCCTATATTCCGCCGTCATCGGATGTATCTGTTTATTTGCAACATTTGTCTGCAATAATGACTATTCTTAATCTGTTATCAGACAGAGATCACCTTTCAGTCCTTGGGGACTTTAATATAACAGATTGCAATTGGACAACAAGTGTTGATTCAAATTCTCTGCTGCACTCACGGCACCACGACCTTTTTGACGGTCTGTTTGATATGTCATTGTCGCAGGTCAATCATATCTTAAACTGTAGTAACAGATCGTTAGACTTATGCTTTGTCTCCGATCCATCTAGAGTGAATTTAGTCAAGACTGAACCACTTTCTTTCCCAGAAGATCCTTACATCCTACTCTGGAAGTGTCTTTTGATTTTGGGGCTTGTATGGATAATCATGAAAAATTGTGTAAGCGCGTACGCTGCTTTAGAAAAGCAGATTTTAATTTATTAAACTCTTTAATTTCACAATTTGATTGGTCAGAATTATATTTGTCTACTGATATATCAGTAGCGACCAATATCTTTTATAAATATATTAATTCATTTTTTGATATTTGCGTTCCGTGCTTTTATTCATCATCCTCGAGTAAGCCGCCATGGTTTACAAGAGAGTTGTCACGGTTCAAAAATTTAAAGTCAAGCCTTTACAAAAAATTTAAGTGTAGTAACTCGCCCTTAGCTTTTTCACGCTACTTAAGCGCGCGGTCAGACTTTACAGTCTTAAAAGCGAAATGTTATAAAAACTATTTAGCTCGTTGTAAGGTTCAGTTCATTCAATACACGAAGCGTAAGTCTTCCGCACTTCCTACTAACTTAACGTTTGAAAATGCTAGTGCAAATACCGACCAAACCATGGCCGATATGTTTGCAAAGTTTTTTCAAACGACTTATTCATCTTCTACACATACTACTCATTTTTATCCATACAACATTCCAAGTTCGAATGGTATCTTCTCCCCCTTTCTAAACGAAAGCTCTCTTGTCAAGGATCTTTATTTAGTTAAGCCAGTTTTTCATCTGGACCTGACGGTGTTCCCGCTTGTATACTTCGGTTCTGTGCCAACTCCTTAAGTAAGCCATTGCTCAAATTTTTTTTATTTATTTGGAAGGAATCTTTTATTATCCCCTTATTGAAAAAGGGCAGCATGTCTGAAGCAAGCAATTATAGAGGTATCTCTAAATTGTCGGCTATACCTAAATTTTTCGAGAATGTTATAACTCCTCACTTGCAACATTTATGCAGATCCATTATTTCACCTTTTCAACACGGATTTATTAAACGTCGTTCAACTACGACAAATTTGCTTGAGCTGACATCCTTTGTGCTAAAAGGATTTCAGGAAAATCTTCATACTGATGTCATTTATACTGATTTCAGTAAAGCTTTTGACTCAGTGAATCATTCCCTTTTGGCACATAAGCTTGACCTTCTAGGTTTTTCACCTAAATTACTTAGTGGGATTGTAAGCTATATCTGACTGACAGAACTCAAAGAGTCCTCTTTAAAACCAGCCTCTCAATTCCACTTCACGCCACATCTGCCGTTCCTCAAGGGAGTCATCTCAGCCCCCTACTTTTTAAGCTTTTCATCAATGACCTGCCTTCGGTCATACATAACTCTCGTACTCTTATGTACGCGGATGACGTAAAGCTTTGTTATCAATTTAAAGACGACCACTGTCAGTCACACTTACAAGCTGACCCAAATAGTTTTCATTCGTGGTGTTGTGCCAATTTTTTAAACCTGAACAGCTCCAAATGCAAGCTGATGACATTCTCTCGAGCCAGTCCAATGTATACTTCTTATTCTCTTTGTGATTCTGTCTTGGAAAGAATTACCCTAGTTGATGATTTGGGGGTCCGTTTGGACCGAAAACTAAAGTTTTCCAATCATATTTCTAATATGGTCAATAAAGCCATGGGTGTTCTAGGTTTTATTAAGAGATGGTCTAAGGAATTTGACGATCCTTATCTTACAAAGACCCTCTACATCTCACTTGTTCGTCCTATTCTTGAATATGGTTCATGCGTATGGTGTCCCCAGTACACTATTCATAAAGAACGCATCGAGTCCGTACAAAAGAACTTTTTATTGTTTGCGTTACGCGGCCTTAACTGGGAGGAAAATTTAAGACTGCCTTCCTATAACAATAGACTCTTAGTATTAAATTTGCCTTCCCTAACTAATCGCAGAACCATGCTAGGGGTATTATTTATTAACAACCTTATGCAAGGTGACATTGACAGTGAGGCCCTTGTAATGCAGCTTCACTTCTCTGTCCCTTGCAGAAGTACTCGAACTATCTTCCACTAACTCTTCCTTATTGTAGATCGAACTATGCACTGCACAATCCGTTCAGGGTATTATGTTCGGACTACAATAAACTTCAACATGTCATAGCTGGCACTAACTCTATTGCCACTATGAAGTCTTTAATTCTTCTCTATCTAGCACGTAATTAGTAATATTATTTCCTCGATATTCTTTTTTATTATTTATTTAATTTTGCATGCTCCTATCCTATCTCCTATCCGCGTTTTCTTTCTTTATCGCGTTAGTTTCTTCTCGTGTGTCTATTCGCATTTTTATCGCGTTTCCGTGTCGTCCGTTACGTGACGGTGCCTCTCGGTCGGTTAGGCGGGATGTGGACTTCGTCTGGGTTCCGCGCGCAACAAGCATTGGCTTGGTGTCGTTGGACCACTTGTTAATACATTCATTGTATTCAACGTCCAAAAAAAAAAAAAAAAAAAAAATTGTGCATTCATCCAATAGAATAATTGCTGCTTGCTGCAAAACTTTTGCCATTGCAGAATTTCTTGATATGTTGCATGTGGGATTGTCAATCACCTGTACGTTCATAAATATTATCATATTAATTGGCACTTATGTATACATACTTTGCAATAACCAAACTAAAAATACACCACACAATACACCTTATAATTCAATAAATAACATGTGTAGCAAAACTACGGTTTATTACGAATCTAAAAATAATTGAATTTAAAAACACTATGAATATATGATTCAAAATACTTACATTTTTATTTTTATTTGATTTATAAAACACATAAAAACTTGTTGTTGATTTTTATACAATTGGAAGAATGCAGTTAATGTTGTTGCAGGTGGGGAGACATGCTTCGTGCATGTTGTAAAGATGTTTTCTCGGGCTACGGTACAACTCTCAGTCTAGCCAGGGTCTTTACAGCAAAAATTATAAATGACTAGGACTACTAAGATGTTTAGAAAGAGAGAGAAAGGGGTCACTGGCAGATCAGAAAAGCTGAGACAAATGTCGGGCACAGCGAACACGCCCATTTTCACGCGTACACGTGGCCCGTGTCTTCCACGTGTACTCGTGAACGACGCAGAAGGGTGTTTTCACCGTACCTGACACTTTGGCCGCGTTTTCGCTGTGCACCTGGTCGGCTGCAGGCCGTGGGGGAACGCTCGTGACTACGGGTACTGCCGCCTGCACTCTCACAAATCGCTCGGTGGTGTATTACACCACGCCACACTTGTGAACGCACGCTCCTGTATCCCGCGTCAACTATCGTTCACTCACGACACGACCTGCGACTGACCGTTCATCGTACGGAACGTCCGTGACCGCAGGTACTTTCGCTTATGTTCCCACAGGTCGCTCGGTGGTGAATTGCACCACCCCGCAGCCCGTTAGAACACGCTCTTGTACCCGCTTGTCAGCTAACGTTCACTCACGCCCACGATTGGTCGTTTCCGTTACGGAACGCCTGTGCTCCCACAAGTCGCCCCGGTGGTGTATTGCACCACACCGCATCTCGTCTCTGAACACAAGTTCACGTATTCGCTTGTCAACTAGCGATCACTCACAGCACACAGACACATACGGGCGCACACGCGAAATTTCCTGCGAACACGTTTACGAAAGAAAATTGTTTATTTCCTTTTCTTCACAAGTTTCGTTTCCTTATTCTATTACAAAATATTCACTTAACTGTCCCTGCCTCTCTGTGTCCCTACCTACTTCGCACCATACGTTGCTTCTTTTGACTTTGCTTCCTTCTTTTTGTTTCTTTGCACTGCTTACCTCGTTTCTTCTTCTACAGGGTCCCTGTCCATTGTCCTTTATTTGTATCGAGTCCTTGCTTCCTTGTTTTAACTTTTATTTCAGATCCTTTTCACTTTTTTAAACTTTGGTCACTTATTTTCTTCCTTTTCCTTCTTTTCCTAAGAGAGGTTCTGACTGGCCTCGTCCACTCGCCCTGGCACTTCTGTGTCGTGGCCTAATTTTGCAGCCTCGATTTCGACGCTTTTCGTCCGCTGCTGCCCGGCGCTGTCCGCGGTCGCTGCCTGGGCGGCGCTGCCCGCGGTCGCTACCCGCGGTCGCTGCCCATGC
>JAEIFM010000026.1:0-215662 GCA_018901885.1 Zaprionus kolodkinae | reverse complement strand
AAGAAATTCAATACATCCAACCAGATTTGTCGTTTTTGTCGTACATTGATGCAAAATATCACTTAAGATTATAACTGGCCTTAAATAAGAAAAAAAATTAGTTAACATTAATTTTAAAAGAAGATAAAAATAGAACAGAAAAAAACAAAATTAAAAATTTTGGCTCAACACCACCCTCGTGAGGACTTGAACCATGAACCTCCAAAAATCTTAGACTACATAGTCTGCATTTATAACCGCTCTGCCATTAGCTAATGTTTATTTAGATCGGCAAAGTTGCATTATGACACCTGTGGTATGCACCATATCGGTTAATCACTATACTAGTATGTAATCATACCATACAATCAAACAGAGTCGTCGATTGGCGACAATACATATATATATATGTAAGGTTATTATTAAAGTGAGTTTATTATAATGGTTCAAATCAATTCAATAAGGTTAAATAATACAAAATAATGGCGTTACAACTTGAGTGTTCTTCGCAACTTAATATTTGGGCAACTGTTACAACTTAATAGCGGTTTGTTCAACTGTCAACTTTATACGCGAGACGACCGACTACGACTCTCCTTCGCTACTCCCCTCTGGCAACACTCTTCGGTTCGCAGGCATGCCAACTGTCCTCCATTAGTGGGGTTGCCAACTTGCATCGGAGTATACCATCTTACATTCGGCCCTCCTGATCTTCCTCATCCGTCCCGGATGACAAAATATCCTCGTTCTCGGCTACATATTTCCACAACTTCATATTATCGCAGCTTGTTGCAGTAATATTTGGTCCCTCGGTGTTTATTGATGTCTTCTTCACATCATAGCGACCGTTTCTCTTAACGTTTATGACAGCATATGGAACAAGATATTCGCTAGTCAGCTTTCGGCCTGCAACAAACTGAGTTCGCTTTATAGCAACCAAGTCGCTCAACTTGTAGATCTGCTCCGTACGTCGCTTCTTGTCGTAGTGCTTCTTGTAGTTCTTCAATATTATGTTTTGCTTCTATGCGCAGCTGCTGTCGCTCTTCGTTGAACTTCTCGACCAACTCCTGCTGCATCATGTCTTGCAAACGATAGTCCACCTTCGTACACATCTTCGTCCCAAACATTATCTCGAACGGCGTTGACAGCGTTGTCGAATGTACATGCGAGTTAATTGCCATCTGTACACGTGGCACATACTTGTACCACTTAGCAGGTTCGTCTGAAGACAGAATGTCAATTATGCAGCGATTGACCCTCTTGACCGACTTGACAGTTGCCTCTTGCAACTTCGGTTGTTGTGCAAATCTGCTCTACCATGTTGACCTCCAGAAACTCTTTGTAAGCGTTTGATGTAAACGCCGATCCTCTATCGCTTACTATACGTGCAGGAAATTCGAATACGCTTGCCCATTCTTTAGCTTCTTCACAACACCATCTTGTCCTGTCGACTTCACAGGATACAGCCACACGAATTTGGAGAATCCATCGACCACTGCAAAAATGTACTTGTACATCTTAAAAGTCATATCCATCGGTCCAAGATGGTCTGCATGCAGCGTTTGCAGGGGAACATCACCTTTTCCTATGTAGTGTAAACGTCCTTTTTGTTTGCCCAATTTGTTACTGTGTATTATACAAACAATACAATTAAAAAATATACTTCGAAACTTTTTCCTCTAAATGCGAGATAAAGCATTGCTGCTTTATGTAATGCATTGTTTTACGTGCGGCGAAGTGACCAGAGTCATGAGCGTTTTTAATGACGTGACGCTCCTTAATCTTGGGGACAACTAGAAGTTCGCAACCATCAACTTCTTTGAAGAGTAGTCCACCCTTCATCTTAAAATTCTCATAAGGTCCATTCTGAAGCAACTGCAATACTGCTTTAACGTTATAGTCTTCTTGCTGCGCTTTTCGTAATCGAGCTGCCAACTCAGTTGTGATTATTAAAACATTCTGTGGGTAACGACTAAGATGATCGACGTGCTTCATCCTTGCTCCTGCGCGATGTTCCATGTCTGGTGTAAAGCTTTTTATGTAGAGTACCCATTCCTCCACATCGCGCTGTAGTTCGTCTTTACTTGTCGTCTGCTTAAATGCTGCGCAATCTGTTACCAATTTGAATCGAGTTCCCAACCAAAAATGGCGGAATTTCTTAAGCGCAAGATATGCAGCCTTGATCTCCAATGTATAACTGTGTTTTTTGGCCTCGGCTTCACTCGTCTTTTTGCTCCAGATATATACGGGATGCATATGTCCTTCAAAGCACTGCAGCAGCACAGCTCCTAGTCCGTTTTTGGAAGGGTCGGTATGTAGCTCTGTCTTTGCCTCCCGAGAGTATATGTGCAATACTGGCTCACTTGTTAATATATCCTTTAATCTTCGATTGAGTCCTTTCCAATTATAAATACAGCGTTCTTCCTCAACAAATTCGTTAACGGGCGCGCTATCTCTGCATAACGCGAAATAAATTTTCGAAAAAATCCGGTCAAACCCAGAAACGATTGGACGCCTTTTTATATCCTTAGGATATGCAAATCGTTTTACAGCTGATGTTTTGTCTTCTCCAGGCCAAAGTCGTCCGTTTGCCACTGTATGACCCAGGAAGTTTATACTCTGCTGTAAACCATACCTGGCTGCTGTTTCCAAAACTTGTCGGCTCTTCTGCATGCATACGTCTGCAGACTCTGCGAAAATAACAATGTCGTCCATATAAAGCTGCATTACTTCTTCATTAATAAGTTTCTGAAAAATATGGTTGACAAATCTGATGAACGCAGCTGGTGAATTCTTAAATCCAAAAGGAGCCCTGTTAAATTCAAAAAGTCCTTCTCGTGTGATGAAAGCCGTTATGTGTCTGCTCTTTTCTTCGATGGGCACGTGAAAGAAACCATTTTCTAAGTCCATAATCGTGAAAAATTTCGCTGCTTGCAGTTTGTCAAGAACATCCTCAATAAGTGGCACAGGAAACAAATCCTGAAGTACCATGCTGTTCAGCTTACGGTAATCGACGCATACCCTCAATGTTTGATCCTTCTTCTTGACCACGACCACTCGACTTGCTACGTTGGAAAATGATTTGCGTACAATTCCCATCTGTAACCATTCACCTGATTCTTTACAGCTTCTGCTTCGTTCGGTGACAGACGACTGGGTGCTTGTCGAAACGGCACTATGTTACCATCTGGAACAATGTTCAGAATAATTGGACATTGCGCGTGATCCGCCTCTTGCAACTGAAATGCATCTTCGATCATATCTTCCACTTCCTTCTGGTAATTTTTGGGCGCTGTAATGTTGTTATATTCTTCAAAAACGCTGTAAACTTCCATTGCATACTCATCTGTAGAACTATGGTCGTTCAGTACACGTTGTAATAAAAATCCGTTCGAATCAGCTATGAATTCAAACTTCCTTATAAAGTCGTAACCAAGTATCGCATTGCAGTCCATCTTGCAGTTTGACACAACCAAGAATTTCTGCTTCGTACGCAGCGTGTCGATTTCCACTTCCGCGTTGAAATATCCAATTGGCTTTGTACTGGTGTTGCCCAGACCACGTAGCGTTGAAGCGGTTTTAAAAATGTCCACATTCAACTTATCTGCGATGTTCTGCTTTACAATGGTTACATCGGAGCCGGTATCCACTAAGCACTCCACCTGTAAGCAATTTAAAAGAATTGTTTTAAGTCGATAACTATTTGAAATAACTCGAACTCGATCAGCGTTTGATGGACAACTGCGTAAAATATATACTTCTTAGTTGCAGCGGAAGCATTTTGTGGCTGATGTGCATTCCTTCCTTTTATGTTCTGATGAGCCGCAATTGAAACAGTATTCTTTCTTTTTCGGTTTTTCTGCGTCTGTTTTGTTTTGATTCCGCTGATTGTTGTTCTCGTTCTTTTGATTGTTTTCGTTCCTCTGATGATTATCGTTTATCGGATAATTATCGTTTCTGTGAACTAGCTCATATGTTTCGTATTCCTCTTTAAGCTGCTTATACGTTTTGCATCGATACAAGGCAAATTTGAATTCGCTTTTGATCTGCAATCCGTTAACAATGTGGCGAATTACTGCCGTCTCTTCTACTTCACCCATACTTGCAACTTTTTTCATGTTTAGCATGTACTCGTGAAAAGACTCCGTTTTTATACCCTTCGACCATTGAAAATGGTCAAAAAAGGGTTTACTAACTTTGTGAAAAATGTATGTAACAGGCATAAGGAGGCGTGGCAGACCCCATAAAGTATATATATTCTTGCTCAGGATCACTAGCCGAGTCGATTGAGACATGTCCGTCTGTCTGTCCGTCTGTCCGTCTGTCCGTCTGTCCGTCCGTCCGTCTGTCCGTCTGTATGAGACAACAGACCTCAGCTATTAAAAAAGCTAGAGATACCAAATTTGGCATGAAGGTTCCTGTAAATCATAGGCAGATAAAGTTTATGTCAAATGTTTGATGCCACGCCCACCGCCCCGCAAATCGGTTATTTGCGATTATTAAGCAAAGTATTAAATCCATAACGTTCTACTTTGGTATGTATAACGCTTAATGCAATATGAACATATCCTCCAAATTACAATCCGATCGGACCAATAACACAGAAGTTATTAAAGTCAACGTTTTCAGTACAAATGTTCGGTACGGGCAGCAGCCGACGCGCTGCTTTGAGCAGTTGACGCCGACGTCGACGTTGCGTCGTGTCGCTTTACTCTTTACGCGCGTCGCTGTGTGAGTGCGAGCGAGTAAGCTATATGTACTAGAAGTATTTGTGCAGAATTCTCTGTTTGAAATTATGAGTGTGGTTACACGTTTGTAACGGATTTGGAAAATTGGGAGAAGGGTATCTTACTGTCGGGCGCCCGACTGTAGCCTTACCCACTTGTTTTCTTTTTGCGATCTTTCAGCTGTTGATGAATATCAGCACTGTTCCAGCTGCATCGAAATTCATCAGTTAATTTATGTTTCAACTCATTATAATTGTTTATATATTCCGATTCTAAAAAGAGTTTTGCGGTGCCACACATTCTACCTCTAGCTTGCACGTATTTCTGTTTTTCATTTAGCCCATAGG
Organism: Zaprionus kolodkinae; assembly: GCA_018901885.1. Classification (NCBI taxonomy): domain Eukaryota; kingdom Metazoa; phylum Arthropoda; class Insecta; order Diptera; family Drosophilidae; genus Zaprionus; species Zaprionus kolodkinae. Next base: position 210,609 of record JAEIFM010000026.1, on the reverse strand, counting down.
CTTCCGCATTGTGTTTAAAAATTTCGAACCACTTGAAAACTGGTATTGAAACACCATCGAAATCGTTGACCACTTTTCAAAATTGTTTGCTGTAATTTTCACTTGGTTTGGAAATATACTTCGAAACTTTTTCCTCTAAATGCGAGATAAAGCATTGCTGCTTTATGTAATGCATTGTTTTACGTACGAGCGTGACGTCACGCTCCATAATCTTGGGGACAACTAGAAGTTCGCAACCATCAACTTCTTTGAAGAGTAGTCCACACTTCATCTTAAAATTCTCATAAGGTCTATTCTGAAGCAAATGCAATACTGCTTTAACGTTTTAGTATTCTTGCTGCGCTTTTCGTAATCGAGCTGCCAACTCAGTTGTGATTATTAAAACATTCTGTGGGTAACGACTAAGATGATCGACGTGCTTCATCCTTGCTCCTGCGCGATGTTCCATGTCTGGTGTAAAGCTTTTTATGTAGAGTACCCATTCCTCCACATCGCGCTGTAGTTCGTCTTTACTTGTCGTCTGCTTAAATGCTGCGCAATCTGTTACCAATTTGAATCGAGTTCCCAACCAAAAATGGCGGAATTTCTTAAGCGCAAGATATGCAGCCTTGATCTCCAATGTATAACTGTGTTTTTTGGCCTCGGCTTCACACGTCTTTTTGCTCCAGATATATACGGGATGCATATGTCCTTCAAAGCACTGCAGCAGCACAGCTCCTAGTCCGTTTTTGGAAGGGTCGGTATGTAGCTCTGTCTTTGCCTCCCGAGAGTATATGTGCAATACTGGCTCACTTGTTAATATATCCTTTAATCTTCGATTGAGTCCTTTCCAATTATAAATACAGCGTTCTTCCTCAACAAATTCGTTAACGGGCGCGCTATCTCTGCATAACGCGAAATAAATTTTCGAAAAAATCCGGTCAAACCCAGAAACGATTGGACGCCTTTTATATCCTTATGATATGCAAATCGTTTTACAGCTGATGTTTTGTCTTCTCCAGGCCAAAGTCGTCCGTTTGCCACTGTATGACCCAGGAAGTTTATACTCTGCTGTAAACCATACCTGGCTGCTGTTTCCAAAACTTGTCGGCTCTTCTGCATGCATACGTCTGCAGACTCTGCGAAAATAACAATGTCGTCCATATAAAGCTGCATTACTACTTCATTAATAAGTTTCTGAAAAATATGGTTGACATATCTGATGAACGCAGCTGGTGAATTCTTAAATCCAAAAGGAGCCCTGTTAAATTCAAAAAGTCCTTCTCGTGTGATGAAAGCCGTTATGTGTCTGCTCTTTTCTTCGATGGGCACGTGAAAGAAACCATTTTCTAAGTCCATAATCGTGAAAAATTTCGCTGCTTGCAGTTTGTCAAGAACATCCTCAATAAGTGGCACAGGAAACAAATCCTGAAGTACCATGCTGTTCAGCTTACGGTAATCGACGCATACCCTCAATGTTTGATCCTTCTTCTTGACCACGACCACTTGACTTGCTACGTTGGAAAATGATTTGCGTACAATTCCCATCTGTAACCATTCATTGACCTGATTCTTTACAGCTTCTGCTTCGTTCGGTGACAGACGACTGGGTGCTTGTCGAAACGGCACTATGTTACCATCTGGAACAATGTTCAGAATAATTGGACATTGCGCGTGATCCGCCTCTTGCAACTGAAATGCATCTTCGATCATATCTTCCACTTCCTTCTGGTAATTTTTGGGCGCTGTAATGTTGTTATATTCTTCAAAAACGCTGTAAACTTCCATTGCATACTCATCTGTAGAACTATGGTCGTTCAGTACACGTTGTAATAAAAATCCGTTCGAATCAGCTATGAATTCAAACTTCCTTATAAAGTCGTAACCAAGTATCGCATTGCAGTCCATCTTGCAGTTTGACACAACCAAGAATTTCTGCTTCGTACGCAGCGTGTCGATTTCCACTTCCGCGTTGAAATATCCAATTGGCTTTGTACTGGTGTTGCCCAGACCACGTAGCGTTGAAGCGGTTTTAAAAATGTCCACATTCAACTTATCTGCGATGTTCTGCTTTACAATGGTTACATCGGAGCCGGTATCCACTAAGCACTCCACCTGTAAGCAATTTAAAAGAATTGTTTTAAGTCGATAACTATTTGAAATAACTCGAACTCGATCAGCGTTTGATGGACAACTGCGTGAAATATGCCCTTCTTCGTTGCAGCGGAAGCATTTTGTGGCTGATGTGCATTCCTTCCTTTTATGTTCTGATGAGCCGCAATTGAAACAGTATTCTTTCTTTTTCGGTTTTTCTGCGTCTGTTTTGTTTTGATTCCGCTGATTGTTGTTCTCGTTCTTTTGATTGTTTTCGTTCCTCTGATGATTATCGTTTATCGGATAATTATCGTTTCTGTGAACTAGCTCATATGTTTCGTATTCCTCTTTAAGCTGCTTATACGTTTTGCATCGATACAAGGCAAATTTGAATTCGCTTTTGATCTGCAATCCGTTGACAATGTGGCGAATTACTGCCGTCTCTTCTACTTCACCCATACTTGCAACTTTTTTCATGTTTAGCATGTACTCGTTTTTATACCCTTCGACCATTGAAAATGGTCAAAAAAGGGTTTACTAACTTTGTGCAAAATGTATGTAACAGGCATAAGGAGGCGTGGCAGACCCCATAAAGTGTATATATTCTTGCTCAGGATCACTAGCCGAGTCGATTGAGACATGTCCGTCTGTCTGTCCGTCTGTCCGTCTGTCCGTCCGTCCGTCTGTCCGTCTGTATGAGACAACAGACCTCAGCTATTAAAAAAGCTAGAGATACCAAATTTGGCATGAAGGTTCCTGTAAATCATAGGCAGATAAAGTTTATGTCAAATGTTTGATGCCACGCCCACCGCCCCGCAAATCGGTTATTTGCGATTATTAAGCAAAGTATTAAATCCATAACGTTCTACTTTGGTATGTATAACGCTTAATGCAATATGAACATATCCTCCAAATTACAATCCGATCGGACCAATAACACAGAAGTTATTAAAGTCAACGTTTTCAGTACAAATGTTCGGTACGGGCAGCAGCCGACGCGCTGCTTTGAGCAGTTGACGCCGACGTCGACGTTGCGTCGTGTCGCTTTACTCTTTACGCGCGTCGCTGTGTGAGTGCGAGCGAGTAAGCTATATGTACTAGAAGTATTTGTGAAGAATTCTCTGTTTGAAATTATGAGTGTGGTTACACGTTTGTAACGGATTTGGAAAATTGGGAGAAGGGTATCTTACTGTCGGGCGCCCGACTGTAGCCTTACCCACTTGTTTTCTTTTTGCGATCTTTCAGCTGTTGATGAATATCAGCACTGTTCCAGCTGCATCGAAATTCATCAGTTAATTTATGTTTCAACTCATTATAATTGTTTATATATTCCGATTCTAAAAAGAGTTTTGCGGTGCCACACATTCTACCTCTAGCTTGCACGTATTTCTGTTTTTCATTTAGCCCATAGGCTTCCGCATTGTGTTTAAAAATTTCGAACCACTTGAAAACTGGTATTGAAACACCATCGAAATCGTTGACCACTTTTCAAAATTGTTTGCTGTAATTTTCACTTGGTTTTCACGCTGTTCATCCACGTCAACTTTGAGTGTTAACAACTGCATAAGCTGCTTCATTTTGGCATTAAGGTCATAATTGTTCGCGGCCGTTAAGTCTCTTTTCGCGTTTTCTTGTTCCATTATCGTTTCTTTTTCGCTTTCGTCTATATACTGATTCTCATTTCTTGTACTACTCATTCTTTCTTCTAACGCGTGTGCACTTCTCGTTTTCGGCATTTCTCGCGTTCACTTTTATGTATGTATATGCGTATTTAAATTTTCGACGTTTAGCAACGGTAAAACCACAATATGACTGCGACGGTTCAGACAAAAAAAAAAAATGCTTTGTCTTTTCACAACTCTTGAACTCAATAATCAAGAGTTCACTTTCATACAAATGTTCAACTTTATCCACTTTACAACGTATTGTATTAACCGATATGAAACAGAAACCGGCACGAGCCCCCAAATGTAAGGTTATTATTAAAGTGAGTTTATTATAATGGTTCAAATCAATTCAGTAAGGTTAAATAATACAAAATAATGGCGTTAAAACTTGAGTGTTCTTCGGAACCTAATATTTGGGCAACTGTTACAACTTAATAGCGGTTTGTTCAACTGTCAACTTTATACGCGAGACGACCGACTACGACTCTCCTTCGCTACTCCCCTCTGGCAACACTCTTCGGTTCACAGGCATGTCAACTGTCCTCCATTAGTGGGGTTGCCAACTTGCATCGAAGTATACCATCTTACATATATAAGATATGCATATAAGCGTCGCTGCTCTGCAGCTTATGCTGGCAGCGCTGCTTCTAAGCTTTAGGCTAAGAAACCTTATATATGTAGATCATAAGAACTGAAGCGGAACTTTCTCCGCTTCATCCAATAAATGACATAAATCAAACTACCAAGTGTTTAATTAATTAGATGGCGACCGTGAGGCAGGAGCCTCAATCTGAAAATAATACGTGGTGAAAAACGATTTAAAAACAAGTATATAAGGCTACAGTCGGGCGCCCGACAGTAAGATACCCTTCTCCCAATTTTTTAAAATCCGTTACAAGCGTGTAACTATACTCATAATTTCAAACAAAAATTCTGCACAAATTCTTCTACTACATATAGCTTACTCGCTCGCACTTACACAGCGACGCACATAAAGAGTAAAGCGACACGACGCAACGTCGACGTCGGCGTCAACTGCTCAAAGCAGCGCGTCGGCTGCTGCCCGTACCGAACATTTGTACTGAAAACGTTGACTTGAATAACTTCTGTGTTATTGGTCCGATCGGATTGTAACTTGGAGGATATGTTTACATTGCATTCAGCTTTATACATACCGAAGCAGAACTTTATAAGTTTAATACTTTGCTTAATAATCGTAAATTACCGATTTGCGGGGGCGGTGGGCGTGGCATCAAACATTTGACATAAACTTCACCTGCCCCGAATATATAGGAACCTTCATGCCAAATTTGGTGTCTCTAGCTTTTTTAATAGCTAAGATCTGTTGTCTCAAACAAACAGACGGACAGACGGACAGACGGACAGCCGGACAGACGGACAGACGGACAGACAGACGGACATGTCTCAATCGACTCGGCTAGTGATCCTGAGCAAGAATATATATACTTTATGGGGTCTGCCACGCCTCCTTATGCCTGTTACATACATTTTGCACAAAGTTAGTATACCCTTTTTGACCATTTTCAATGGTCGAAGGGTATAAAAAATAATGAGTATGTGGTCTCAAATGTATTAGCGACGAAATTGAGAAGCTAAAAAAACAAAAATGAAACGAAAAACAAGTGGGTAAGGCTACAGTCGGGCGCCCGACAGTAAGATACCCTTCTCCCAATTTTCTAAATTCGTTACAAACGTGTAACCACACTCATAATTTCAAACAGAGAATTCTGCACAAATACTTCTAGTACATATAGCTTACTCGCTCGCACTCACACAGCGACGCGCGTAAAGAGTAAAGCGACACGACGCAACGTCGATGTCGACGTCAACTGTTCAAAGCAGCGCGCAAGCTGCTGCCCGCACCAAACATTTGTATTGAAAACGTTGACTTGAATAACTTCTGTTTTATTGGTCCGATCGGATTGTTATATATGTAATATTTTCATATTGCATTTAGCTTTATACATACCAAAGCAGAACGTTGTGGGTTTAATACTTTGCTTAATGATCGCAAATAACCGATTTGCGGGGGCGGTGGGCGTGGCATCAAACATTTGATATAAACTTGATCTGCCTATGATTTATAGGAACCTCCATACCAAATTTGGTGTCTCTAGCTTTTTTAATAGCTGAGATCTGTTGTCTCATACAGACGGACAGACGAACAGACGGACAGACGGACAGACGGACGGACGGACATGTCTCAATCGACTCCGCTTGTGATCCTGAGCAAGAATATATATACTTTATGGGGTCTGCCACGCCTCCTTATGCCTGTTACATACATTTTGCACAAAGTTAGTATACCCCTTTTTGACCATTTTCAATGGTCGAAGGGTATAAACATATATACAAATACTTCTAGTACATATAGCTTACTCGCTCGCACTCACACAGCGACGCGCGTAAAGAGTAAGGCGACACGACGCAACGTCGACGTCGGCGTCGACTGCTCAAAGCAGCGCGCAGGCTGCTGATCGTACCGAACATTTGTACTGAAAACGTTGACTTGAATAACTTCTGTGTTATTGGTCCGATCGAACGTTATGGGTTTAATACTTTGCTTAATAATCGCAAATAACCGATTTGCGGGGGAGGTGGGCGTGGCATCAAACATTTGATATAAACTTTATCTGCCTATGATTTATAGGAACCTTCATGCCAAATTTGGTGTCTCTAGCTTTTTTAATAGCCGAGATCTGTTGTCTCATACAGACGGACAGACGGACAGACAGACGGACATGTCTCAATCGACTCGGCTAGTGATCCTGAGCAAGAATATATATACTTTATGGGGTCTGCTACGCCTCCTAATGCCTGTTACATACATTTTGCACAAAGTTAGTATACCCTTTTTCGACCATTTTCAATGGTCGAAGGGTATAAACATATATATGATTTTAAGCTGCAATTTATTCAAATGGGGAAAGAAATTTTACATTAATTACAAATTGTCATTGTGTCGTGCGTGTAGACAATACAAACTCACTCCCCATAAAATTCTGTTTAATTAAAATACTAAACTTAAAATAGTTTAAATGCTTGAAAAAAAGCTAGTATACCCCAAAAAACCCACTTGCATCGCGTAGGATTCGAACTCGCACCCCTTCGCACGACAGTCACGACCACATCCACTCAGCCACCAAGTCTATTACGCAAACGCCAAAAAATTGCAATTATGATCAATGCAAATTATATTGGTACATATACTTGAAAAAAAGTGCTTGCCGCCGAAGTTAAAATGGATCTTGCATATCTAACATAATAAAACAGACAAAAACACGTGGTCACATGACACTACTATTTCCCTAATATCTTCCATATTTATAGTCCAATCTTACTGAAATTTTAACGAAACATCCTCAGCCTGCAGTAATAACACATATTGTCACAAAATTTGGAAACTCTAGCTCTTCTAATAGCTGAGATCCAGGTGTTCACACGGACGGACAGACAGACAGACGGACGGACGGACAGACGGACATGGCTATACCGACTCGGCTGTTGATAATGATTCAGAATGTATATACTTTATGGGGTCGGAGATGTCTCCTTCTGCCTGTTACATACATTTTCGGTTCGAACAATGTTATAATACCCTTCTACTCTATGAGTAGCGGGTATAAAAAATTGAATAAATTAACAATAAGTAAATGTCATTTAACAATTCTATAAGTAAATTATACCTAGACCCAATATATTCAGAAAAAACTGTATTAGGTAAAACTTCTTTTCAAACATGGGTCTAGTAGATGTAAGTTAGTGGACTCCACAGCCAATGTCATCAATAAAGTGGAGACAAAAAACAATAATTTTGAATTGATACATACATTGTTAATAATAATTGTTGTTATAATGTGCGGAAATTGTTTTTATAAGCTTTTTAAATTGCACAACAAATGTCTTAAAAAAATATATGAGCAAGCAAATGATCTGGACAAAATTTAATTTAAAAAGAAAAATAAAAAACATAAACAACTCCAAAAAATACCAATACCTGTACCAAATCCAATTTTATAACACATATTGTCACAAAATTTGGAAACTCTAGCTCTTCTAATAGCTGAGATCCAGGTGTTCACACGGACGGACAGACAGACAGACGGACAGACGAACATGGCTATATCGACTCGGCTGTTGATACTGATTCAGAATATATATACTTTATGGGGTCGGAGATGTCTCCTTCTGCCTGTTACATACATTTTCGGTTCGAACAAAGTTATAATACCCTTCTTCTCTATGAGTAGCGGGTATAAAAAGGTCACCCTTCCATGTTTGTTCAAGGAAGGACCTGGCAACAGTTCTTGCGAAGATCGATCATAGTTAAATAAATTGAAATTGAAAGTCAACCAAATTGGTTAGTCTATAAATATTAAGACAAAATCTTATTTCCGAAATTCCAAAATTACGGAGTGAATTCGATAAATCTTTCAAGTGCTTAAATAAAGCAGCACCAATATCGAATAAAACCATAATAAAACATGCCAACATCTTAGTAGATAATTATAATAAAGTAACAAAATTAGTTACCGAATGTAACTCCAAATTAGATTCATTACAGAACTTGCAAGTTTCTGACGTTGTCAAACGTCTGCGAGAAAACCTACTGTACGTATCGGACAGGCATAGGTTATTTATCTATTGTATGCCGTCGACGAGTATCCCGGCTACATTTAATGAATCAATATCGATTGCCGATAACCTTTCGAAAAATACTGATTCTTTAGAAAGTTTAGAAACAGGCAAAATAAACACAATGACGGACTCAGCCGCAACCTCAAGGGAATATGTTCTTTAAATCTACCAATACAGGCATCTACATCTTCGCAAAAAAACAAAACAAAAAACTAAATGCTACTTTCCTTCTTACATACCAAAATGTTAGAGGGTTATGTAGCAAACTTTCTAATCTTTTTATACCCTTCGACCATTGAAAATGGTCAAAAAGGGTATACTAACTTTGTGCAAAATGTATGTAACAGGCATAAGGAGGCGTGGCAGACCCCATAAAGTATATATATTCTTGCTCAGGATCACTAGCCGAGTCGATTGAGACATGTCCGTCTGTCTGTCCGTCTGTCCGTCTGTCCGGCTGTCCGTCTGTCCGTCTGTCCGTCTGTTTGTTTGAGACAACAGATCTTAGCTATTAAAAAAGCTAGAGACACCAAATTTGGCATGAAGGTTCCTATATATTCGGGGCAGGTGAAGTTTATGTCAAATGTTTGATGCCACGCCCACCGCCCCCGCAAATCGGTAATTTACGATTGTTCTCGGGAGAACGTAGGAGGACAGATCCAGATTTGATGTGGTAGTAGCTGTTGTAGGTGTTCTTCTAGTTGTAGTTTTTGAACTAGGTTTTAGGTAAAAAACACTAGTGATTTTCTTTTCGTGTCGTTTATTTCTGCACAGCGTGTGCTTATATTCACTGCTTGCTTAATACTAATGAGTACAATAGGGAGAGATCTTAACTATGCTTAACTAGGAACAGTGGCAGAGGGGAAAGCTTGCATTGAGTGAAAGCTTCGCTTAAACGGGAAGCTTGTGTTCGAAGCATGAGCTTTAAATTAACCCATTGGTTATCACTTCAATACGAACATCCCGCCGCCCTTGCATTGTATGCAATTTTAAAATTCATATTGACAATTCAGATACAATTCAGATTCAGCTAATTAGTAGTAAAAACTAGGATTACTTTTAACATTATGAGCTACAAGTGCCCGACAAGGTCCAACCAAATACTGTGCGTAGCGCCACTGGCCCGCCAGCTCTGTTTGCATGGAAGCCTTCCTTAGCGATGTCGGAATATACATCTGCTCCTAGGACAATGGAGATGGTGGACGGCTTGTGGAAGTTGTCGTCAGCCAGAACGAGGCCTTCAAAACGCTCCCTGACAACTGGATTGACGACTGTGAGTGGTGTACGGATTCTCAAAGGATGCTCATGCTTCAATATCGCATCCAATCGGAACCCATCAGAAGCCTTGGACCGGATGACTGCTGTACACGCCGCTTCCTGTCCAATGTTCAGGCTTGGTAAGCGCATTGCAGACGCATAGGATGCGTCGATCAATGACACTGGCGCACACGGGTCAATTAGTGCGCGCGTCTCGGCCACAGTGTTTCCATTGTCGATCAGAATGATAGCTGTGGGTAGCAATTTGGGATTGCGGTGGTCCAGCAGCGTGGTCAGAGATGGCGATTGGATCTGGGTTGCCGATTGAATGGGAGTGGAACGTCGACGTACTTTTTCATGGAAGTGAAGAAGAGTGTGATGGCTATGATGACAAATGCGACATTTGTCTCTACTTCTGCACGTCCCTTCCGAGTGTTCGTGAGCCAAACAATTAGCACAGTATTTGTTGATGAGGACAGCTCTCAGTCGTTTTTCGGCATTGAGCCGCAAAAACGATCTACATTTTCGCAGGGGGTGAATACCTCGGCAGACTCTGCATCGGAAGCAATTAGTTCCTCGACTGCGCTCGACACGATTGTTAAAGCGCGGAGACATTTTTTTATAATGAAGGATGAGTGATGGCTGTATGGAAGAAGATAAAACGAAAAGAAACAATAAAATAATTAGATGTGTTTGTATGAAAATTAATTTTCGTTTTTCGCAGTTGGATCATTGAAAGATGAAAGGAGCTCATCTTGGAGTGGAAGAAGTATTAATTTGGTGATGGGGCGTTTAATGACGCCTCTAGAAGTGAGAAGTTCTACAACTCGGACTCGATCATCAGCTCCTGGATATGTTTGTTGAATGCGACCAAGACGCCATTCGTTAATAGGAAGGTTGTCTTCTTTAACAACAACTAAATCGTTTACTTCAAGGTTTTTCTTTGGACTTTGCCATGTATTACGCTTATGTAATTCCTTTAAATATTCGTGTTTCCAACGAACACAGAATTGTTGTTGGATTGCTTTGAGCCGTTGCCAGCGATTGATGATAGAAGATGACTTCTCGTTAATCTCAGGTTCGGCTATAGATAATAAAGGACCTCCAATGAGAAAATGGCCAGGAGTTAGGGCTAATGGATCCGTTGGATCTTCAGACATCGATGAAATTGGTCTCGAATTAAGGCATGCTTCAATTTTGGATAGTAGGGTAGCAAATTCTTCGAAAGTATACTTAGCAAAAGAAGTAGATTTATAGAATAAGGCCTTAAAACTTTTGACTCCTGCTTCCCAAAGTCCTCCCATATGAGGAGCGCCTGGGGGTATAAAATGCCAAGTGAGAGGTTGATGGACAAATTTCGAAATTATATGATCCTTTGCAGCGTGGAGAAAGTCATCATTGAGAGCTCTCGCAGCGCCAACAAAATTCTTTCCGTTGTCGGAATGTACTTGCAATGGACAGCCTCGTCTGGATACAAAGCGAGTAAAAGCTGCAAGAAACGCATCGGTGGTCAGATCAGTAGTTGGTTCCAAATGGATGGCCTTGGTACAAAAGCAGACGAATACGCAAACATATCCTTTGGAAATGCGGCATGCACGACCAATAATGCTTTTTATTTCAAATGGCCCAGCAAAATCAACACCTGTATAGGTAAACGGTCTGGAAAAAGTGGTCCGATGAATGGGTAAATCGCCCATAAGCTGAGATTGAATTCTTTTTTTGTGGATAGCGCAGACCTTACAGGAATTAATTATGCCCTTTACTAAATTCCGAAGTTTTGGAATCCAATATTTGGACCTTATAAGTCGAACAAGGAGTTGATTCCCTCCGTGAAGTGCAATACGATGCGAGAAACGAACTAATAGCCTTGTAAGGTTGCTAGAATACGGTAGGAGAATTGGATGACGCTCATCATAGTTCAAATCTGATGACGAGTGAATTCGACCACATGCTCTAAGGATTCCGTTGCTGTCAATAAAGGGATTCAGATTGAGTAAAGAACTGGATGGAGGAATAGGTTTCTGTCGAAGGAGACATTCGTACTCAATCGAGTAATGCAAGCGCTGAGTTCTTTTGGTAAGGTGTTGGAGAGTATTGTTTATTTCTGAAGCACCCAATTGACTTGAAAAGGGTTGATGAGCTTTCTTAGACCTTGTACTAAAACGTAGTACATAGGCTAAAACTCGCAATGCTCGTCCCAAGTCGGAAAATCGTTCCAGAAGATCGATATGTGAGGTCATATTAGTGACAATATGTGCTTTGATGGATCGTTGTTCCGGAATTATGTCCAACGGTGACTGATTTGAGATCCTCCATTGGTTTTTCGGTGTCCTTAGCCATTTTGGCCCATGCCACCATAAGTCACTGGATATTAATTCTTGGGAGACCATGCCACGACTTGTCAAATCAGCAGGATTATCTTCAGATTGAACGTGATGCCATTGTGTAGGAGAAGTAGATTGAACAATCTTTGACACTCGATTAGCAACGAAGGTTGTCCATGTACAGGGTGGCTTACTTAGCCAGGCCAGTACGATCGTCGAATCTGTCCAACAGAATAATTCATATGATTCCAGAGGCAATTGAGGAAGGCAGGCGGCAATAAGTTCTGTAAGAAGTACAGCTCCACATAACTCAAGTCGGGGTAAGGATATTGTCTTCACAGGCGCAACACGCGACTTTGCTGTAAGGAGATGGCATGAAATATCGTTCTTGTGTTCGATCCGAACGTAAATTGCTGCACCGTAAGCACGTTGAGAAGCATCACAAAACCCGTGCAATTGGATTTCAGTTTGTGGACTAAAACCTAACCATCGGGGAATCCGTATGTCACCCAGGTGGTTATAGCTACCAAGGAAGTCACGCCATTTTTGGAGAAGATCGTTCGGCAGGCAGTCATCCCAATGCAGATTCTGTAGCCACAGTTGCTGCATGAACATTTTGGCTTGCACAACAAAGGGAGAGAGCCACCCTGCTGGGTCGAAAAGTTTTGCAATATGGGCTAATACTTCCCGTTTTGAGTATGTTGGTTGGTAAGCGATTGGAGGAATAACAAAATAAAACTCATCCGACGTTGCTTTCCATCGAATGCCTAGAGTTTTTGCCGTGCTGACTTCTTCAATGTCCAAAAAATCGCCATGTAGCAAATGATCGTTTGGAACTTGTTCTAGCACTGCTTTCTTGTTAGAGGTCCATTTGCGTAATGGGAAACCTGCTGAACTAAGCGCGTTTTGAAGTTCAGAAATCATTGAAATTGCAACTGCTTCAGAATGTGCACCTGCTAATATGTCATCGACATACATATAGGATCGTATAATATCGGATGCTAAAGGACTTTTATATTGGATCTCGTTCGCCAGTTGTTGAAGAACACGGATTGCCAAAAATGGTGCGCAATTGACTCCGAAGGTTACCGTTTGTAATTCATAATCACAAATTACACCTTCTTGGTTACGGAACAGGATTCTTTGGTAGGGAGTGTGTGAAGGATTAACTTGAATCTGCCGATACATTTTTGTTATATCGGCATTAAACACTATTTTGAAGAACCGCCACTTTAACAGTTGCAAGGTTAAATCGGACTGAAGCACAGGACCTGGATACAAGGTATCGTTGAGACTAACCCCATTTGTCGATTTACTAGAAGCATTAAAAACAACGCGGACCTTTGTTGTAGTGCTGTCTGGCTTGAAGACAGCATGATGAGGCAAATAGAAATTAGGAGAGTAGTTGTTAGGAGTGACTTGCCGCATATGGTTTAAATCAATGTATTCCTGAATGATGGAATCGTACTCTTTTTTAAGTTCAGGATTTTTATTAAGTCGTGATTCATTTTTTAAAAATTGTGACAATGCAATAGATCTGGAATGACCTATGTTAATATTCTGTGGATCTCGAAATGGCAGTGATACTACATATCTTCCAGATTTATCTCGATGTGTTGTTTGTTGAAAGTATTCTTCGCAATAAGCATCATTTTCCGTTGTTGGCTGGACAGGAATATCCTCCACCTCCCAAAATTTTGTGAGAAGCTTGTCGAGGGGCTCTTCATGCAAGTAATCTACTTGCGTTGAGTAGGAAGCGATAGATGTAGATGGTGTGCTTGGCACTGGACCAGATATTATCCATCCGAAAACTGTCTCTTGACCCAAAAGAGTTCCACATATTTTTGATTTTACGCCACTTAAAAGGATAGATGGCAGGACATCAGCACCGAGAAGTACGTCAATTTGTTCACTTTGAGAAAATGTTGGATCGGCCAAGTGTATGTTTGGCATATTTCTTAATTTAGACCTTGGAATGGTGTTGGATGGCAACCTTCCTGCCAATTTCGATAATACGTATGCTGATGCATCGATTTGCATTCGTGGTCGTGAAGGAGAGGATATATGAACTTGACACAGTTTCTGTGTAGGAGACGATACGTTATTAATACCCGATATTTTTGCTTGGACTGATTGGAAAGGCAATTTGATCAAGTTAAAAAGTCTTTCTGAGATGAACGACCCTTCTGATCCTGAATCAATTAAAGCTCTGGCAGGATACATAATGCCCTTGTGTTGGATGTTTACAATGGCAGTTCCTAACAGTACTTCACGTTGCTGCGAAACGAGATAACTCTGAAATTCTTCGTTGGTGGTAGGAGTGGACTGTTTTGATTGGGCAACATGTGCATTGGCTACTGTATTTGACCTTGGATTATTTGTAGAAGACTCGCTTCGATGTAGGAGACTGTTATGACGTCCTTTACACGTAAAACAGTTGTGAGAGCTGGGACAATCTCTCAGCTGGTGCCCTCTGGCGAAGCAATTGAGACAAAGTTTTTTCTGTTTAATATATGTCTCTCTTTGAGACACTTTCATTTGTAGAAAATGAGGACATAAGCGGATCGGATGATTTTCATTAGAGCAAAGATCACATGTTCTGACCTTAGCATTGACTTTGGATTCGAAAGAATTTAATTTTGTCGATGTAGACTGACCTTTTGTTTGCTTTGGATGGGAGGATGTAGAGGCGGAGGTTCTCACATCCTCGATTGCCTCTAACGTTCGGTAACGTTCGCTAAGGAAAGTATTCATATCCTCCCAGGAGGGTATTTCAACCTTGTTAGCTAAGGACTGTTCCCATAATGATAAAGTCAGTTTGGGCAGTTTTGACGAACAGAGGTAAACTAACAAACAATCCCAATTTTTTGTGGATATCTTGGAATGCTCTAATGCAATCAAACAATTTTGGATTGTGCTCTGGAGCTCTTTTAAGGCAGAACCAGACTCATGGTTAACAATGGATAGACTGAACAAAATTTTTAGTTGACTGTTGACCAGAAGACGTTTATTTTCGAAGCGTTCTTGTAGTGCATTCCAAGCGGAAGCGAAACCATCATTTGTGAGGGGGAACTTGGCTACAATGGAATTAGCTTCTCCACTTGTCTTAGAGTTTAAATGAAATAGTTTTTCTACTGGAGATAATCTTTGATTATTGACGTAGATAGCTGTGAACAAGTCACGGAAAGTCGGCCACTTTAGATAATCGCCTTTAAAGATCTCGGTATCACACGGTGGAAGGTTACAGCCACGAGGGGTAGAAGACAAGACTGGTGAATGCGTAGACGTAGTATTTATGGATGATGCGCGTTCGACAAGTTCACCCAGTTGAGCCGCACATCGCTCATACACTGAGTAACAATAATCATATTTCGATTGCATGGTAATTCTGTCGTCTGGATTTGCACTTTCATCTGCCAGTGCATTTGAACAGCGTTCATATGCAGTTTCAACTTTTTCCCATAAGGATCGAACTTGTTCTAATCTAACCTTATGAGTATACAACGAGACATCAGGGGATGTAGTTATCTTTGATTCGAATTGACTTAGCTTGTCAGTGACAGTAATGAATTCGCACAACGCCATTTTCTGTATCAATGAAGTTTCTTTTGCTGCAGATCTTGTAATTGGTAGATTTTGGATTGTAGACTTAGGCACGCGAATTGGCAAAGGTTTCGAGGTAGTAGGAGTGGAAGCTTTTCTCGAGATTGGCGAAATACCGGTTTCTAATTTTGGATTAGGAAGCGAATTAGATCGTGTATGTCTAATGGTTGGTACGGAAAGTCGAACTGCTGAAGCCTTGCTGGAATCAATAGGCATAGCAGCCTGTCACAGGAACTTAAGATGATAATTTAATTTTCCTTTTATTTTGTATGAGCGATCTTAGAAATGGTGTAAAATTAAAAACAATATCAAAGACTAAATGATATTACAAGTAGGATATGCTTTTTTTTGAATTTAAAGAAAAGGAGAAAAAAAATATTATTTTTCAAATCGGATATACCCCACAAAAAACTTTTAAATCTTAAAGGGTATACGTTAGGTAAGGATATTATAAATCGGATAGACCTTCAAAATAAAAAAAAAAAATTTTTTAATATTTCTTCAGTCGGATATTCCCCAAGAATAATTTTTAATTTGTAAAGGGTATTCTTTCCCTTGCTGAAAAGTGCAGCTCCAACGCACGTAAGTACCGTAATATTCGCACAACGGTGTTTATCTGGCGGCACTTATGTACTAAGTTCACTGTTGATTGGAAATCCGTTACTTTATAGGGTATTAATGCTCTATCATATACATATAAAATACAAATTGGATGTGCTTTTCAAAATTAAAAAAAAATATTTTTAATATTTCTTCAGTCGGATATTCCCCAAGAATAATTTTTAATTTTTAAAGGGTATACGTCCCTTGGCAAATGCAGCTTCAGCGCATATATGTAAGCACCGCAATTTTCGTCAAGCGCTGCTGATCTAGCGGCGCTTATGTTCACTTAAGGGTGTGTATATATGTATGTGAAGCACTTTCAAGTATGTATGTAGGAATGTAAAAACACATATATGTAAGTTTGTAGGAAAGTAAAGCACTTGTATGTATGTATGTACATATATAACCGCAATTTTCGCCAAGCGCTACTGATCTAGCGGCGCTTATGTATAAAGTTCACTTAGGGTTCACGCTTGATCATATGTTAAGGAAACACATATGTATGTAATATTTTACATTTGCAGCTTTGATGTCTCAGCAATGTAAATGTATATGTGTTGGATTTACGTATATTTGTATGTAGGGCACTTGTATGTTAGATGAACAGAATTGTATGTATGTATGTGAAGCACTTTCAAGTAGGTATGTAGGAATATAAAAACACATAAGTATATGTAAGTTTGTAGGAAAGTAAAGCACTTGTATGTAGGTTTGTAGAAAGGTAGATCAATTTGTAGGAATGTAAAGCACTTGTATGTATGTAGGTTTGTACTTATCTGGGTCTATCAAAACGAAGCGGTGGTGAGCACTCCGGCTCGAAGGACCAAAATGTTCTCGGGAGAACGTAGGAGGACAGATCCAGATTTGATGTGGTAGTAGCTGTTGTAGGTGTTCTTCTAGTTGTAGTTTTTGAACTAGGTTTTAGGTAAAAAACACTAGTGATTTTCTTTTCGTGTCGTTTATTTCTGCACAGCGTGTGCTTATATTCACTGCTTGCTTAATACTAATGAGTACAATAGGGAGAGATCTTAACTATGCTTAACTAGGAACAGTGGCAGAGGGGAAAGCTTGCATTGAGTGAAAGCTTCGCTTAAACGGGAAGCTTGTGTTCGAAGCATGAGCTTTAAATTAACCCATTGGTTATCACTTCAATACGAACAACGATTATTAAGCAAAGTATTAAACTTATAAAGTTCTGCTTCGGTATGTATAAAGCTGAATGCAATGTAAACATATCCTCCAAGTTACAATCCGATCGGACCAATAACACAGAAGTTATTCAAGTCAACGTTTTCAGTACAAATGTTCGGTACGGGCAGCAGCCGACGCGCTGCTTTGAGCAGTTGACGCCGACGTCGACGTTGCGTCGTGTCGCTTTACTCTTTATGTGCGTCGCTGTGTAAGTGCGAGCGAGTAAGCTATATGTAGTAGAAGAATTTGTGCAGAATTTTTGTTTGAAATTATGAGTATAGTTACACGCTTGTAACGGATTTTAAAAATTGGGAGAAGGGTATCTTACTGTCGGGCGCCCGACTGTAGCCTTATATACTTGTTCTTAATAGCCTTTCCTTTACATCCCATGTGTTGGTATTTACCGAAACCTGGTTGAAACCGGATATTCTAAACTCCGAAGTTCTCCCAAGTAAATACTCAACTTACAGGCTTGATCGACCTGGCCGACGTGGTGGTGGGGTTCTGATCGCAGTAAACTCTGCCATTACATCGGAATTGTTAAAACCGGAGATTCAATATAGTATTGAATTTATTTGTGTAAAATTACACTTTCCCGGTTTTTCTTGTTTTATAACCTGCTCTTATATTCCGCCGTCATCGGAATTGTCAGTATATTTGCAACATTTATCTGCAATAAAAACTGTGTTCAACCTGTTATCAGACAGGGATCATTTTATAGTCCTTGGTGACTTTAATGTGCCAGAATGTGAGTGGACATCAAGTGTTGATGAAGCTTTCTTATTGCCTTCCCGGCAGCATGACCTTTTTGATGGTTTGTTTGATATGTCATTGTCGCAGGTCAATCATGTCAAAAATTCTAGAAACAGATCGCTAGATTTATGTTTCGTATCTAATCCATCTAGGGTGATTCTAAACAGGACTCAGCCTCTTTCTTTACCAGAAGATTCTTAACATCCCACCCTCGAAGTTACTGTTGATCTTGGCGTGTGTTTTGATAAAAATGAAAAACCGCGTAGACGTGTACGCTGCTTTAAAAAAGCAGACTTTGGATTATTAAATTTCTTAATTTCTGACTTCGACTGGTCAGAACTTTACTTGTCTACTTATCAGTAGCGACAAATTTATTTTATCAAAATATAAATTCATTTTTTGACTTTTGTGTTCCTTTTTACCTTCCAACACACTTGAGTAAGCCCCCTTGGTTCACAAGAGAGTTGTCGCGCCTAAAAAATTTAAAATCTAACTTATTTAAAAAAATATAAAATTAATAATTCACCTGCAGCCTTTTCTCGTTTTTTAGCTCGTTTAAATTTTTCAGTACTGAACGCGAAATGTTATAAAAACTATTTAGCTCGTTGTAGGACTCAGTTTCTTGTGAACCCTAAACAGTTTTATAGTTTTGTTAACATGAAGCGTAAGTCATCGGTTAAACCTTCAAAGTTGTTTTTTGAAAATTCTATAGCAGACACCAGCCAAGCCATGGCCGACATGTTTGCAAAGTTTTTTCAAACGACGTACTCGCCTTCTACTCAAAATGTTCATTTTTATCCATATAACATTCCCTGTTCAAATGGTATTTTCAGTCCTATTCTAAACGAAATTTCACTTGTTAAGGATCTTCACTCGGTTAAACCAGTTTTTTCTCCAAGTCCCGACGGTGTTCCCGCTTGTGTACTTCGGTTCTGTGCTCACTCTCTAAGTAAGCCATTGCTCAAACTGTTCTCGCTGTCCTTAGATACATCATCCTTTCCTTCTATATGGAAGGAATCATTTATTATCCCCTTGCTTAAGAAGGGCAGTAAGTCTGATGCAAGCAATTATAGAGGTATCTCTAAATTGTCGGCTATACCTAAATTCTTCGAGAATATCTTAACTCCTCACTTGCAACATTTCTGTAGATCCGTCATATCGCCTTCTCAGCACGGATTTATGAAACGTCGATCAACTACGACGAATTTGCTTGAGCTGACATCCTTTGTTATAAAAGGTTTTCAGGAAAATCTTCAAACTGATGTTATATATACTGATTTCAGTAAAGCATTTGACTCAGTAAATCATTCCCTTCTTGCACATAAACTCAACCTCTTAGGGTTCTCACCACAACTACTTAGTTGGATTGTGAGTTATCTGACTGACAGAACTCAAAGGGTCCTCTTTAATAACGTTCATTCAGACCTTCTCTTCGCCACATCTGGTGTTCCTCAGGGTAGCCATTTAGGCCCCCTCCTCTTTACGCTTTTCATCAATGACCTACCTCTGGTCGTACATAACTCCCGTACTCTCATGTATGCGGATGATGTAAAGCTTTGTTATCAATATAAAGATGACCACTGTCACTCTAACCTACAAGCCGACTTAAATAGTTTTCACTCTTGAGCAAATTTTTTAACCCTGAACAGCTCTAAATGCAAGCTGATGACATTCTCCCGAGCCAGTCCAACGTACGTTTCTTATACTCTTTGTGGCTGTGAATTAGATAGAATCAACTTAGTTGATGATCTGGGGGTCCGATTGGACCGAAAATTAAGATTTTCCGAACATATTTCTAATATGGTCAATAAAGCCACGGGCGTTCTTGGCTTTATCAAGAGGTGGTCTAAGGAGTTTGACGATCCTTATGTAACAAAGACCCTCTATACTTCACTTGTTCGTCCAATTCTGGAATACGGATCTTGCGTTTGGTGTCCCCAGTACACTACTCATAAAAAACGCATTGAATCTGTACAAAAAACTTTGTACTTTTCGCCTTACGAGGCCTTAACTGGGATGTAAACTTAAGACTTCCTTCTTATGGCAGTAGACTTTTGTTGCTTAACCTACCATCTCTAACTAACCGCAGAGCCATGCTGGGTGTCGTATTTATTAATAACCTCATTCAAGGTGATATTGATAGTGTAGACCTAGTTAGCCGGCTACACTTCTCTGTTCCTTGTAGAATAACTAGAAACTACTTACCACTAACTCTTCCTTATTGTAGGTCGAATTATGCCCTTCACGATCCGTTTAGGGTATTATGCTCGGACTACAATAATCTATACTTCCTTATTGCTAACGCTTCCTCTGTTGCATGCCTAAAAGTTGAAATCCTGTCCTATCTTTCTAGAAATTAAGTATCCTTTCCTCGCAAATCTGTTCTATCTACGAAAACTGCATGCCCGCGTTCTCTATTCGCGTTTCGAGTCGTACGTTCTGCGGCTGTGCCCCTCGGTCGGTTGGGCGGGAGGTGGACATTCGCTGTGTCTGGGATCCGCGCGTAACAAGCATCGGCTTGGTATTGCATGGACCACTTGATTATACATTCATTGTATCATTGTCCAAAAAAAAAACAAATTTCGTCCACAATACCTGAGTTTGATGGCAAGAAAGTAAATTTAAATAGATGCCTCACGGCACTCCGATTAACAGATCTCACGAAAGAAGATCAGGAGATATTAGCCGTTGAAGTCATGAAGACAAAAATAATTGGCCCTTTGTCATACAAAGTTGAAAATGAAAGGACCATTATTGGAATCATAAGTGTATTAAAGGCATCAGTTAAAGGCGAATCGCCTGATGTCTCTAAAGCAAAATTGCTAAATACATACACGGAAATTGAAAACCTACGTAGGTCGCTTGAGGCAGCCTATATAGACGATGGTCTAGATTCCAACAATGCAGATAAATTAGCCACAAAAGAAGCGATCTCTGCAATGACAAAGAATTGTGAGCACGAAAAGCTCAAGATCATACTAAATGCAGAAAATTTCAAATTATTCAGTTAAAGAACATGAGTACCAATTCAATGGTGACTCTATTAATAGATTATTAGATTAATAGAGGTGCAGAAATTTCACTGCTTAAAAGCAGAAATAATAAGTTAAACAATATAAATTCATTGAATACAACAAGTATATATTGGGCAAGGGACAATTCAGTCTCTAGGTATTTTAGATTTGGAACTGTGTGTTGCAAATGCAGCAATACCACATGAATTCCATATCGTACCTGACAATTTTCCTATACCAGGGGATGGTATAATTGGTTTGGATTTCATTAAAAAATACAATGGTATTTTAGAATTACACTACCAAGAAGATTGGTTTACTTTGAGGCCCGATAATTTCAGGAATATAAACATTCCTATAATACATTCACTTGATAACGAAATAGTTTTGCCAGCTAGATCAGAGGTAATTCGAAAGATTCACCTTACGTCTATACTGACACAAATGTCCTAATCCCTAGTAGCAAGTGCCCTTGTAAATACTCAGAACGTGATGATTCGAATTATAAACACAACTAATAAAGACGCTATTGTGAACAGCGTAAAAATAAGAAGCGAATCATTACAATGCAAATACAGAAAATAGTCCATCGTTATTTAAAAACGATCTAACTAAACTATGCCCCGAATATAGCGATATTTTTGATCTCGAAACAGAAACCATATCAGCTAATAATTTTTATAGGCAAAAATTGAGATTGAACGATAAGACCCCTGTATATATTAAGAATTATAGAATGCCAGAAAGTCAAAAGCCAGAAGTTCAAAGGCAAGTTGACAAATTAATAAGAGACGGCATTGTTGAGCCGTCTATATTAGAATATAATAGCCCACTTCTTTTCGTACCCAAGAAATCACTGCCTAATTCGGCGGAAAAGAGATGGCGATTAGTAGTTAACTATCGTCAGAACAATAAGAAATTATTAGCAGACAAATTCTTATTATGTAGACAACATAATTTAAAACTACATACAGAACAAGTATATAAGGCTACAGTCGGGCGCCCGACAGTAAGATACCCTTCTCCCAATTTTTAAAATCCGTTACAAGCGTGTAACTATACTCATAATTTCAAACAAAAATTCTGCACAAATTCTTCTACTACATATAGCTTACTCGCTCGCACTTACACAGCGACGCACATAAAGAGTAAAGCGACACGACGCAACGTCGACGTCGGCGTCAACTGCTCAAAGCAGCGCGTCGGCTGCTGCCCGTACCGAACATTTGTACTGAAAACGTTGACTTGAATAACTTCTGTGTTATTGGTCCGATCGGATTGTAACTTGGAGGATATGTTTACATTGCATTCAGCTTTATACATACCGAAGCAGAACTTTATAAGTTTAATACTTTGCTTAATAATCGTAAATTACCGATTTGCGGGGGCGGTGGGCGTGGCATCAAACATTTGACATAAACTTCACCTGCCCCGAATATATAGGAACCTTCATGCCAAATTTGGTGTCTCTAGCTTTTTTAATAGCTAAGATCTGTTGTCTCAAACAAACAGACGGACAGACGGACAGACGGACAGACGGACAGCCGGACAGACGGACAGACGGACAGACAGACGGACATGTCTCAATCGACTCGGCTAGTGATCCTGAGCAAGAATATATATACTTTATGGGGTCTGCCACGCCTCCTTATGCCTGTTACATACATTTTGCACAAAGTTAGTATACCCTTTTTGACCATTTTCAATGGTCGAAGGGTATAAAAATGCACTTTCTTTATGAAAGAGGTTACATATTTAGGTCATAAATGTACTGATAAAGGTACACTACCAGATGACTCTAAATATGAGGTAATTAAAAACTACCCACAACCAGTAAATGCAGACGAAGCTAGACGATTCGTCGCATTTCGCAAATATTACAGAAGATTTATTAAGAATTTCTCTGAGAAATCACGCCACTTAACGAGGCTTTGTAAGAAGAATATTCCATTTGAATGGACAAGCGAATGCAACGAAGCATTCGAATATATTAAAAGGAAATTAATGAAACCAACACTTCGTCAGTACCCAGACTTCAGCAAACAATTTTGCATAACCACAGATGCTAGTAAACAGGCATGTGGAGCGGTACTATCTCAGGACCATAACGGTCAACAGCTACCAGTGGCATACGCTTCAATAACCTTTACACAAGGCGAAAGTAATAAGTCCACTACAGAACAAGAACTAGCAGCTATTCATTGGGCAATTAATCATTTAAGACCATATATATATGGTAGGCATTTCTTAGAACAGATTGACCATAGGCCACTCTTTTCTCTATGAAAAATCCGAGTTCCAAGTTAACCAGAATGCGTCTGGTTCTTGAAGAATATGATTTTAGTGTAGAATATCTCAAGAGGAAAAACAATTATATAGCAGATGCTCTTTCCCGAATAACCATCGGAGAGCAAAAAGAAATGAATAGACAGATACTGAAGGTCGAAACGAGAGCTTCAGCAAGACAAAAAAATTCCTGCGCAGGAGAAATATTGCACGAACCCGAATTGAATATAGAAAATGAAAAAAAAGCCCAATATCTATCGGGTAATCAATAACATTGATGCCAAAAAATATGTTGTTCTCAAAATAGACTAACATAAGTGTTTGTTAAAAAGAGGTAAAAATATTATAACACGTTTCGATATGACTAATTTTTATTCTAATGAAAAAATCTATTTAGATCAGTTTTTTCAAAGGCTTAATGAAGAAGTAAGAATAAATAATATCATTCAAACGCAATTGTCACCAATTATGAGTTTTAAAGAAAAGGACAACAGAATATTGATAAAATTAAAAATAGCGGTATTAAATAAGGTGACTAAGATAGATAAAGATGATGAGGTTCAAATAAAAGCAATTCTGTCTAAATATCATGATGATCCGTCAGAAGGAGGCCACTCAGGAATTTCTAGAACCCTGAAGAAAATAAAAAACTTTTATTACTGGCCACAAATGACAAAGGCAATAAGTAAATATGTTCAGACATGTTTAAAATGCCAACAGGCTAAAACGTTGAAACACACGAAAATGGCAATGACTATAACTGAAACGCCAGCAACAGCATTTGATATAGTTTTGATGGATACCATTGGTCCACTTCCAAGATCAGAAGATGGAAATGAGTATGCTGTCACTATAATATGTGATTTAACTAAGTATTTGGTTACGGTACCCATACCGTAACAAAAGTGCAAAATCAGTTGCTAAGGCTATATTCGAAAATTTTATTCTCAAGTACGGTCCAATGTTGAACATCGATTATGATGAATATCGAGTATCTTTTGTTTGTAAGCTTCATACCAACTATCTGGCAACATTGTAATCTCTTCTACTTTGACTACACATTCTTATGTACTCTTACTGAAGTCAGTTCTTCATTAAACGTTCACAATTCAACATTGCGCGTGTGTTTCATTATCTGAAATAACCAACAAAGGTTATGGGCCCAGATCCCTCGTGAATTGTGAAAAAGACTAGAAAACGTCAGAGAAGAATTCGCAATGAGTATGTCAATCCAAATAGAAAAACTCGATGACGGGAATTACGACATGTGGAGTTTGTCTATGCGAAGCTTATTAATTACATCGGATTTGTGGAATGTTGTGTGCGAAAAACAAATCAAACCCGAGGAAGCATCGCAGGCGGCGCGATGGGAAACAATTGATCAAAAAGCTTTAGCTAGTTAAATATTGAATGTTAAGCCCACGCAGTTGATGCACATAAAGTCGTGCACAACATCGGCAGAAGCATGGAAGAAATTGTGCAGCATTCATATGCCGGCGGGACCAATTAGAAAAACTCAGTTGTATCAAAAACTAGTGAGATTGAAAATGCAATCTGGGGATACTGCGTCTCAGTATGTTAATTCGTTTGTAAACATAACTGATAAATTGGCAGAGCTTGCAATAACTTTGGAAGACGAATTGAAGGTTATAATGTTTTTGTCTTGGGAAAATTTTGTAGTCGCAATAGAAACACGCGACGAGATGCCGCCATTTGAAACGGTAAAAATCAAATTCCTCGAAGAAGGCGCCAGAAAAGAAGAGAAACTAGAAGAAGCAGAAGCTGTGTACACACACACAAAGCAGAACAACAGTAAGCAGAAGGACAATCGCCAAAAAAGACAAAGATAAGTTTAAAGGAAAATGCTACAATTGCCAAAAACCGGGTCATCGCGCGAGTGAATGCAGAAACAAAAATAAAGAAGAGAAAAAAGAAAAGGAGAATGAACAATCCAATTTTTTAATGCATAGCAGTGTTGTTAAAGCCAGAAAAAATATGTGGTGCCTTGACAGTGGCGCTACTTCACATATGTGTTGTGACAAAACTAAATTTTCAAATATAAGTAAAAATAATACCACGATCATGTTAGCAGCAGATAAATCTGTTGATTCGCCTGGTGTAGGAACTGTGATTTTGCATACTGAAAATAGGCAAATAACAATGAGAGACGTTCTATATGTCCCATCATTAAACATGAACTTTGTATCGATAAGCAAAGCAGCAAAATACGGTCACCATACGAAATTTGAAAATAACGGAGCAGTAATATGCAACAAAAGTGGTGAAATTGTGTTACGCGCAAAGCAAGAAAACAATTTATATGTATACGAAAATAAATTTGAACACAATGAATTGCATATCTCTCAAGATTCATCATGGGTATCAATATGGCATAATCGGTTTGGCCATTTAAATTTCAAAAATTTGAAAGACTTAAGTGAGAAAAAGCTTGTGCATGGATTGAATATTAAAAACGTTAATATTAAAACAAATTGTGACACTTGCAATAAGGCAAAAATATGTGGGTTGCCATTCCCACAAAAGGCGGAACGAATAACAAAAAGTGTTCTTGAACTAGTTCATAGCGACGTTTGCGGGCCTATGAATGTCAATTCGATCGCTGGAAATCGATATGTGGATAGTTTTATCGATGATTACACAAGAAAGAACTTTGTTTACTTTATGCGCACGAAGAATGAAGTGTTTGAAAAATTCAAGCTATTCAAAAATTATGTTGAATGTCAAACAAATAAGAAAACAAGTCGGAAAGGCTACAGTCGAGCGCGCCCGACTGTGGTATACCGGCTACAACAATGCGAAGAAAAACACGTCTCACAGTCTCAAATTTGATCTGACTATGAAAGTTGCACGTTGATGTTGCCGCATTGCTTTCAGTGCTTTCCAATTAGAACTCATCAGAGTGCTTTTAATTATGAATGTGTAAAAGAGACGCCTATATAATGCTTCACATATTTATTGAGAAATTTAATAATCCAACCAGATTTGTCGTTTATGTTGTACATACATTGCTGTATGCTGCGAATTATGACTTAATATTCTAAATTTCTTTAAATTTAGTAAAAACTTCGTTAGCATTGATTTTAAATAAAGATAAGGCATATGCAAAAAAAAAAAAAAGAACAGAAAAAAAAAACAAAAAATTTTTTACCGATGTGAGGAAGTCTTGAACCTGGACCTCCAAAAAACGTCCTATGTAGTCTGCAACTATGACAGCCCTACCATTAGCGCATTGTGAATTTGGTCGGTAAAGCTGCATTATAAGACCATTCAGCTTGTCGTACAGGACAAAAACAAATTATTATTGTGTCGTGTGTGTGTGTGTAAGACAATGCCAACTCACTCCCTTTAAAATTTTGTTTAATCAATTGCATTTAAAGTACTAAACTTAAAATATTTTAAATGCTTGAAAAAAACCAACAATAAAAACCCGCGCTAGCACCCGGGCTGGGCTGGATTAGAACCCGTACCCTTCTGCACGACAGTCAGCGACCACATCCACTTAGCCACCAAGTCTATTACACAACTAGCAAAAAATTTTAATGATGATCGGTGCAAATAATTTTGGTACATCAATTTAAAAAAAAAAGCTTGTCGCCGGAGTTGAACCTGGATCTTGCATATCTAACAAAATAAAACAGACAAAAACACGTGGTCACATGGCGCTACTATTTCCTTAATATCTTCCACATTTATAGTCCAATCTTACTGAAATTTTCACGAAACGTCCGCAAAATGGTATTTATAACGTATATATAAAACTGTTGCTGTAAAGCTAATATTGCGGCTGTAATCAATTTTTTTCAATTTATGGAGGCGGGAAGGGGCGTGGCTAAAATCCAAAATAAACTTGATAAGCCTGCAGTAATAATACATGTTGTCACCAAATTTGGGAACTCTAGCTCTTATAATAGCTGAGATCCAGGTGTTCACACGGACGGACAGACAGACAGACGGACGGACGGGCAGACGGACAGACGGACATGGCTATATCAACTTGGCTGTTGATACTGATTCAGAATATATATACTTTATGGGGTTGGAGATGTCTCCTTCTGCCTGTTACATACATTTTCGGTTCGAACAAAGTTATAATACCCTTCTACTCTATGAGTAGCGGGTATAATAAAGGTATTGCGTAGTGACAACGGCACCGAATATAAAAACAAACAATTTGACGAATTTTTGGAAAAGTGCGGAATTAAAAGACAATTGACGGTTCCTTACACGCCGCAGCAAAATGGTATTGCTGAGCGAGCAAATCGCACGTTAATAGAAATGGCAAAAAGTCTCCTAATTCACGCAAATTTACCGGAATTTCTGTGGGCTGAAGCTGTGCAAACCGCAACTTATTTGCGTAATAGATGTCCAACTAAAGTTCTCAACGGAGGGACTCCCTTTGAGTTATGGAAAGGGCGAAGGCCATCTGTAAAGCATCTTCGCACCTTTGGATCACGCGTTTTTGCACAGGAAAAACCAAAGAAGGGGAAGTTTCAGGCAAAAGGAAGCGAGTATGTGTTCGTTGGATATTCATTTGAGACAAAAGCGTATCGTCTCTACGATTCCGAAAAACGGTCAGTTGTGGTACGTCGTGACGTAAAATTCTTAGAGGGTAAGTTTAAGTCAGCTGCACAGAACACAAGAATTGATTTTGCGACAAACATTATTCGTCTCGAGCCACCTGTCGAAGTCTTACAGCCGGAGCCGGTAAATCAAGAGATACAGGACACTGAGCGCAGTGACTCAGACGAAGAAGGGGAAGAGTTTGTCAGCGCCAAAGACGCAGAAGAACCATTGGAACAGGCGGAAAATTCTGCACGTTATGGACCAGGAAGACCAAGAATTCTACGGACAGGCCAACGCGGCAGGCCCCGTAAGCAGTACAATGTACTAAGTTACCTGGATAGTTCGGATGACATTGAAACACCGAAATCAGTTGCAGAAGCGTTGAGCAGTCAGTATGTTCGTAACTGGCAAGATTCGATGCTAACGGAAATGGATGCTTTAGGAAAGAACGAGACATGGGAAATGGTGGACCTACCTCCTAAACAAAAGGCCATTGCATCAAAATGGGTGTTTCGTATAAAATGAAACAAAGATGGCAAAATCGAGCGATTCAAGTCAAGACTAGTTGCCAAAGGATGCGGGCAGCATTTTGGTGTCAATTATTGGGAAACATTCTCTCCAGTAATACGTTACGAAACAATTCGAATGCTATTTGCTATCGCCGCAGAGAAGGAGCTATGCATGCACCAAGTGGACATCTCCAATGCATACTTAAACGGTACTTTGGAAAAAACGGTTTACATGAAGCAGACGGAGAACTTTGTTGACGAGGATCACCCAACGAAAGTATTGAAGCTGCAAAAGGCAATCTATGGCCTAAAACAATCTGGACGATCCTGGAATAATACACTGGATGAGGTTTTGATAAGTTTAAATTTCAAAAGATGTAAAAGCGAGCCGTGTCTTTACGTACATCTTACAGAGCAAAAGTACATTGCAGTTTACGTAGATGACTTACTTATCATTTGTCCTACCGAGAGAGACATTGATATAATCAAAAGAAAGATTGCTGACAAGTTTGAGACACATGACAGCGGCCCCGTAAAATACTTCCTTGGAATGGAAGTTAAGCGAAATGGTAAACGAGGACCTGTAACCATGTCGCAAACGAAGTACATAGAATCCTTATTAGCCACTTATGGGATGCAGAACTGCCGATCTGCGTCCACCCCACTTGAGTCTGGATTTCAAGTTTCCTGCCAAGATGACGATTGCGCCAAGGTAAATACAACAGAATACCAATCGCTAATAGGTTCCCTTATGTATTTAGCAGTATTGAGCCGACCTGATATATTGCACGCCGTTTGCAAGTTATCTCAACGGAACACGAATCCACACGTCGAGCACCAAACTGCAGCCAAGCATATTTTACGATATTTATCTGGAACCATGGATCTGAGCATCACATATCACAAAACCGGAGACTCAGTAAAAGGCTTTGCTGATGCTGATTGGGCAAATGATCTGAATGATAGGAAATCGTATTCAGGATATGCGCTTATGTTGGGCGGCAGCGCGTTTTCCTGGGCATCTTCAAAAAAAAAGCGTAGTTGCCCAAAGCAGCACTGAAGCTGAGTATATCGCTTTGTCAACTGCTGCCAAAGAAGCCGTTTATCTTCGCAGACTGATAAAAGAAATTGGTTGTTTGTATCAGGATAAAATTGTCTTATTAGGTGACAACATTAGTGCGCAGCATATCGCTAAAAACCCTGTACATCACAAGCGCACTAAACACATAGATATTAAGTATCATTTCGTAAGAGAGAAAGTCGAAAGTAAAGAAATTGAATTAAAATATGTATCAACTAATGAAAATGTGCTGATATCTTTACAAAAGGCTTAGGAAAGCAGAAACATTATGAATTAATCAAATATCTTGGATTAAATTAAAATAAATGAATGTAGCTTAAGAGGAAGTGTTGAATATCGATTATGATGAATATCGAGTATCTTTTGTTTGTAAGCTTCATACCAACTATCTGGCAACATTGTAATCTCTTCTACTTTGACTACACATTCTTATGTACTCTTACTAAAGTCAGTTCTTCATTAAACGTTCACAATTCAACATTGCGCGTGTGTTTCATTATCTGAAATAACCAACATCCAATGAAACCAATCATTACGGAAATGGGAAAAGAGTACAAAAATCAAATAATAGACGACTTGTGCAAATATATGAAGATAAAGAACATTACTTCAACTGCACACCATCACCAGACTTTAGGAACAATAGAACGAAGTCACAGAACATTTAACAAGTATGTTCGCTCGTACATATCTGTTGACAAAACTGATTGGGATGTTTGGGTACAATATTTTACATATTGTTTCAATACAACACCATCAGTAGTTCACGAATATTGTCCATATGAACTAGTATTTGGAAGATTACCAAGACAGTTCGTAGATTTTAGCAAGATAGACAGAATAAATCCCATTTATAACATGGATGACTATTCAAAAGAGGTAAAATTAAGATTAGAGAGAGCTTATAGAAGAGCTAGGAATATGTTAGAAAAGGCAAAAGCCGATAGAAAAGTTAAATATGATAGAAATGTTAGTAATTTTGAATTAAAAATAGGAGATAAGGTACTACTTAGTAAAGAGACAGGTCATAAATTTGACAATAATTATTTAGGACCATATTTAGTTTCAGATATAGGAGCTAAAAATAACATTAAAATTGTAGGAAATAAAAATAAAAAAACAGATAGTTCATAAAGATAGGTTAGAGATTTTCAATTCTTAATATATTTTTGTAGGGTTGGCCACCCATAAGAAACAAAACAATTTTAAATATATATTAAAAATACATTTTTCTTTATTTTCTTTCTTTTATTCCTTACGAATCATAAAATTTATTTTTTAATATAAGCAAACAAAAAAAACAAGTGGGTAAGGCTACAGTCGGGCGCCCGACAGTAAGATACCCTTCTCCCAATTTTCTAAATCCGTTACAAACGTGTAACCACATAATTTCAAACAGAGAATTCTGCACAAATACTTCTAGTACATATAGCTTACTCGCTCGCACTCACACAGCGACGCGCGTAAAGAGTAAAGCGACACGACGCAACGTCGACGTCGGCTTCGACTGCTCAAAGCAGCGCAAAAGCTGCTGCTCGTACCGAACATTTGTACTGAAAACGTTGACTTTAATAACTTCTGTGTTATCGTTCCGATCGGATTGTAATTTGTAGGATATGTTCACATTGCATTCAGCTTTATACATACCAAAGCATAACTTTATAGGTTCATTGCTTAATAATCGTAAATAACCGATTTGCGGGGGCGGTGGGCGTGGCATCAAACAATTGACATAAACTTCACCTGCCCCGGATATATAGGAACCTTCATACCAAATTTGGTGTCTCTAGCTTTTTTAATAGCTGAGATCTGTTGTCTCAAACAAACAGACGGACAGACGGACAGACAGACGGACATGTCTCAATCGACTCGGCTAGTGATCCTGAGCAAGAATATATATACTTTATGGGGTCTGCCACGCCTCCTTATGCCTGTTACATACATTTTGCACAAAGTTAGTATACTCTTTTTTTGACCATTTTCAATGGTCGAAGGGTATAAATATATGTATAAAAAAAAAAATATATATATTAACGAATTCAGACCGAGGGTTTTATAAAAAAACAAGAAAGCAAGGCTACCTTCGGCTTGCCGAAGGTTTTATACCCTTGCAGTTCTACAAAATAGTTATAAAAGTTCGATTTTGTTAAAACTTTATTAAACTTAAATTTGGATGTGGTAAGCCTGATAGCTATATCTTGAAATATAACCAAAATCGGCGGATAGGCTCCTTGACAGCTATACGATACATCGGACCGATCTGGCGCGTTCCGACTTATTTAAAGAAGGCAGAAATAAGAAGCTTGTGAGTAAAGTTTCATGAAGATAGCTCAATAACTGGGGGACTAATTTGCGTTGCAACAGACAGACGGACTGTCTGATTGATCCTATAACAGCTATAGAATATAAGAGATATTTAAATGGAAAGACTAAGGGCGGGTTACTGTGTAACAATAAAAAGTATTGATAATAAGCGGTAATTCCAAAAACAAAACAGGTTTGCATACAAAAACCCCGATTTCAGCCGATTGTTCCTATGGCAGCTATATGTTAAAGTGGTCCGATTTTGATACAATTTTGACAGCACATTAAGAACGTTATAAGAATAAGATTTGCCAAATCTTGTTGCAATATCTTGAAAAACAACAAAAATCGGCCGATAGCTTCTATGACAGCCATACGATATATCGGTCCCATCTGGCTCGTTCCGACTTATTTACAGCGTACAGCAATAAGAAGCTTGTGTGCCAAGTTTCATGAAGATAGCTCAAAAACGGAGAGACTAGTTTGCGTTCCAACAGACGGACGGACGGACGGACGGACGGACGGACATCCATTTTTCGACTCCTCTGGTCATGCTGATTCAGAATATATATACTTTATAGGGTCGGAGATGTCTCCTAAGGTGCGTTGCAAACTTCTGGCTAAAATTAATATACCCTCTGCAAGGGTATAATAAAAACAGTTGTTTTTAAGTATATTATTTAAACACTACTTCCAAAGGAAGAACTAGAGGCTTTGGATTATCACTAGATTTTGATAACAGACTTTAGCAAGCTATCGCAGTTGATAGCGTACTCGGTGCTCGGGACTGAGCTGAACTGAACAGATCTAAGCTGAACTGAACAGGACTAAACTGAAAGTTTTCTGAACTACTTCTTAGACGCGTGCCTGGGTTTATAAAGGCAGAGTGGGTCTTAAGAGAGCAAACTCTTTAAGAGAGTTTTGCTAATTTGATTCTAATGTTCTCTTTAAGAGAGTTTGGCTGATTTGACTTTAATGTTCTCTCATTGAGAGAGGGAGAGGTTCCCGATAAATAGGGGTAATTAGAGAATCCTGAGACAAGTGCCTGAGCGGAAACTCGGATGATAAAGTTTTGTTATTTCAGTTGTTTATTTCAGTTGGCAATTATTTGTTATTGTTCGCGTTTTTGGTTTTATGATCTGTGGGAACCAAAGTTAATCGAAGGGTTCTCGTTCTTTGATTACATTTTGTGCTTAGACATTAATGTGTGTATGTGAGTTTTACAATAGTGTGCGTTGTTTATGATTCTATTATGTGGAATTGGGGAGTTTAAAGTGTCGGTGTAGAATGGATATGTCACTTCCCCATCCTTAAGAAAAATGCCTGTCCTCAGGCAATAACTTTAGGGTACAATACAGGTGTACTTACTGAAGGTACATTATTTTCTGTTTCAGGACTTATAATAGTTTTATTTTCTGGGTTTTGATTCTTGAATTTTACAATTAATTTTTGTAGTATAGTCTTATATTTATAAATGAAGTATAATGCTGCGATTATAATTATTATACCCTTCGACCATTGAAAATGGTCAAAAAAGGGTATACTAACTTTGTGCAAAATGTATGTAACAGGCATAAGGAGGCGTGGCAGACCCCATAAAGTATATATATTCTTGCTCAGGATCACTAGCCGGGTCGATTGAGACATGTCCGTCTGTCTGTCCGTCTATCCGTCTGTTTGTTTGAGACAACAGATCTCAGCTATTAAAAAAGCTAGAGACACCAAATTTGGTATAAAGGTTCCTATATATCCGGGGCAGGTGAAGTTTATGTCAATTGTTTGATGCCACGCCCACCGCCCCCGCAAATCGGTTATTTACGATTATTAAGCAAAGTAATGAACCTATAAAGTTATGCTTTGGTATGTATAAAGCTGAATGCAATGTGAACATATCCTACAAATTACAATCCGATCGGAACGATAACACAGAAGTTATTAAAGTCAACGTTTTCAGTACAAATGTTCGGTACGAGCAGCAGCTTTTGCGCTGCTTTGAGCAGTCGACGCCGACGTCGACGTTGCGTCGTGTCGCTTTACTCTTTACGCGCGTCGCTGTGTGAGTGCGAGCGAGTAAGCTATATGTACTAGAAGTATTTGTGCAGAATTCTCTGTTTGAAATTATGTGGTTACACGTTTGTAACGGATTTAGAAAATTGGGAGAAGGGTATCTTACTGTCGGGCGCCCGACTGTAGCCTTACCCACTTGTTATTACTAATGTTGTAACTGTTATTATTTGGAAGACATTACTCGTTTGAGTGTGTTGTTCAATTATCTCTTTTGCCTGAATGTATTAAAGTGGTTCAAGTTTTGTTACATTATTGTTTACATTGATAGTTTGAGTGTAGTCTAACATTGTATTGGTAATCAAAATTTCTTCTAACTGAATGGAACAATTAAATGCTTTTATCATGTTATTACCTTCTATTATAATTTCTCTATTGATACAATTTTGGTTTAACGTAGTTTTGGAAAGGTTCCAAGTTCTGATTATATTAGGTTCAACATATTTTATTTCAAAATCAGAACGGGTTTTACTGTATCTCCATTGTGTTGAGACTTGGTTAAGTATACCTCTTATGCACTTATTAATGACCAAGCTTTGAGAACTTGCTATGTAAGTTTGGTTATTATGCGAAAAATATTTCTCATGTATTGTTTCAGTTAGTATGTTATTATTTTCGTCGGGGTATGGTATTATTTCGAAAATAGGTGTTTTAATTATTTCTCTCGGAATGTGGGATATTATCAAAATTTCGTTAGTGTCAGATTTAAGCCAAGCAGAAGTTTTGATATTAAGAATTTTTTTAGAATTTACGTGAGTAAGGGAATCATGTTTTAAAAGTTTTGGATTGAAGAGCGTAACGTGAGCGTAAGCGTGTCAGTTGCATACCAAGTTCTATGTCTTTTATGTATTCGGTGAATTGTTGTAAGTTGAAAATTAGTAAGGCTAACATTTGTTCTCCTTCAAAATTATTGTTTAAGTGATTGGTTAATTCTATTCCTTCATTAATAGCTTCTATTACATGGTTGAGTTCGCTTACTTGTACATTGTTTTTGGAAATGTTACCTATTTGTTGTTGTAATTCTTCTTTATCTTCTTTTGTCTAATGTGCCGAATAAGTATTTGTAAATAGTTCCCATAAAATTTGTTACGTTTTGCAATTCTTATGCCATTCATTTCTCTATTAAGTTTCTCTGTTAGGTACTGAATTTGTGGTAAATTTTCAAAGACTTGTTTGTTTGATAAGTTTTTCATAAATAATTTCGGTTTTAGTTAAATTAATAGATAAGTAATGATATTCATAGCTTATAGGTAAATCAATTGATCCGGTTTGAAAGATTAAGTAGCCGTTTTTGGCCTGGGTAGGAGTTACTTCTAGGTTTTGCGTGCTAATTGTTGATAGTAGGCATAACATGATTATTATGATCAGGAGTAAGCCTGGAATTATCATTTTCATATTTACTTTTATTTAATTTAAAATACAATTTCTTTTTAAACTTCTCTGCAATTAGTGTCTTTACTGTAGTCTTTACTGTGGTTCCTGCATAAATGAAGATGTCTGCTGGTGTTTGACCAGTTGTGTTGTGTTTTGTTTTATGATTGTATACGTAAAGTATTATTTCGAACTTAGTGAATTGGTTTTCTGGTTCATTCTCGCTTGTTATTATTCTTAGTTTTTCGTTGACAGTTTTATGAAATCTCTCAATATCCGAAATTCCATTTTACTCGTTGTTATGTTTAAAGTTACTCCTTCTATATCTAACCAGAGCTTGAGTGCAGTGCACATGAAAGCGGAGTCTTTGTCGGCTTTTATTTCTATGAGTTTTCCCATGTCATTGAATATATCTCTACTATTTACTTCTATCAGGGAGTCGTATTTAGAATAAATGTCAATACATGATAGGAATTGTTTATTGTTTATTAAATATAAATCCATGACATACTTGTCTCTGGGGTTGAAAGTTTCTGGGGTTGTTTCCAGGGCTAATTTTGTGTTTCTATGTTCGGTTTTGGCAATGTTACAGATTTCACATTCATTTATGATGTTTTGGATAAGTTTTTGATAATCGGGGTAATAGTAAAGTTCTTTGAACTGAAGAGTGAGTTTTTCTATGCCTGGGTGTAATAATTCTTTATGTGTTTTGAGGATAATTTCTTTAAATTGAGCATATGTTTGGATATATATTAGTTTACCACTGGTTCTCATAGTTTTAGTGAAATTGTCGGGACTTATAATTTGAATATAAGCATTTTGAAAGACTTTAAAGTCGGCTTCATTAGGGAAGTAAATAACACTTTTCTTAGTGCATTAATTAGGTCATTTCTTTATAACTAATTATACCCTTCGACCATTGAAAATGGTCAAAAAAGGGTATACTAACTTTGTGCAAAATGTATGTAACAGGAATAAGGAGGCGAGACCCCATAAAGTATATATATTCTTGCTCAGGATCACTAGCCGAGTCGATTGAGACATGTCCGTCTGTCTGTCCGTCTGTCCGTCTGTATGAGACAACAGATCTCAGCTATTAAAAAAGCTAGAGATACCAAATTTGGCATGAAGGTTCCTGTAAATCATAGGCAGATAAAGTTTATCTCAAATTTTTGATGCCACGCCCACCGCCCCCGCAAATCGGTTATTTGCGATTATTAAGCAAAGTATTAAATCCATAACGTTCTACTTTGGTATGTATAAAGCTGAATGCAATGTGAACATATCCTCCAAATTACAATCCGATCGGACTAATAACACAGAAGTTATTCAAGTCAACGTTTTCAGTACAAATGTTCGGTACGGGCAGCAGCCGACGCGCTGCTTTGAGCAGTTGACGCCGACGTCGACGTTGCGTCGTGTCGCTTTACTCTTTACGCGCGTCGCTGTGTGAGTGCGAGCGAGTAAGCTATATGTACTAGAAGTATTTGTGCAGAATTCTCTGTTTGTAACTATGAAAGTGGTTACACGTTTGTAACGGATTTAGAAAATTGGGAGAAGGGTATCTTACTGTCGGGCGCCCGACTGTAGCCTTACCCACTTGTTTTTATTCTAGTTTTATGAAAGTATC
Source organism: Zaprionus kolodkinae (assembly GCA_018901885.1). Classification (NCBI taxonomy): domain Eukaryota; kingdom Metazoa; phylum Arthropoda; class Insecta; order Diptera; family Drosophilidae; genus Zaprionus; species Zaprionus kolodkinae. The sequence goes on along the minus strand of JAEIFM010000026.1, from coordinate 173,636 downwards.
TTATTATTTGGACATCGTCAAAATTGTCTTTTAAGAATTCTAATTGTCGGTTATAATAATTGAGGGGTCTTTTGGTTAAGGAAATGTGGCTTTGATTGTCTTCTTGTTCGCTATGCACAGTAGATGCTGTGGTAATGGAAACTGGGTTATCTTCTTCTAGGAAGTTTTCTTGAATTTGAACTCTGGATAAGGCACGACGACATGATTTTCCTTACCATGTAGGTATTGGATATTATAATCATATTCATTTAACTTTATCTTCCATCTTTGTAATTTCATATTGAGTTCTTTTACGTTACTTAGCCATACAAGTGGCCTATGATCGCTTAATATTTCGAACTTTCTACCGAATAGGTAAGACCTGAAATATTTTGTTGCCCATACTATAGCTAATAGTTCTTTTCTATTGCTGAGTAATTGAGTTCGTGTTCGTTAAGAGTTCTGCTTGCATAGCAAATGGGTTTATGCTCTTGAGATAATACAGCACCTATAGCTATATTACTCGCATCTGTTGTTAATGAAAATTTCTTTTCGAAATTAGGGTATATTAGTATTGGATCGGACGTGATGAGTACTTTTAGTTTTTCGAAAGCGGACATGTAATCGTTATCTTCTGTATTGATCATTGCTCCCTTTTTTAATTTGAGTGTCATTGGTTTTGCTATTTTTCCAAAATTGGGGTAAAATCCGCAGAGTCCAAGAAAAGACTTTATTCCTTTTGTGGTTTTAGGAAAATAGAAAATAGGAAAATTAACAATTGCGTTTATTTTGTTAGGGTTCGGTTTTATACCGTCTGTTGTGATAATGTGACCAAGAAATTCTATTTTTTTCTGAGAAATTCACATTTGTCAAGTTGCAATTTTAAGTTAGCTGATCGTAGCTTTTCGAATACTCTTTTCAATGATATTATGTGTTCCTCTAATAAAGTGGAATAAATGATAATATCATCTAAGTAAACTAAACAATCCTTGTAGATTAAATCTTCTAGGAGGTTGTTCATGCAACGTTGAAAAGTTGCTGGTGCATTTTTCAGACCAAAGGGCATACGAAGATATTGGTAATGTCCGTGTTTTGTTGAAAATGCTGTTTTGGATATTGATCGCGGGTCCATTTGAATTTGATGGAAACCTTTAGCTAAATCAATAGTTGAGAAGTATTGACAGCGTCCAAGCTTGTCTAATATTTCGTCCATTTCAGAAATAGGGAATTTGTCGTCAATGGTTATTTCATTGAGACTGCGATAGTCTATGACTAATCGAAATTTTGGTTTGCCAGAAGCATCCTTTTTCTTTGGGACAATCCAAATTGGAGAACAATAAGGGGATTTAGATTTCCTAATTATATTTTGTTCTATCATTTCGTTAATTTGTTTGTTGATCTCTTGATCAAACCTTGGGTGTATTTATAAGGTTTTTTATAAATAGGGTCTTCGTGCTTTGTAAGAATAGAATGTTTAATCGTAATTGTGAAGGTCAAAAAAAATTTCTGCATTTTCCTAGTGAACGGACGTGCTTTTTTTTGCGCTTCGATTTTTCGGCTTTTTTTATTAAAAACAACCGGTGTTTTATTTAAATTTACTTTGAAACCGAAGTTTTAACTTTAGCCCGTTCACGACGCGTGTGCATGTTCTTAAAATTTGCCAAACTAATCTGTGTTTGCAAATTTTAGATCTTATTCTTTATTGTTTTGTGCATTGGTTCTGCCTCTTTCGGTGCATTTCTTCTTTTTCTTTATTCTCTTTTGGGTAAGCGACGTAGTTGTTAGTGTTGTTAGTCACCGCTAATTTCCTCTCTACTTACCTCTCCTAATTCTTTGAGCGCGCCTAAGCAGCTCTCAAGCTTTGCCGCTCTCGAACTTTTCTTTTTTATTATTTTTGCTCTCTCTGCTCTCTGCCCTTTACGCGCGTTAAGTTCTTTCTCTTGCGCTCATCCCTTTTCTTGTTTTGATTTTGTTTTCCTTTGGCTGTTTTTATTTTAACAGTAGGTGTCCCATATAATGGACGTTTTAATTTGTTTCAAGAAATCCTGCCTTAAGCAGGTGACTGCCGCCCAGGCAAGCATCTCGTGTTAGCTATGTGACAACGTAGTACACGCGAAGTGTGCTGGATATACCGGCCCGACGGCTGACGCCGTAGCCAAGCGCACGGGGTTGCGTTATTTCTGTGATGTGTGTAGGGAGGTGGAGAACGAAATGTGTTCGTTCATGCGTCAAACGAAGACTGGTTTTAGGGAACTGTTTGGAAGTTTTCGCAAACTTTCCGACCAGTTCTCAGCGCTTGATTCGTCTTTCAATAACCTTAAGTTATTGAATGAATCGCCAAAGCGCAAGAAAACCTCGCGAAATCAAAAATCTTCAGTTAGCGCCACCCAGCTCCCTCTAATTGATCAGCCAGGCACGCCAGTGACCCAGCCGTTGATCTCGTTCACCAATCCCCCAATAGTAAAGAGGTCTTCGGCTCAATCGGTTTCGCTTCCCGATAATGTCATTGAGTGTGAGCAACCTGTGACGCCCATGATTTCTGACAAGTCTGCTGTGGTATCGTTGCCCGTGCCACAGTTAATAGTTTTACCGAAGGCGTGTTCAAGTTCCGGTTTACCAGAAGAGAACCTATGCTCTGGAGTTACACCCGAGGCGCCTAAAAAGATTCTAGGTGTTCCACAAAGGAAACAAATTTTTGTTTCCAGGCTTGCCCCTGACCTCACATCAAATGATGTAACAGCCTATATCCAAGGAAATACTCATGCCTTGGATATAAAAGTGGAAAAATTTAAGTTTTCTTATGAGAGGGACATATCATCCTTCAAAATAAGTGTCCCAAACGAACTCATGGGTATTATATGCTCGGCTCAATTTTGGCCGGAGCATGTAATGGTCAAAGAGTTCGAAACAAAGAAGAAGAAAAATCGCCCTCCGATTAATCTTCCTTTGCCGTCTCTAGCTTCAGCCCAAATAAAAACAACCTTAAACAAAAAAAACTAACATGCTCCTTAACTCTTTCATATCAAAATGTTAGAAGTCTATGTACTAAACTTTCAACTTTATATATAAACAGTCTTTCTTTTTCTTCTCAAATTGTTGTGTTTACTGAGACTTGGTTAAAACCGGATATTCTTAACTCCGAAGTTTTTCCAAGCAAGTTCACAACCTACAGGTGTGATCGACCTGACCGTCGTGGTGGTGGAGTCCTTATTGCAGTCGATTCCACCATCAATTCGGAACTTTTACAGCCGGAGATTCAACTTGCTATTGAATTCCTCTGTGTAAAATTACACTTTCCCGGCTTTTTTCATTATATAACCTGTTCCTATATTCCGCCGTCATCGGATGTATCTGTCTATTTGCAACATTTGTCTGCAATAAAGACTATTTTTAATCTGTTATCAGACAGAGATCACCTTTCAGTCCTTGGGGACTTTAATATACCAGATTGCAATTGGACAACAAGTGTTGATTCAAATTCTCTGCTGCCCTCACGGCACCACGACCTTTTTGACGGTCTGTTTGATATGTCATTGTCGCAGGTCAATCATATCTTAAACTGTAGTAACAGATCGTTAGACTTATGCTTTGTCTCCGATCCATCTAGAGTAAATTTAGTCAAGACTGAACCACTTTCTTTCCCAGAAGATCCTTACCATCCTACTCTGGAAGTGTCTTTTGATTTTGGTGCTTGTATGGATAAACATGAGAAATTGTGTAAGCGCGTACGCTGCTTTAGAAAAGCAGATTTTAATTTATTAAACTCTTTAATTTCACAGTTTGATTGGTCGGAATTATATTTGTCTACTGATATATCAGTAGCGACCAATATTTTTTATAAAAATATTAATTCATTTTTTGATATTTGCGTTCCGTGCTATTATTCATCATCCTCGAGTTAGCCGCCATGGTTTACAAGAGAGTTGTCACGGTTAAAAAATTTAAAGTCAAGCCTTTACAAAAAATTTAAATTTAGTAACTCGCCCTTAGCCTTTTCACGCTACTTAAGCGCGCGGTCAGACTTTACAATCTAAAACGCGAAATGTTATAAAAACTATTTAGCTCGTTGTAAGGTTCAGTTTATTCATAACCCCAAACAGTTTTATAGTTTTGTTAACACGAAGCGTAAGTCTTCCGCATTTCCTAATAACTTAACGTTTGAAAATGCTAGTGCAAATACCGAACAAACCATGGCCGATATGTTTGCAAAGTTTTTTCAAACGACTTACTCACCTTCTACACATACTACTCATTTTTATCCATACAACATTCCAAGTTTGAATGGTATCTTCTCCCCCTTTCTAAACGAAAGCTCCCTTGTCAAGGATCTTTATTTAGTTAAGCCAGTTTTTTCACCCGGACCTGACGGTGTTCCCACTTGTATAATTCGGTTCTGTGCCAACTCCTTAAGTAAGCCATTGCTCAAACTATTTTCGCTGTCCTTAGAAACTTCACTCTTTCCTTCCATTTGGAAGGAATCTTTTATTATCCCCTTATTGAAAAAGGGCAGCAAGTCTGAAGCAAGCAATTATAGAGGTATCTCTAAATTGTCGGCTATACCTAAATTTTTCGAGAATGTTATAACTCCTCACTTGCAACATTTATGTAGATCCGTTATTTCACCTTTTCAACACGGATTTATTAAACGTCGTTCAACTACGACAAATTTGCTTGAGCTGACATCCTTTGTGGTAAAAGGATTTCAGGAAAATCTTCAAACTGATGTCATTTATACTGATTTCAGTAAAGCTTTTGACTCAGTGAATCATTCCCTTTTGGCACATAAGCTTGACCTTCTAGGTTTTTCACCAAAATTACTTAGTTGGATTGTAAGCTATCTGACTGACAGAACTCAAAGAGTCCTCTTTAAAACCAGCCTCTCAATTCCACTTCACGCCACATCTGGCGTTCCTCAAGGCCGTCATCTCGGCCTCCTACTTTTTACGCTTTTCATCAATGACCTGCCTTCGGTCATACATAACTCTCCTACTCTTATGTACGCGGATGATGTAAAGCTTTGTTATCAATTTAAAGACGACCACTGTCAGTCACACTTACAAGCCGACCTAAATAGTTTTCATTCGTGGTGTTGTGCCAATTTTTTAAACCTGAATAGCTCCAAATGAAAGCTGATGACATTCTCTCGAGCCAATCCAATAAATACTTCTTATTCTCTTTGTGGATCTGTCTTGGAAAGAATTACCCTGGTTGATGATTTGGGGGTCCGTTTGGACCGAAAACTAAAGTTTTCCAATCATATTTCTAATATGGTCAATAAAGCCATGGGTGTTCTAGGCTTTATTAAGAGATGGTCTAAGGAATTTGACGATCCTTATCTTACAAAGACCCTCTACATCTCACTTGTTCGTCCTATTCTTGAATATGGTTCATGCGTATGGTGTCCCCAGTACACTATTCATAAAGAACGCATCGAGTCCGTACAAAAGAACTTTTTATTGTTTGCGTTACGTGGCCTTAACTGGGAGGAAAATTTAAGACTGCCTTCCTATAACAATAGACTCTTATTATTAAATTTGCCTTCCCTAACTAATCGCAGAACCATGCTAGGGGTATTATTTATTAACAACCTTATGCAAGGTGACATTGACAGTGAGGCCCTTGTAATGCAGCTTCACTTCTCTGTCCCTTGCAGAAGTACTCGTAACTATCTTCCACTAACTCTTCCTTATTGTAGATCGAACTATGCACTGTACAATCCGTTCAGGGTATTATGTTCGGACTACAATAAACTTCAACATGTCATAGCTGGCACTAACTCTATTGCCACTATGAAGTCTTTAATTCTTCTCTATGTAGCACGTTATTAGTAATATTATTTCCTCGATATTCTTTTTTATTATTTATTTGATTTTGCATGCTCCTATCCTATCTCCTATCCGCGTTTTCTTTCTTTATCGCGTTAGTTTCTTCTCGCGTGTCTATTCGCATTTTTATCGCGTTTCCGTGTCGTCCGTTACGCGACGGTGCCTCTCGGTCGGTTAGGCGGGAGGTGAACTGTGTCTGGGTTCCGCGCGCAACAAGCATCGGCTTGGTGTCGTTGGACCACGTATACATTCATTGTATTCAACGTCCAAAAAAAAAAAAAAAAAAAAAAAAAAAAATTTTCACCTTCTCTGTACTGAATATAATAAATAATATAATAAAAAGTTTTTCCCTTTATTCTGTATTCAAATGTTCCAATCTGAATACATTGGATTCTCTTAACTCGTCGTCTAAGGCGTAGTTAGAGGGTATTTCTAGAAGGGCTTCTCTATGGGAGGGGTATTAAGAGGGGTTTCCTCAGTTTTAGAAGTCTTGTGATCTTCTAACTTAGATGACTTGGGGTACTCATTGGTAACCTTGGACTCATCTTGTTTTAAGTGATGTTTCCGCTTAATTTGTAGGAGGTTTTTCTCCTTTTTTGGGGTATGTAGAGGTGTTTCCTCTGTGTTAGATGACTTGGGGTACTCATTGGTAACCTTGGACTCATCTTGTTTTAAGTGGGGTTTCCGCTTAATTTTTAGGAGGGTTTTCTCCTGTTTTGGGGTAAGTAGAGGGGTTTCCTCTGTGTTAGATGACTTAGGGCACTCATTGGTAGCCTTGGACTCATCTGTTTGAGTGTGGTCGTACCACATTTTAAATGGATATCCATTTATACTGACCGTTTGAGTTAAGTAGTTAATTTGAGCATTAGTTGACTCTAAATAGTTTCTACCTAACAGTAAGTCATATTTTTCTGAGAAATTGTGAATAAAGAAAGTTTGTTTAGTAAGACATAGTTTGCTTGAATGCAATGAAACGCTTATGTTTAATACTATAGTGCCATTTAGTAAAATTATTAGTAATATTATTCATTTTAATTTTTAAGAATGAGTTTCCTCTTCCTCTGAGTCGCTTTCCGATTCCGAGGCTGGTTGAAGAAAATTTTCGCCTGTGTCCATCTTGTGTTCGCCACTAGCACTTTTACTTTGCCTTTTAACTGAAGGGTTTGGTGCATTGCTACCTTGTTGTTGGTAATTTAGGGAATTTTGGGCTCTACCTAAATTTAGTTTTTGCTTAAATTCACTGAAAACTTGTGGGCTTGATTCCACTGGTGTGGCACTAGTGCTTGGATAAGATTTATTTGTGGCATGCATTGCATTGCTCACGAAATTTTGATTTTGTCCTTTACTCTTTGAGTTTTGGGGTTTTGTTCGGTCGTTATAAGTTACTTCGTATACGCCTTCTTCTTGCACAAGTAGTTTGAGTTTGGATACTGTTGATAAATCGGATCTAGCAAGAGTCATATCATCAGGTAACTTTCTCCTGATTACATTTTTAATTGTAGTGTTTAACGCATTTGTGTAAACTATAGTGTTGTTAATATCGTTCTCTTACATGAGTTTGTTTGATATGATAAATGATTTAGTTTCTAGATCTTCGACGAACTTACGGATATTTCCAGGGAAAGGTTGTGTTGTAGAGACGTCGAAGCAGCTCCTCACATGGTGTCAGGGTTTTGTACTCATTGATGAGGGCATTTATCAGGTCTGGCCAGTTTCTGGCTCCGGATAGTTGGGATACGCGTTGGGCATTTCCTGTGAGTTGCATCTCGATGGCACTGAAGAACGCATGCTTCTGCCTGGTGTCACTTGTTGGGTATAATTGAAGTACGAACTCGATCCTTTTGATAAAGGCACTGAGCTCTTGAGTGTTTCCGCTGAATGAAGGTATTTGTCTAATTTGACCTAACGCTTGATTCAGATGAAGCTCCGACAACAGTTGGACTTGTTCGGTTGCCATGATTTTGTTGTTTTGTTTTAGCAAAGTTTTTTGTTGTTTTCACTTTTATGGTTGGTTGTTTTTACACTTTTATTGTTCTTTGTATGCAGTAGATTGACTATTGCGTGTCAATCACCGACTATAGAGTTTATTGTATTACGATGCACTTTTACCTTAGCGCCGATTCACGTGGTTCAATCACAAAAAGATACGCTTGGTCGTACAAGGATCTTTTATCACTAGATTGATATCGGTAAACGAGTCGCACAACTTTTTCTTTTTATCCTACCGGTTTGTCTGATTTGACTTTAATGTTCTCTCATTGAGAGAGGGAGAGGTTCCCGATAAATAGGGGTAATTGGAGAATCCTGAAACAAGTGCCTGAGCGGAAACTCGGGTGATAAAGTTTTATTATTTCAGTTGGTTCGCTGTAAACATTGAGGCTAGCCAAGTGATCGAATTGGGGGACAATTATTTGGGTGATCGGGTTCGAGCAATTATTTGTTATTGTTCGCGTTTTTGGTTTTTTGATCTGTGGGAAACAAAGTTAATCGAAGGGCTCTCGTTCTTTGATTACATTTTGCGCTTAGACATTTATGTGTGTATGTAAGTTTAAAACAAGTGGGTAAGGCTTCAGTCGGGCGCCCGACAGTAAGATACCCTTCTCCCAATTTTAAAATACGTTACAAACGTGTAACCACACTAATAATTCCAAACAGAAATTTCTGCACAAAAACTTGTAATACATATAGCTTACTCGCTCGCACTCACACAGCGACGTGCGTAAAGAGTAAAGCGACACGACGCAACGTCGACGTTGGCGTCAACTGCTCAAAGCAGCGCGTCGGCTGCTGCCCGTACCGAACATTTGTACTGAAAACGTTGACTTTAATAACTTCTGTGTTATTGGTCTGATCAAATTGTTATTTGGAGAATATGTTCATATTGCATTCAGCTTTGTACATACAGAAGCAGAACTTTGTAAGTTCAATACTTTGCTTAATAATCGTAAATTACCGATTTGCGGGGGCGGTGGGCGTGGCATCAAACATTTGACATAAACTTCACCTGCCCTAAATATATAGGAACCTTCATACCAAATTTGGTGTCTCTAGCTTTTTTAATAGCTGAGATGAGCTAATCATGTTATGCCTACTATCAACAATTAGCACGCAAAACCTAGAAGTAACTCCTACCCAGGCCAAAAACGGCTACTTAATCTTTCAAACCGGATCAATTGATTTACCTATAAGCTATGAATATCATTACTTATCTATTAATTTAACTAAAACCGAAATTATTTATGAAAAACTTATCAAACAAACACAAGTCTTTGAAAATTTACCACAAATTCAGTACCTAACAGAGAAACTTAATAGAGAAATGAATGGCATAAGAATTGCAAAACGTAACAAATTTTATGGGAACTATTTACAAATACTTATTCGGCACATTAGACAAAAGAAGATAAAGAAGAATTACAACAACAAATAGGTAACATTTCCAAAAACAATGTACAAGTAAGCGAACTCAACCATGTAATAGAAGCTATTAATGAAGGAATAGAATTAACCAATCACTTAAACAATAATTTTGAAGGAGAACAAATGTTAGCCTTACTAATTTTCAACTTACAACAATTCACAGAATACATAAAAGACATAGAACTTGTTATGCAACTGACACGCTTAAGTATCTTCAATCCAAAACTTTTAAAACATGATTCCCTTACTCACGTAAATTCTGAAAAAATTCTTAATATCAAAACTTCTGCTTGGCTTAAATCTGACACTAACGAAATTTTGATAATATCCCACATTCCGAGAGAAATAATTAAAACACCTATTTTCGAAATAATACCATACCCCGACGAAAATAATAACATACTAACTGAAACAATACATGAGAAATATTTTTCGCATAATAACCAAACTTACATAGCAAGTTCTCAAAGCTTGGTCATAAATAAGTGCATAAGTGGTATACTTAACCAAGTCTCAACACAATGGAGATACAGTAACACACGTTCTGATTTTGAAATAAAATATTTTGAACCTAATATATAATCACAATTTGGAACCTTCCCAAAACTAAGTTAAACCAAAATTGTATCAATAGAGAAATTATAATAGAAGGTAATAACATGATAAAAGCATTTAATTGTTCCACTTAGTTAGACGAAATTTTGATTACCAATACAATGTTAGACTACACTCAAACTATCTATGTAAACAATAATGTAACAAAACTTGAACCACTCGAATACATTCAGGCAAAAGAGATAATTGAACAACACACTCAAACGAGTAATGTCTTCCAAATAATAACACTTACAACATTAGTAATAATAATTATAATCTCAGCATTGTACTTCATTTATAAATATAAGACTATACCACAAAAATTAATTGTAAAATGAAAATTAATTGTAAAATGAAGTATGCATTGTTCCGCTGCAAAGAGAATCGGCGCTCGTCTTGCTCTTTTTGGTGCTGAGCGCGCAATTCGCGTTGGCTCAATTTAGAACGATCGATTTGTTGTCTCAAACAAACAGACGGACAGACGGACGAACGGACAGACGGACAGACAGACGGACATGTCTCAATCGACTCGGCTAGTGATCCTGAATATATATATTTTATGGGGTCTGCCACGCCTCCTTATGCCTGTTACATACATTTTGCACAAAGTTAGTATACCCTTTTTTGACCATTTTCAATGGTCGAAGGGTATAATTAGTTATAAAGAAATGACCTAATTAAAGAAAAGTGTTATTTACTTCTCTAATGAAGCCGACTTTAAAGTCTTTCAAAATGCTTATATTCAAATTATAAGTCCCGACAATTTCACTAAAACTATGAGAACCAGTGGTAAACTAATAGATATCCAAACATATGCTCAATTTAAAGAAATTATCCTCAAAACACATAAAGAATTATTACACCCAGGCATAGAAAAACTCACTCTTCAGTTCAACTTTACTATTACCCCGATAATCAAAAACTTATCCAAAACATCATAAATGAATGTGAAATCTGTAATATTGCCAAAACCGAACATAGAAACACAAAATTATCCCTGGAAACAACCCCAGAGACGTATGTCATGGATTTTTATTTAATAAACAATAAACAATTCCTATCAATGTATTGACATTTATTCTAAATACGCCTCCCTGATAGAAGTAAATAGTAGAGATATATTCAATGACATGGGAAAACTCATAGAAATAAAAGCCGACAAAGACTCCGCTTTCATGTGCACTGCACTCAAGCTCTGGTTAGATATAGAAGGAGTAACTTTAAACATAACAACGAGTAAAATGGAATTTCGGATATTGAGAGATTTCATAAAACTGTCAACGAAAAACTAAGAATAATAACAACCGAGAATGAACCAGAAAACCAATTCACTAAGTTCGAAATAATACTTTACGTATGCAATCATAAAACAAAACACAACACAACTGGTCAAACACCAGCAGACATCTTCATTTATGCAGGAACCACAGTAAAGACTACAGTAAAGACACTAATTGCAGAGAATCTCCTCTGGTTAGATCAAAACAAGTAGGTAAGGCTACAGTCGGGCGCCCGACAGTAAGATACCCTTCTCCCAATTTTTAAAATCCGTTACCAGCGTGTAACTATACTCATAATTTCAAACAAAAATTCTGCACAAATTCTTCTATTACATTTAGCTTTCTCGCTCGCACTCACACAGCGACGCGCGCAAAGAGTAAAGCGACGCGACGCAACGTCGACATCGGCGTCAACTGCGTCAAAGCAGCGCGCAGGCTGCTGCCCGTACCGAACAATTGTACTGAAAACGTTGACTTTAATAACTTCTGTGTTATTGGTCCGATCGGATTGTAATTTGGAGGATATGTTCATATTGCACTTAGCTTCATACACACCAAAGCAGAACGTTATGGGTTTAATACTTAATTTAATAATATTGCTTAAAAATCGTAAATAACCGATTTGCGGGGGCGGTGGGCGTGGCATCAAACATTTGACATAAACTTGATCTGCCTATGATTTATAGGAACCTTCATTCCAAATTTGGTGTCTCTCGCTTTTTTAATAGCTGAGATCTGTTGTCTCATACAGACGGACAGACAGACGGACATGTCTCAATGGACTCGGCTAGTGATCCTCAAGCAGAAATATATATACTTTATGGGGTCTGCCACGCCTCCTTATGCCTGTTACATTTTGCACAAAGTTAGTATACCCTTTTTTAACCATTTTCAATGGTCGAAGGGCATAAACAACTAACCCATTCAGAAAGACAGGAAACTTAAGACTAATAGATGATAAACATTTTGAAGAAACAAATAGGGGTAGAAGATTATACATTATAAATCTAAGTTTAACAAGTGGGTAAGGCTACAGTCGGACGCCCGACAGTAAGATATCCTTCTCCCAATTTTAAAAATCCGTTACAAGCGTGTAACTATATACATAATTTCAAACAAAAAGTTTGCACAAATTCTTCTACTACATATAGCCCTCTCGCTCGCACTCACACAGCGACGAACGTAAAGAGTAAAGCGACACGACGCAACGTCGACGTCGGCGTCAACTGCTCAAAGCAGCGCACCGGCTGCTGCTCGTACCGAACATTTGTCCTGAAAACGTTGACTTTAATAACCTCTGTGTTATTGGTCCGATCGGATTGTAATTTAAAGGATATGTTTATATTGCATTCAGCTTTATACATACCGAAGCAGAACTTTATTAGTCTGTCACCTGCGCAATCTGCATCCACAAAACAGTGTGCAGGTACACCAGTTCGACTATAATGTAGCTGCAGGTTTGCAGTTCCTTCAAGGTAGCGGAGCACACGCTTGGCTGCCACCTCATGTTCCTTGTAGGGATCACTGAATCGTTGTGCCAACTTGGCAACGGAATGTACAATATCCGGCCGAGTCGTCATGGCCAGATACAATAAAGAACCAACAAGTGACTGATACCTTGTCTGGTCCACACTTTGGCAGTCATCATTTGTGCATTTAGTTTGGAAGCCAACCTCTAATGGAGTCGCACTTGGTTTTTAATCTTCCATTCTATATTCTCGCAGCAATCCTCCAATGAACTGCTTATGGTCGATTGAAACGTTGCCCAGATCGCTCAATTTCGATACCTAAAAAATGCTTCAGCTCACCGCCATCTACCACATCAAATGCTTGAGCAATTGTGCTCTTTATGTAGACGAGGTCTTCTTTTCTGGAACAAGCAATAATTAAATCGTCAACAGATACAATGATAATACTCAAATTCTCTTCGAATTTGCAGGTGTTGATGCATGGCTCGCTAGCACAGGGCACGAACCCCATTTCCAACAGAGTACTGTCCAGTGTCTGATTCCACTCTCGACCACTCTGCTTCAGGCCGTATAAGGATTTCTCCAGCTATAGTACCCTTTTCGTATATTTGGAGTCTATAAAGCCATCAGGTTGCCTCATATGTACTTCATCCTTTAGTTCACTGTTAAGTTACGCTGCCGAGACATCCATTTGCCAATCTGATTGACGAGTATCTTGCTACTGGGGAAAATGTCTCCGTATAGTTTATGCCGTATTGCTGTCCGCATCCCTTTGCGACTAAACGAGCTTTAAACCGATCCAGCTTGCCATATTTGTCCCGCTTTATGGCAAATACCCATTTACAGGCAATACATTTCTCACCAGGAGGTAGATCAACTAGGCTCCATGTCTTTATGGATTGCAACTGATCGTACTCCTTCTGCATCGCAGCTTTCCATTTGTATGCATGCCTCATGTTTAACGCCTCTTTGACACTACTGGGCACTTCAACATCTTCGGTTGTACCAATGGCACTGAGCAAATTATATTCTTTCCGTGGACGCCCTGGAGCTCTAGTACAAACCAATTTTGGTCTCCCTGGACCCCGTTTTTGTCCAACGACGCTCTCTTCTGAGTTTGGTTCAATTTCAATATCGTCTTGCTCTTCTGTTTCTTGTGGCTTGACCTCTTCGCCCGGTTCTATGTCAATCTTCATTATCAATTCACTTGGATCATCCGGAAACTCTTCAACCGGTGTACTAGTATCTTGTGCAATTTCGTGTTCCAAAAACACAACATCCCTAGCTTCTTTTATATTTTGTGTGTGAGGATTGAAAAGTCGATAAGCTTTAGCGGTACCTGAATACCCCACCATTATATGCTCGATGCCCTTCTGACAAAATTTTCTTTTGTGCGTCTTATCCAATACGATAACCTTTGTAGCAAACATTCTCAAATGGGCCACGCTTGGCTTCTTGCCAAACCACGCCTGGTATGGAGTCATCTCAGGTACTGACGACGTCTCGGATCTATTCCGTAAATATGCTGCGGTCATTATAGCTTCTCCCCACAGTGATTCATTGGCCCTGGCATGCACCAGCATGCTTCTTGCCATCTCCACTAACGTTCTATTCGCCCGCTCAACAACTCCGTTTTGGAGTATGAGGAACTTTTAGTTGTCGCTTAATTCCTTGGCTTACCAAGAAGTTCTCAAATGCGCCGCTCAGGTACTCTCGCCCGTTGTCGCTCCATACGGCTTTATTCTTCTTTCCAGTTTGTTTTTCGGCCAACGCTTTGAACTCTTTAAATTTTTCAAAGACTTGATCTTTTCATTTCAGCATATACACCGTTACGTAACACGGGTTATCATCAAAAAAAATAGCAAAATATCGTGCGCCACCTTTCGATACTGTGCTTACAGGTCCACAAATGTCAGTACGAATTACTCCCAAAATTTCGCGCGATCGATTTTCCGACATTTTTGGGAACTGTTTTACGCAAATTTTACTTTTTGCACATGTTTCGCAGACAAAGTCACTCACGTTTCCGGCAACACCAGGCAGACCATACACCATATCCTTGTGGATCATGGATTTAATGCTATTAAAATTTAGATGCCCGAATCTATTATGCTAATTATACCCGCTACTCATAGAGTAGAAGGGTATTATAACTTTGTTCGAACCGAAAATGTATGTAACAGGCAGAAGGAGACATTTCCGACCCCCTAAAGTATATATATTCTGAATCAGTATCAACAGCCAAGTCGATATAGCCATGTCCGTCTGTCCGTCTGTCCGTCTGTCCGTCCGTGTGAACACCTGGATCTCAGCTATTATAAGAGCTAGAGTTCCCAAATTTGGTGACAACATGTGTTATTACTGCAGGCTGATCAAGTTTATTTTGGATTTTAGCCACGCCCCCCACCCGCCTCCATAAATTAAAAAAAAATTGATTACAGCCGCAATATTAGCTTTACAGCAACAGTTTTATAAATACGTTATAAATACTATCTTGCGGACGTTTCGTCAAAATTTCAGTAAGATTGGACTATAAATGTGGAAGATATTAAGTAAATAGTAGTGCCATGTGACCACGTGTTTTTGTCTGTTTTATTATGTTAGATATGCAAGATCTAGGTTCAACTCCGGCGGCAAGCTTTTTTTTCAATTATATGTACCAAAATTATTGCACTGATCATCATTTTAATTTTATCGTAGTTGGCAAATAGCTGCCGTGGCTAAGTGGATGTGGTCGCCGACTGTCGTGCTGAAGGGGTACGGGTTCTAATCCAGCCCGGTGCTAGTGCGGGTTTTTTTTTTCAAGCAAATGCTTTAAGTTTTAGTATTTTAAATGCATTTGATTAAACAGAATTTTATAGGGAGTGAGTTGGTATTGTCTTACACACACACGACGACACAATAATAATTTGTTTTTGTCCTGTACGACAAGCTGAATGGTCTTATAATGCAACTTTACCGATCAGATTCGGAATGCGCTAATAGCAGAGCTGTTATAGTTGCAGACTGCATAGGCCGAGTTTTTTGAAGGTCCATGGTTCAAAAATTTTGCCTGCTGCCATTCCGCCTCCTCTCATTGAACAACCATGTACACCGGTGACTCAGCCGGCGTTATGCCTGTTACATACATTTTGCACAAAGTTAGTATACCCTTTTTTGACCATTTTCAATGGTCGAAGGGTATAAAAAGAACGATAGCAGCAAAAAGTCGTATTCCGTTTTCGCTGCAGCTTCGCTCAAAAGTACACTTTCGGTTGATGTTTGGTGCGTGGACAGTGGGGCAATAGCCCACTTATGTGCAAACAAATCGTAATTTGTGTCAATTCGCGAGCATAAAGAAAAAACAAGTCGGAAAGGCTACAGTCGAGCGCGCCCGACTGTGGTATACCCGCTACCACCATGCGAATAAAACACGTCTCACAGTCTCAAATTTGTTTTGACTTTGAAAGTTGCACGGGGTTCTTATTAGATGTTACCGCATTGGTTTCAGTGCTTTCCAATTAGAACTCATCAGAGGGCTTTTAATTATGAATGTGTAAGAGAGACGTCTAGATAATGCTTCATATATTTATTGAGAAAATTAATAATCCAACCAGATTTGTCGCTTATGTTGTATGTATGTTGCTGTATGAAGCGAAATATGACTAAATATTCTATATTTCCTTAAATATAGTAAAAACTTCGTTAACATTAATTTGAAATAAAGATAACGCATATGCAAAAAAAAAGAACTGAAAAAAAAACAAAAAATTTTTTACCGACCGCCGTGAGGGGGTCTTGAACCATGGACCTTCAAAAAACTCGGCCTATGCAGTCTGCAACTATAACAGCTCTGCTATTAGCGCATTCCGAATCTGATCGGTAAAGTTGCATTATAAGACCATTCAGCTTGTCGTACAGGACAAAAACAAATTATTATTGTGTCGTCGTGTGTGTGTAAGACAATACCAACTCACTCCCTATAAAATTCTGTTTAATCAAATGCATTTAAAATACTAAAACTTAAAGCATTTGCTTGAAAAAAAAACCCGCAATAGCACCGGGCTGGATTAGAACCCGTACCCCTTCAGCACGACAGTCGGCGACCACATCCACTTAGCCACGGCAGCTATTTGCCAACTACGATTAAATTAAAATGATGATCAGTGCAATAATTTTGGTACATATAATTGAAAAAAAAGTTTGCCGCCGGAGTTTAACCTGGATCTTGCATATCTAACATAATAAAACAGACAAAAACACGTGGTCACATGGCACTACTATTTACTTAATATCTTCCACATTTATAGTCCAATCTTACTGAAATTTTGACGAAACGTCCGCAAGATAGTATTTATAACGTATTTATAAAACTGTTGCTGTAAAGCTAATATTGCGGCTGTAATCAATTTTTTTTTAATTTATGGAGGCGGGTGGGGGCGTGGCTAAAATCCAAAATAAACTTGATCAGCCTGCAGTAATAACACATGTTGTCACCAAATTTGGGAACTCTAGCTCTTATAATAGCTGAGATCCAGGTGTTCACACGGACGGACAGACGGACAGACGGACATGGCTATATCGACTTGGCTGTTGATACTGATTCAGAATATATATACTTTAGGGGTCGGAAATGTCTCCTTCTGCCTGTTACATACATTTTCTGTTCGAACAAAGTTATAATACCCTTCTACTCTATGAGTAGCGGGTATAATTAGCATAATAGATTCGGGCATCTAAATTTTAATAGCATTAAATCCATGATCCACAAGGATATGGTGTATGGTCTGCCTGGTGTTGCCGGAAACGTGAGTGACTTTGTCTGCGAAACATGTGCAAAAAGTAAAATTTGCGTAAAACAGTTCCCAAAAATTTCGGAAAATCGATCGCGCGAAATTTTGGGAGTAATTCGTACTGACATTTGTGGACCTGTAAGCACAGTATCGAAAGGTGGCGCACGATATTTTGCTATTTTTATTGATGATAATCCGTGTTACGTAACGGTGTATATGCTGAAATGAAAAGATCAAGTCTTTGAAAAATTTAAAGAGTTCAAAGCGTTGGCCGAAAAACAAACTGGAAAGAAGAATAAAGCCGTATGGAGCGACAACGGGCGAGAGTACCTGAGCGGCGCATTTGAGAACTTCTTGGTAAGCCAAGGAATTAAGCGACAACTAACAGTTCCTCATACTCCAAAACGGAGTTGCTGAGCGGGCGAATAGAACGTTGGTGGAGATGGCAAGAAGCATGCTGGTGCATGCTAGGGCCAATGAATCACTGTGGGGAGAAGCTATAATGACCGCAGCATATTTACGGAATAGATCCGAGACGTCGTCAGTACCTGAGATGACTCCATACCAGGCGTGGTTTGGCAAGAAGCCAAGCGTGGCCCATTTGAGAATGTTTGCTACAAAGGTTATCGTATTGGATAAGACGCACAAAAGAAAATTTTGTCAGAAGGGCATCGAGCATATAATGGTGGGGTATTCAGGTACCGCTAAAGCTTATCGACTTTTCAATCCTCAGACACAAAATATAAAAGAAGCTAGGGATGTTGTGTTTTTGGAACACGAAATTGCACAAGATACTAGTACATCGGTTGAAGAGTTTCCGGATGATCCAAGTGAATTGATAATGAAGATTGACATAGAACCGGGCGAAGAGGTCAAACCACAAGAAACAGAAGAGCAAGACGATATTGAAATTGAACCAAACTCAGAAGAGAGCGTCGTTGGACAAAAACGGGGTCCAGGGAGACCAAAATTGGTTTGTACTAGAGCTCCAGGGCGTCCACGGAAAGAATATAATTTGCT
The DNA here is from genome assembly GCA_018901885.1 of Zaprionus kolodkinae. Classification (NCBI taxonomy): domain Eukaryota; kingdom Metazoa; phylum Arthropoda; class Insecta; order Diptera; family Drosophilidae; genus Zaprionus; species Zaprionus kolodkinae. Next base: position 155,274 of record JAEIFM010000026.1, on the reverse strand, counting down.
CAGTGCCATTGGTACAACCGAAGATGTTGAAGTGCCCAGTAGTGTCAAAGAGGCGTTAAACATGAGGCATGCATACAAATGGAAAGCTGCGATGCAAAAGGAGTACGATCAGTTGCAATCCATAAAGACATGGAGCCTAGTTGATCTACCTCCTGGTGAGAAATGTATTGCCTGTAAATGGGTATTTGCCATAAAGCGGGACAAATATGGCAAGCTGGATCGGTTTAAAGCTCGTTTAGTCGCAAAGGGATGTGGACAGCAATACGGCATAAACTATACGGAGACATTTTCCCCAGTAGCAAGATACTCGTCAATCAGATTGGTAATTGCATTAGCCGTAGAGCACGAGATGTATATGCATCAAATGGATGTCTCGGCAGCGTAACTTAACCGTGAACTAAAGGATGAAGTACATATGAGGCAACCTGATGGCTTTATAGACTCCAAATATACGAAAAGGGTACTATAGCTGGAGAAATCCTTATACGGCCTGAAGCAGAGTGGTCGAGAGTGGAATCAGACACTGGACAGTACTCTGTTGGAAATGGGGTTCGTGCCCTGTGCTAGCGAGCCATGCATCTACACCTGCAAATTCGAAGAGAATTTAAGTATTATCATTGTATCTGTTGACGATTTAATTATTGCTTGTTCCAGAAAAGAAGACCTCGTCTACATAAAGAGCACAATTGCTCAAGCATTTGATGTGGTAGATGGCGGTGAGCTGAAGCATTTTTTAGGTATCGAAATTGAGCGATCTGGGCAACGTTTCAATCGACCATAAGCAGTTCATTGGAGGATTGCTGCGAGAATATAGAATGGAAGATTAAAAACCAAGTGCGACTCCATTAGAGGTTGGCTTCCAAACTAAATGCACAAATGATGACTGCCAAAGTGTGGACCAGACAAGGTATCAGTCACTTGTTGGTTCTTTATTGTATCTGGCCATGACGACTCGGTCGGATATTGCACATTACGTTGCCAAGTTGGCACAACGATGCAGTGATCCCTACAAGGAACATGAGGTGGCAGCCAAGCGTGTGCTCCGCTACCTGAAAGGAACTGCAAACCTGCAGCTACATTATAGTCGAACTGGTGTACCTGCACACTGTTTTGTGGATGCAGATTGCGCAGGTGACAGCACAGGCAGGAAAACATTTAGCGGTTGGGCGTTCTTTCTGGCAGGATCGGCAATTACGTGGGAATCCAAGAAGCAGAGCATTGTGGCGCTCAGCAGCACGGAGGCTGAGTATGTAGCACTTGCTTAAACTTATAAGAGAGATGGGCTGTGAGCCACCGTCGACAATGATGATCTACAGCGACAACCAAAGTGCACAATCTCTTGTTAAGAATGCTACATTTCATGCTAGAAGCAAGCATATTGACATTAAATACCACTTTGTAAGAGAATTATATAAGAAAAAGATAATTGATATTGAATACGTTTGTACTGAAGATATGATTTCCGATGTGTTAACCAAAAATGTATGTAAAGTTAAACATATGAAATGTATAAGATTGTTAGGGTTAAACTGAACACAATAAAGTGAAATTGAATAGTAAGAATATGTATTGAATAATAGCATATTGAAATTATAATTTGTTAATATAGACATCGTGGTGAGAAGGAGTGTTAGAAATATTTTGTATTAGCACCACTGTATGTCTTCTTATTTCCTTTTATGCATCACAAGTAACGGTGCTTGTTTCTTTCTTCCTTTATGTTCTGTATACTTAGCTAGCTTGCACGCTGCAAACATGAATTTAGTCTCTAATAAACGCCAAAACGAATAAAGAAAGTTTGTTTAGTAGGACATAGTTTGCTTGAATGCAATGAAACGCTTTGGTTTAATACTATAGTGCCATTTATAGTGTGGACTTTCACTTTAGAAGGTTTGATTGGGAAATTAAAAAAATTTTGTTTCATAATATGAACCAGTGTCTAAGAGTAATATTATTAATTTTAATTTTTAAGAATGAGTTTCCTCTTCCTCTGAGTCGCTTTCCGATTCCGAGGCTGGTCGAAGAAAATTTTCGCCTGTGTCCATCTTGTGTTGGCCACTAGCACTTTCTCTTTGCCTTTTAACTGGAGGGTTTGGTGCATTGCTACCTTGTTGTTGGTAATTAAGGGAATTTTGGGCTCTACCTAAATTTAGTTTTTGCTTAAATTCACTGAAAACTTGTGGGCTTGATTCCACTGGTTTGGAACTTGTGCTTGGATAAGATTTATTTGTGGCATGCATTGCATTGCTCACGAAATTTTGATTTTGTCCTTTACTCTTTGAGTTTTGGGCAGGGTTTGAGTTAGAGTTACTTCGTATACGCCTTCTTCTTGCGCTACTTGTTTGAGTTTGGATACTGTTGATAGCAAGAGTCATAAATAGCCTATCAGGTAACTTTCTCCTGATTACATTTTTAATTGTAGTGTTTAACGGATTTGTGTAAACTATGGGGTAAGTAGAGGAGTTTCCTCTGTGTTAGATGACTTAGGGCACACATTGGTAGCCTTGGACTCATCTGTTTGGGTGTGGTCGTACCACATTTTAAATGGATATCCATTTATATTGACCGTTTGAGTTGAGTAGTTAATTTGAGCATTAGTTGACTCTAAATAATTTCTACCTAACAGTAAGTCATATTTTTCTGAGAAATTGTGAATAAAGAAAGTTTGTTTAGTAGGACATAGTTTGCTTGAATGCAATGAAACGCTTTGGTTTAATACTATGGTGCCATTTATAGTGTGGACTTTTACTTTAGATGGTTTGGTTGGGAAATTAAAAAAATTTTGTTTCATAATATTGATAGATGAACCAGTGTCTACTAGGCATCTAAGAGTAATATTATTAATTTTAATTTTCCTCTTCCTCTTCCTCTGAGTCGCTTTCCAATTCCGAGGCTGGTTGAAGAACATTTTCGCCTGTGTCCATTTTGTGTTGACAACTAGCACTTTATCTTTGCCTTTTAACTGGAGGGTTTGGTGCATTGCTACCTTGTTGTTGGTAAATAAGGGAATTTTGGGCTCTACCTAAATTTAGTTTTTGCTTAAATTCACTGAAAACTTGTGGGCTTGATTCCACTGGTTTGGAACTAGTGCTTGTATAAGATTTATTTGTGGCATTGCTCACGAAATTTTGATGTTGTCCTTTACTCTTTGAGTTTTGCGAAGGGTTTGAGTTAGAATTATTTTGGGGTTTTGTTCGGTCGTTGTAAGTTACTTCGTATACGCCTTCTTCTTGCGCTACTTGTTTGAGTTTGGATACTGTTGATAGCAAGAGTCATAAATAGCCTATCAGGTAACTTTCTCCTGATTACATTTTTAATTGTAGTGTTTAACGCATTTGTGTAAACTATAGTGTTGTTAATATCGTTCTCTTACATGAGTTTGTTTGATATGATAAATGACTTAGTTTCTAAATCTTCGACGAACTTACGGATATTTCCAGGGAAGGGTGTGTTGTAGAGACGTCGAAGCAGCTCCTCACATGGTGTCTGGGTTTTGTACTCATTGATGAGGGCATTTATCAGGTCTGGCCAGTTTCTGGCTCCGGATAGTTGGGATACGCGTTGGGCATCTCCTGCGAGTTGCATCTCAATTGCACTGAAGAACACATGCTTCTGTCTGGTGTCACTTGTTGGGTATAATTGAAGTACGAACTAGATCCTTTTGATAAAGGGACTGAGCTCTTGAGTGTTTCCGCTGAATGAAGGTATTTGTCTAATTTGACCTAACGTTTGATTCAGATGAAGCTCCGACAACAGTTGGACTTGTTCGGTTGCCATGATTTTGTTGTTTTGTTTTAGCAAAGTTTTTTGTTGTTGGTTGTTTTTACACTTTTATGGTTAGTTGTTTTTACACTTTTATTGTTCTTTGTATGCAGTAGATTGACTATTGCGTGTCAATCACCGACTATACGTGAAGTTCTTTGGCGGATAAATAGAGTTTATTGTATTACGATGCACTTTTACCTTAGCGCCGATTCGCGTGGTTCAATCACAAAAAGATACGCTTGGTCGTACAAGGATCTTTTATCACTAGATTGATATCGGTAAACGAGTCGCACAACTTTTTCTTTCTATCCTACCGGCTGCGCCATTAACGAATTCAGACCGAGGGCTTAATAAAAAAATAAAAACACAGTTGTTTTTTAAGTTTATTATTTAAACACTTTTTAATTACTTCCGAAGGAAAAACTAGAGCCTTTGGATTATCACTAGGTTTTGATAACAGACTTTAGCGAGCTATCGCAGTTGATAGCGTACTCGGTGCTCGGGACTGAGCTGAACTGAACAGATCTAAGCTGAACTGAACAGAACTAAACTGAAAGTTTACTAAGCTACTTCTAAGAAGCGTGCAGAGTGGGTGTTAAGAGAGCAAACTCTTTAAGAGAGTTTACCTAATTTGATTCTAATGTTCTCTTTAAGAGAGTTTGGCTGATTTGACTTTAATGTTCTCTCCTTGAGAGAGGGGGAGGTTCCCGATAAATAGGGGTAATTGGAGAATCTTGAAACAAGTGCCTGAGCGGAAACTCGGGTGATAAAGTTTTGTTATTTCAGTTGGCTCGCTGTAAACATTGAGGCTAGCCAAGTGATCGAATTGGGGGACAATTATTTGGGTGATCGGGTTCGAGCAATTATTTGTTATTGTTCACGTTTTTGGTTTTATGATCTGTGGGAACCAAAGTTAATCGAAGGACTCTCGTTCTTTGATTACATTTTGCGCTTAGACATTAATGTGTGTATGTAAGTTTTACAATAGTGTGCGTTGTTTATGATTCTATTATGTGGAATTGGGGAGTTTAAAGTGTGGGTGTAGAATGAATATGTCACTTTATATATATAAAACAAGTCGGAAAGGCTACAGTCGAGCGCGCCCGACTGTGGTATGCCCGCTACAACAATGCGAAGAAAAACACGTCTCACAGTCTCAAATTTGATCTGACTATGAAAGTTGCACGTTGATGTTGCCGCATTGCTTTCAGTGCTTTCCAATTAGAACTCATCAGAGTGCTTTTAATTATGAATGTGTAAGAGAGACGCCTATATAATGCTTCACATATTTATTGAGAAATTTAATAATCCAACCAGATTTGTCGTTTATGTTTTACTGCGAAATATGACTAAAATTTCCTTAAATATGGTAAAAACTTCGTTACTCTTTACGCGCGTCGCTGTGTGAGTGCGAGCGAGTAAGCTATATGTAGAAGAATTTATGCAGAATTTTTGTTTGAAATTATGAGTATAGTTACACGTTTGTAACGGATTTTAAAAAATTGGGAGAAGGGTATCTTACTGTCGGGCGCCCGACTGTGGCCTTACCCACTTGGTATATAAACGTAAACTGAAAATCCATGGCCGTTTACAGTCACCGCGTGACTGTAGCCTTTTCGACTAGTTTTTGTTGGAGATTGATACAATGATTGTATAATCAAGGGTCCATGCAATACCAAGCCGATGCTTGTTTTTTTCATCACCTTTTTTAATTCATTTGCATAAACACGGACATAAAAATTTTAACGTAAAAAAGAGAATAACGTAAATAAAGCAGGGAAAAACAAGTGGGTAAGGCTACAGTCGGGCGCCCGACAGTAAGATACCCTTCTCCCAATTTTCTAAATCCGTTACAAACGTGTAACCACTTTCATAGTTTCAAACAGAGAATTCTGCATAAATACTTCTACTACATATAGCTTACTCGCTCGCACTCACACAGCGACGCGCGTAAAGAGTAAAGCGACACGACGAACGTCGACGTCGGCGTCAACTGCTCAAAGCAGCGCGTCGGCTGCTGCCCGTACCGAACATTTATACTGAAAACGTTGACTTTAATAACTTCTGTGTTATTAGTCCGATCGGATTGTAATTTGGAAAATATGTTCATATTGCATTCAGCTTTATACATACCAAAGCATAACTTTATAGGTTCATTACTTTGCTTAATAATCGTAAATAACCGATTTGCGGGGGCGGTGGGCGTGGCATCATACATTTGACATAAACTTCACCTGCCCCGAATATATAGGAACCTTCATACCAAATTTGGTGTCTCTAGCTTTTTTAATAGCTAAGATCTGTTGTCTCAAACAAACAGACGGACAGACGGACAGACGGACAGACGGACAGACAGACGGACATGTCTCAATCGACTCGGCTAGTGATCCTGAGTAAGAATATATATACTTTATGGGGTCTGCCACGCCTCCTTATGCCTGTTACATACATTTTGCACAAAGTTAGTATACCCTTTTTTGACCATTTTCAATGGTCGAAGGGTATAAAAATCAAAAAATTTTTTACAGACGTGAGGAGGTCTTGAACCTGGACCTCCAAGAAACTCGGTCTATGCAGTCTGCAACTATAACAGCTCTACCATTAGCGCATTTTGAATTTGGTCGGTAAAGTTGCATTATAAGACCATTCAGCTTGTCGTACAGGTCAAAAACAAATTATTATTGTGTCGTGTGTGTGTGTGAAAGACAATGCCAACTCACTCTCTTTAAAATTCTGTTTAACAAAATGCATTTTAAATACTAAACTTAAAATATTTTAAATGCTTGAAAAAAAACCATCTATAAAAACCCGCACACACGTTTGCACCGGATTGGATTAGAGCCCATACCCTTCTGCACGACAGTCGGCGACCACATCCACTTAGCCACCAAGCCTATTACGCAATTACCAGAAAATTGTAATGATGATGAGTGCAAAAAATTTTGGTACATAAATTTGAAAAAAAGCTTTACGCCGGAGTTGAACCTGGATCTTGCATATCTAACAAAATAAAACAGACAGAAACACGTGGTCACATGGCACTACTATTTCCTTAATATCTTCTACATTTATAGTCCAATCTTACTGAAATTTTCACGAAACGTCCGCAAGATGGTATTTATAACGTATATATAAAACTGTTGCTGTAAAGCTAATATTGCGGCTGTAATCAATTTTTTTCAATTTATGGAGGCGGGTGGGGGCGTGGCTAAAATCCAAAATAAACTTGATCAGCCTGCAGTATTAACACATGTTGTCACCAAATTTGGGAACTCTAGCTCTTATAATAGCTGAGATCCAGGTGTTCACACGGACGGACAGACAGACAGACGGACGGACGGACAGACGGACAGACGGACATGGCTATATCGACTCGGCTGTTGATACTGATTCAGAATATATATACTTTATGGGGTCGGAAATGTCTCCTTCTGCCTGTTACATACATTTTCGATTCGAACAAAGTTATAATACCCTTCTACTCTATGAGTAGCGGGTATAAAAAATACAAATATTTTTAATTTCCAAAATTTCCGTTTGCGGACTTCAACGAAGTCAGACGTGTTTTCATCGAGCTCCGTATAAAATCACTTGATTTTAGTGAAGTAAATAGTTAATAACAAAAAATAAATAGAAAAATCGAAAGCGAAAGAGACGCTATTGGCAATGTTAAATTGCTATCCTACAAAACTTACTGTTTGTGGAATAATAAAGTAAAACTGAAAAACAAATAGATAACGAACAAATCGATCGTTCTAAATTGAGCCAACGCGAATTGCGCGCTCAGCACCAAAAAGAGCAAGACGAGCGCCGATTCTCTTTGCAGCGGAACAATGCATACTTCATTTTACAATTAATTTTCATTTTACAATTAATTTTTGTGGTATAGTCTTATATTTATAAATGAAGTACAATGCTGAGATTATAATTATTATTACTAATGTTGTAAGTGTTATTATTTGGAAGACATTACTCGTTTGAGTGTGTTGTTCAATTATCTCTTTTGCCTGAATGTATTCGAGTGGTTCAAGTTTTGTTACATTATTGTTTACATAGATAGTTTTTGAGTGTAGTCTAACATTGTATTGGTAATCAAAATTTCTTCTAACTGAATTATTATTATAATTTCTTCTATTGATACAATTTTGGTTTAACGTAGTTTAGGAAAGGTTCCAAGTTGTGAATATATTAGGTTCAACATATTTTATTTCAAAATCAGAACGGGTTTTACTGTATCTACATTGTGTTGAGACTTGGTTAAGTATACCTCTTATGCACTTATTTATGACCAAGCTTTGAGAACTTGCTATGTAAGTTTGGTTATTATGCGAAAAATATTTCTCATGTATTGTTTCAGTTAGTATGTTATTATTTTCGTCGGGGTATGGTATTATTTCGAAAATATGTGTTTTAATTATTTCTCTCGGAATGTGGGATATTATCAAAATTTAGTTAGTGTCAGATTTAAGCCAAGCAGAAGTTTTGATATTAAGAATTTTTTCAGAATTTACGTGAGTAAGGGAATCATGTTTTAAAAGTTTTGGATTGAAGATACTTAAGCGTGTCAGTTGCATACCAAGTTCTATGTCTTTTATGTATTCGGTGAATTGTTGTAAGTTGAAAATTAGTAAGGCTAACATTTGTTCTCCTTCAAAATTATTGTTTAAATGATTGGTTAATTCTATTCCTTCATTAATAGCTTCTATTACATGGTTGAGTTCGCTTACTTGTACATTGTTTTTGGAAATGTTACCTATTTGTTGTTGTAATTTTTCTTTATCTTCTTGATCTAATGTGCCGAATGAGTATTTGTAAATAGTTCCCATAAAATTTGCAAGACCGCGTTTGTTACGTTTTGCAATTCTTATATAAGTTTATCATAAATAATTTCGGTTTTAGTTAAATTAATAGATAAGTAATGATATTCATAGCTTATAGGTAAATCAATTAATCCGGTTTGAAAGATTAAGTAGCCGTTTTTGGCCTGGGTAGGGGTTACTTCTAGGTTTTGCGTGCTAATTGTTGATAGTAGGCATAACATGATTATTATGATCAGGAGTAAGCCTGGAATTATCATTTTTATACCCGCTACTCATAGAGTAGAAGGGTATTATAACTTTGTTCGAACCGAAAATGTATGTAACAGGCAGAAGGAGACATTTCCGACCCCATAAAGTATATATATTCTGAATCAGTATCAACAGCCGAGTCGATATAGCCATGTCCGTCTGTCCGTCTGTCCGTCTGTCCGTCCGTCCGTCTGTCTGTCTGTCCGTCCGTGTGAACACCTGGATCTCAGCTATTATAAGAGCTAGAGTTCCCAAATTTGGTGACAACATGTGTTATTACTGCAGGCTGATCAAGTTTATTTTGGTTTTTAGCCACGCCCCCCACCCGCCTCCATAAATTGAAAAAAATTGATTACAGCCGCAATATTAGCTTTACAGCAACAGTTTTATATATACGTTATAAATACCATCTTGCGGACGTTTCGTGAAAATTTCAGTAAGATTGGACTATAAATGTAGAAGATATTAAGGAAATAGTAGTGCCATGTGACCACGTGTTTCTGTCTGTTTTATTTTGTTAGATATGCAAGATCCAGGTTCAACTCCGGCGTAAAGCTTTTTTTTTCAAATTTATGTACCAAAATTTTTTGCACTCATCATCATTACAATTTTCTGGTAATTGCGTAATAGGCTTGGTGGCTAAGTGGATGTGGTCGCAGAAGGGTATGGGCTCTAATCCAATCCGGTGCAAACGTGTGTGCGGGTTTTTATAGATGGTTTTTTTTCAAGCATTTAAAATATTTTAAGTTTAGTATTTAAAATGCATTTTGTTAAACAGAATTTTAAAGAGAGTGAGTTGGCATTGTCTTTCACACACACACACGACACAATAATAATTTGTTTTTGACCTGTACGACAAGCTGAATGGTCTTATAATGCAACTTTACCGACCAAATTCAAAATGCGCTAATGGTAGAGCTGTTATAGTTGCAGACTGCATAGACCGAGTTTCTTGGAGGTCCAGGTTCAAGACCTCCTCACGTCGGTAAAAAATTTTTTGATTTTTTTTCCCTGCTTTATTTACGTTATTCTCTTTTTTACGTTAAAATTTTTATGTCCGTGTTTATGCAAATGAATTAAAAAAGGTGATGAAAAAAACAAGCATCGGCTTGGTATTGCATGGACCCTTGATTATACAATCATTGTATCAATCTCCAACAAAAACTAGTCGAAAAGGCTACAGTCACGCGGTGACTGTAAACGGCCATGGATTTTCAGTTTACGTTTATATACCAAGTGGGTAAGGCCACAGTCGGGCGCCCGACAGTAAGATACCCTTCTCCCAATTTTTAAAATCCGTTACAAACGTGTAACTATACTCATAATTTCAAACAAAAATTCTGCATAAATTCTTCTACATATAGCTTACTCGCTCGCACTCACACAGCGACGCGCGTAAAGAGTAACGAAGTTTTTACCATATTTAAGGAAATTTTAGTCATATTTCGCAGTAAAACATAAACGACAAATCTGGTTGGATTATTAAATTTCTCAATAAATATGTGAAGCATTATATAGGCGTCTCTCTTACACATTCATAATTAAAAGCACTCTGATGAGTTCTAATTGGAAAGCACTGAAAGCAATGCGGCAACATCAACGTGCAACTTTCATAGTCAGATCAAATTTGAGACTGTGAGACGTGTTTTTCTTCGCATTGTTGTAGCGGGCATACCACAGTCGGGCGCGCTCGACTGTAGCCTTTCCGACTTGTTATATTTACTTATATTTAATTTAAAATACAATTTCTTTTTAAACTTAGATTTATAATGTATTATCTTCTACCCCTATTTGTTTCTTCAAAATGTTTATCATCTATTTGTCTTAAGTTTCCTGTCTTTCTGAATGGGTTAGTTGTTTATACCCTTCGACCATTGAAAATGGTCAAAAAAGGGTATACTAACTTTGTGCAAAATGAATGTAACAGCCATAAGGGCCTCCTTAGGCAGACTCCATAAAGTATATATATTTTTGCTTAAGGATCACTAGCCGAGTCGATTGAGACATGTCCGTCTGTCTGTCCGTCTGTCCGTCCGTCTGTCCGTCTATATGAGACAACAGATCTCAGCTATTAAACAAGTGGGTAAGGCTACAGTCGGGCGCCCGACAGTAAGATACCCTTCTCCCAATTTTCTTCGCACCATACCCCGACAATAATGGACAAATTACACATACACAAAAAAATTTTTTTATCATGATCTGGGCATCACGTCTGAATTTCGACATAACCTCACAAAACTGAAATATTTTAAAATTTCCCCAAAAAGATATAGAATATTGATCTGGTCATGCGATATATGTTTTCTCATGTATTTTGACATTCTTAATCCGATTTTTCAATCAAATTGTATCCTACACGTCTAAGTTTCGACTTAACATCAAAAAACATAAAAAATCTTTAAAGCGCCAAAAAATAATGGGGGGGGGTCATGACGTGGTCATGTGATATATGTTTTCATATGTTTTTGGACCTCCTTAATCCGAATCCGAAGTCAAAATATTTTTAGGACGTATACATATGCCGCATGCCCACATCATGACAAAACAAGTAGGTAAGGCTACAGTCGGGCGCCCGACAGTAAGATACCCTTCTCCCAATTTTCCAAATCCGTTACAAACGTGTAACCACACTCATAATTTCAAACAGAGAATTCTGCATAAATACTTCTAGTACATATAGCTTACTCGCTCGCACTCACACAGCGACGCGCGTAAAGAGTAAAGCGACACGACGCGACGTCGACGCCGGCGTCAACTGCGTCAAACCAGCGCGCAGGCTGCTGCCCGTACCGAATATTTGTACTGAAAACGTTGCCTTTAATAACTTCTGTGTTATTGGTCCAATCGGATTGTAATTTGGAGAATATGTTCATATTGCATTTAGCTTTATACATACCAAAGCAGAACGTTATGGGTTTAATACTTTGCTTCATAATCGCAAATAACCGATTTGCGGGGGCGGTGGGCGTAGCATCAAACATTTGATATAAACTTGATCTGCCTATGATAGATAGGAACCTTAATACCAAATTTGTTGTCTCTAGCTTTTTTAACAGTTGAGATCTGTTGTCTCATACAGACGAACAGACGGACAGACAGACGGACATGTCTCAATCGACTCGGCTTGTGATCCTGAGCAAGAATATATATACTTTATGGGGTCTGCCACGCCTCCTTATGCCTGTTACATACATTTTGCACAAAGTTAGTATACCCTTTTTTGACCATTTTCAATGGTCGAAGGGTATAAAAAGATTAGAAAGTTTGCTACATAACCCTCTACCATGTTGGTTTGTAAGAAGGAAAGTAGCATTTAGTTTTCTGTTTTGTTTTTTTTTTTGCGAAGATGTAGATGCTTGTATTGGTAGATTTAACGCAATCGGTTTCCGATTTTTCTTATTTTCCGCTTCAAACTCTTTAACCACTACATGGTCTGGCCAAAATTTGGGTGAACATATGTTGGTCAAGAGTTCAGCTGAAACACTTATTTTCAAAGGACGATATGATCCTTTCATACGAAAATTTAAATTTTTCCACTTTTAAATCTGTAGCTTGTATTTTGGCTTGAATATAAGCCACTACATCTTCAGATGTAAGATCAGGGGAAAGCCGGGAAACGAAAGTTTGCTTCCTAGGTGGAACACCTAAAACCTTTTTAGGCTCCACAAGCATTGCACCTGCGGGAGTGTTCTTAGAAATTGAACTTGCCATCGGTATTTCTAAATTCTATGGAATAGGCAAAGAAACCACAGCTGGCACATCAGAAACTTTATGTGACACCATTTGTAAACACTCGTCGATGACTTTTTCAGAAACCGATGATTTCGTCACCATAGAAGTGGTAAACGACATCACCGGCTGAGTCACCGGTGTACATGGTTGGTCAATGAGAGGAGGCGGAATGGCAGCAGGCAAATTTTTCGCCACATGAGCTGATTTCTTGCGTTTGGGCAACTCATTTAACGTGTAACTATACTCATAATTTCAAACAAAAATTCTGCACAAATTCTTCTACTACATATAGCTTACTCGCAAAAGAGTAAAGCGACACGAAGCAACGTCGACGTCGGCGTCAACTGCTCAAAGCAGCGCACCGGCTGCTGCTCGTACCGAACATTTGTACTGAAAACGTTGACTTTAATAACTTCTGTGTTATTGGTCCGATCGGATTGTAATTTAAAGGATATGTTTATATTGCATTCAGCTTTATACATACTGTTGGAATTTATACTAAGTTATTTCCAGTGGTTACCTGCGTATATATATGACAATCAAATAATAACCAACTTCGCTCTTGTTTCAATTTTAATATCACTTTTAATTTTCTCTTTTCGTTGTGCACAACTCGCCGTCTACTACAAGAATGAATAATAGAAAAGTGCATGCATAAATGCAAAGCTGCTTCTCTCTCTCTCTCTCTCTCTCCGGGCAGACCAGTCGTCTTCTTTTGCCCTTTGCTGATTAATGGGACTTTTGCTATTGCCCATATATGAAGAAGAACTTTTGGCATTCCACCTAACACACGCATACATACATATATGGCTATGTTTAATACACCTCCTCAAAAGTTACGTTAATCAAGTAGTAAGATTTTAGAATTACAATGTTTCTTAATTGGCGAGTTGGTGCATCTATGGGAAATACAATTATCATGGTCCAGCATTCACTGCATTGGATTAGGGAAAACCCATAAAAACCTAATCAGACCAATCGTAAATTAGTAGTTGAGTTTTACATTCAATTAATAACATAATTATAAATTTTCAAGTTTCATAGTAGTACAAATTAAATTAAATTTGATTCAATACATTAATGAGATTCAATTTCTGGAAATTAAAAAAAAAACTGGAATATTATTTATTTTAGTTATTCAAGCAGTCCCAATTGGCTTGTAGGATTATTGGCTATACAAATACAACCCTGATTGTCTTTAAAAATTATAATTGGTTTATTTATCTTTATCTTTATACTTTCAAGTAACGATCTGAGCCATAATGCTTCTCTGACACTTTCAAATAGTGCCATATATTCTGCTTCAGTGGACGAAGCTGCAACTGATTTTTGCTTCATGCTACTCCAACATATTAAACATGACTCAAACATTTTAAACAAGTATCCAGTAGTACTTCTTCTATCAGTCTCACTTCCTGCCCAATCAGAATCAACATAACCAATAACAATATTCTCATAATTAACATTCTTTTCATATGTTAATTTTAAATCAATAGTACCTTTAAGATACCTAAGAACTCTTTTAAGGCATTGCCACAGTTCTTTATTGTTATTGTTTGTGTACCGGCTTAAAATACTTATGGATGTACTTAAGTCCGGTCTTGTACATAACATTATGTACATCAAGCATCCAATTAAACTTCGACATGGTGCTTCATATTTTTTTTTTTTTTTTTTTTATTTTTAAAATAAATTTTTTTTTTGTTTTTTTTTATTTTTTTTTAATTTTTCTATTTAAATTTTTTTAAAAAAATTTTTAATATATGCTGACTGGCTTAGGCATAACTTGTCCCCGTTTCTATCAATCTTTATTCCAATTGTTCGTATTGAAGTGATAACCAATGGGTTAATTTAAAGCTCATGCTTCGAACACAAGCTTCCCGTTTAAGCGAAGCTTTCACTCAATGCAAGCTTTCCCCTCTGCCACTGTTCCTAGTTAAGCATAGTTAAGATCTCTCCCTATTGTACTCATTAGTATTAAGCAAGCAGTGAATATAAGCACACGCTGTGCAGAAATAAACGACACGAAAAGAAAATCACTAGTGTTTTTTACCTAAAACCTAGTTCAAAAACTACAACTAGAAGAACACCTACAACAGCTACTACCACATCAAATCTGGATCTGTCCTCCTACGTTCTCCCGAGAACATTTTGGTCCTTCGAGCCGGATTGCTCACCACCGCTTCGTTTTGATAGACCCAGATAAGTACAAACCTACATACATACAAGTGCTTTACATTCCTACAAATTGATCTACCTTTCTACAAACCTACATACAAGTGCTTTACTTTCCTACAAACTTACATATACTTATGTGTTTTTATATTCCTACATACCTACTTGAAAGTGCTTCACATACATACATACAATTCTGTTCATCTAACATACAAGTGCCCTACATACAAATATACGTAAATCCAACACATATACATTTACATTGCTGAGACATCAAAGCTGCAAATGTAAAATATTACATACATATGTGTTTCCTTAACATATGATCAAGCGTGAACCCTAAGTGAACTTTATACATAAGCGCCGCTAGATCAGTAGCGCTTGGCGAAAATTGCGGTTATATATGTACATACATACATACAAGTGCTTTACTTTCCTACAAACTTACATATATGTGTTTTTACATTCCTACATACATACTTGAAAGTGCTTCACATACATATATACACACCCTTAAGTGAACATAAGCGCCGCTAGATCAGCAGCGCTTGACGAAAATTGCGGTGCTTACATATATGCGCTGAAGCTGCATTTGCCAAGGGACGTATACCCTTTAAAAATTAAAAATTATTCTTGGGGAATATCCGACTGAAGAAATATTAAAAATATTTTTTTTTTAATTTTGAAAAGCACATCCAATTTGTATTTTATATGTATATGATAGAGCATTAATACCCTATAAAGTAACGGATTTCCAATCAACAGTGAACTTAGTACATAAGTGCCGCCAGATAAACACCGTTGTGCGAATATTACGGTACTTACGTGCGTTGGAGCTGCACTTTTCAGCAAGGGAAAGAATACCCTTTACAAATTAAAAATTATTCTTGGGGAATATCCGACTGAAGAAATATTAAAAATATTTTTTTTTTTATTTTGAAGGTCTATCCGATTTATAATATCCTTACCTAACGTATACCCTTTAAGATTTAAAAGTTTTTTGTGGGGTATATCCGATTTGAAAAATAATATTTTTTTTCTCCTTTTCTTTAAATTCAAAAAAAGCATATCCTACTTGTAATATCATTTAGTCTTTGATATTGTTTTTAATTTTACACCATTTCTAAGATCGCTCATACAAAATAAAAGGAAAATTAAATTATCATCTTAAGTTCCTGTGACAGGCTGCTATGCCTATTGATTCCAGCAAGGCTTCAGCAGTTCGACTTTCCGTACCAACCATTAGACATACACGATCTAATTCGCTTCCTAATCCAAAATTAGAAACCGGTATTTCGCCAATCTCGAGAAAAGCTTCCACTCCTACTACCTCGAAACCTTTGCCAATTCGCGTGCCTAAGTCTACAATCCAAAATCTACCAATTACAAGATCTGCAGCAAAAGAAACTTCATTGATACAGAAAATGGCGTTGTGCGAATTCATTACTGTCACTGACAAGCTAAGTCAATTCGAATCAAAGATAACTACATCCCCTGATGTCTCGTTGTATACTCATAAGGTTAGATTAGAACAAGTTCGATCCTTATGGGAAAAAGTTGAAACTGCATATGAACGCTGTTCAAATGCACTGGCAGATGAAAGTGCAAATCCAGACGACAGAATTACCATGCAATCGAAATATGATTATTGTTACTCAGTGTATGAGCGATGTGCGGCTCAACTGGGTGAACTTGTCGAACGCGCATCATCCATAAATACTACGTCTACGCATTCACCAGTCTTGTCTTCTACCCCTCGTGGCTGTAACCTTCCACCGTGTGATACCGAGATCTTTAAAGGCGATTATCTAAAGTGGCCGACTTTCCGTGACTTGTTCACAGCTATCTACGTCAATAATCAAAGATTATCTCCAGTAGAAAAACTATTTCATTTAAACTCTAAGACAAGTGGAGAAGCTAATTCCATTGTAGCCAAGTTCCCCCTCACAAATGATGGTTTCGCTTCCGCTTGGAATGCACTACAAGAACGCTTCGAAAATAAACGTCTTCTGGTCAACAGTCAACTAAAAATTTTGTTCAGTCTATCCATTGTTAACCATGAGTCTGGTTCTGCCTTAAAAGAGCTCCAGAGCACAATCCAAAATTGTTTGATTGCATTAGAGCATTCCAAGATATCCACAAAAAATTGGGATTGTTTGTTAGTTTACCTCTGTTCGTCAAAACTGCCCAAACTGACTTTATCATTATGGGAACAGTCCTTAGCTAACAAGGTTGAAATACCCTCCTGGGAGGATATGAATACTTTCCTTAGCGAACGTTACCGAACGTTAGAGGCAATCGAGGATGTGAGAACCTCCGCCTCTACATCCTCCCATCCAAAGCAAACAAAAGGTCAGTCTACATCGACAAAATTAAATTCTTTCGAATCCAAAGTCAATGCTAAGGTCAGAACATGTGATCTTTGCTCTAATGAAAATCATCCGATCCGCTTATGTCCTCATTTTCTACAAATGAAAGTGTCTCAAAGAGAGACATATATTAAACAGAAAAAACTTTGTCTCAATTGCTTCGCCAGAGGGCACCAGCTGAGAGATTGTCCCAGCTCTCACAACTGTTTTACGTGTAAAGGACGTCATAACAGTCTCCTACATCGAAGCGAGTCTTCTACAAATAATCCAAGGTCAAATACAGTAGCCAATGCACATGTTGCCCAATCAAAACAGTCCACTCCTACCACCAACGAAGAATTTCAGAGTTATCTCGTTTCGCAGCAACGTGAAGTACTGTTAGGAACTGCCATTGTAAACATCCAACACAAGGGCATTATGTATCCTGCCAGAGCTTTAATTGATTCAGGATCAGAAGGGTCGTTCATCTCAGAAAGACTTTTTAACTTGATCAAATTGCCTTTCCAATCAGTCCAAGCAAAAATATCGGGTATTAATAACGTATCGTCTCCTACACAGAAACTGTGTCAAGTTCATATATCCTCTCCTTCACGACCACGAATGCAAATCGATGCATCAGCATACGTATTATCGAAATTGGCAGGAAGGTTGCCATCCAACACCATTCCAAGGTCTAAATTAAGAAATATGCCAAACATACACTTGGCCGATCCAACATTTTCTCAAAGTGAACAAATTGACGTACTTCTCGGTGCTGATGTCCTGCCATCTATCCTTTTTAAGTGGCGTAAAATCAAAAATATGTGGAACTCTTTTGGGTCAAGAGACAGTTTTCGGATGGATAATATCTGGTCCAGTGCCAAGCACACCATCTACATCTATCGCTTCCTACTCAACGCAAGTAGATTACTTGCATGAAGAGCCCCCTCGACAAGCTTCTCACAAAATTTTGGGAGGTGGAGGATATTCCTGTCCAGCCAACAACGGAAAATGATGCTTATTGCGAAGAATACTTTCAACAAACAACACATCGAGATAAATCTGGAAGATATGTAGTATCACTGCCATTTCGAGATCCACAGAATATTAACATAGGTCATTCCAGATCTATTGCATTGTCACAATTTTTAAAAAATGAATCACGACTTAATAAAAATCCTGAACTTAAAAAAGAGTACGATTCCATCATTCAGGAATACATTGATTTAAACCATATGCGGCAAGTCACTCCTAACAACTACTCTCCTAATTTCTATTTGCCTCATCATGCTGTCTTCAAGCCAGACAGCACTACAACAAAGGTCCGCGTTGTTTTTAATGCTTCTAGTAAATCGACAAATGGGGTTAGTCTCAACGATACCTTGTATCCAGGTCCTGTGCTTCAGTCCGATTTAACCTTGCAACTGTTAAAGTGGCGGTTCTTCAAAATAGTGTTTAATGCCGATATAACAAAAATGTATCGGCAGATTCAAGTTAATCCTTCACACACTCCCTACCAAAGAATCCTGTTCCGTAACCAAGAAGGTGTAATTTGTGATTATGAATTACAAACGGTAACCTTCGGAGTCAATTGCGCACCATTTTTGGCAATCCGTGTTCTTCAACAACTGGCGAACGAGATCCAATATAAAAGTCCTTTAGCATCCGATATTATACGATCCTATATGTATGTCGATGACATATTAGCAGGTGCACATTCTGAAGCAGTTGCAATTTCAATGATTTCTGAACTTCAAAACGCGCTTAGTTCAGCAGGTTTCCCATTACGCAAATGGACCTCTAACAAGAAAGCAGTGCTAGAACAAGTTCCAAACGATCATTTGCTACATGGCGATTTTTGGACATTGAAGAAGTCAGCACGGCAAAAACTCTAGGCATTCGATGGAAAGCAACGTCGGATGAGTTTTATTTTGTTATTCCTCCAATCGCTTACCAACCAACATACTCAAAACGGGAAGTATTAGCCCATATTGCAAAACTTTTCGACCCAGCAGGGTGGCTCTCTCCCTTTGTTGTGCAAGCCAAAATGTTCATGCAGCAACTGTGGCTACAGAATCTGCATTGGGATGACTGCCTGCCGAACGATCTTCTCCAAAAATGGCGTGACTTCCTTGGTAGCTATAACCACCTGGGTGACATACGGATTCCCCGATGGTTAGGTTTTAGTCCACAAACTGAAATCCAATTGCACGGGTTTTGTGATGCTTCTCAACGTGCTTACGGTGCAGCAATTTACGTTCGGATCGAACACAAGAACGATATTTCATGCCATCTCCTTACAGCAAAGTCGCGTGTTGCGCCTGTGAAGACAATATCCTTACCCCGACTTGAGTTATGTGGAGCTGTACTTCTTACAGAACTTATTGCCGCCTGCCTTCCTCAATTGCCTCTGGAATCATATGAATTATTCTGTTGGACAGATTCGACGATCGTACTGGCCTGGCTAAGTAAGCCACCCTGTACATGGACAACCTTCGTTGCTAATCGAGTGTCAAAGATTGTTCAATCTACTTCTCCTACACAATGGCATCACGTTCAATCTGAAGATAATCCTGCTGATTTGACAAGTCGTGGCATGGTCTCCCAAGAATTAATATCCAGTGACTTATGGTGGCATGGGCCAAAATGGCTAAGGACACCGAAAAACCAATGGAGGATCTCAAATCAGTCACCGTTGGACATAATTCCGGAACAACGATCCATCAAAGCACATATTGTCACTAATATGACCTCACATATCGATCTTCTGGAACGATTTTCCGACTTGGGACGAGCATTGCGAGTTTTAGCCTATGTACTACGTTTTAGTACAAGGTCTAAGAAAGCTCATCAACCCTTTTCAAGTCAATTGGGTGCTTCAGAAATAAACAATACTCTCCAACACCTTACCAAAAGAACTCAGCGCTTGCATTACTCGATTGAGTACGAATGTCTCCTTCGACAGAAACCTATTCCTCCATCCAGTTCTTTACTCAATCTGAATCCCTTTATTGACAGCAACGGAATCCTTAGAGCATGTGGTCGAATTCACTCGTCATCAGATTTGAACTATGATGAGCGTCATCCAATTCTCCTACCGTATTCTAGCAACCTTACAAGGCTATTAGTTCGTTTCTCGCATCGTATTGCACTTCACGGAGGGAATCAACTCCTTGTTCGACTTATAAGGTCCAAATATTGGATTCCAAAACTTCGGAATTTAGTAAAGGGCATAATTAATTCCTGTAAGGTCTGCGCTATCCACAAAAAAAGAATTCAATCTCAGCTTATGGGCGATTTACCCATTCATCGGACCACTTTTTCCAGACCGTTTACCTATACAGGTGTTGATTTTGCTGGGCCATTTGAAATAAAAAGCATTATTGGTCGTGCATGCCGCATTTCCAAAGGATATGTTTGCGTATTCGTCTGCTTTTGTACCAAGGCCATCCATTTGGAACCAACTACTGATCTGACCACCGATGCGTTTCTTGCAGCTTTTACTCGCTTTGTATCCAGACGAGGCTGTCCATTGCAAGTACATTCCGACAACGGAAAGAATTTTGTTGGCGCTGCGAGAGCTCTCAATGATGACTTTCTCCACGCTGCAAAGGATCATATAATTTCGAAATTTGTCCATCAACCTCTCACTTGGCATTTTATACCCCCAGGCGCTCCTCATATGGGAGGACTTTGGGAAGCAGGAGTCAAAAGTTTTAAGGCCTTATTCTATAAATCTACTTCTTTTGCTAAGTATACTTTCGAAGAATTTGCTACCCTACTATCCAAAATTGAAGCATGCCTTAATTCGAGACCAATTTCATCGATGTCTGAAGATCCAACGGATCCATTAGCCCTAACTCCTGGCCATTTTCTCATTGGAGGTCCTTTATTATCTATAGCCGAACCTGAGATTAACGAGAAGTCATCTTCTATCATCAATCGCTGGCAACGGCTCAAAGCAATCCAACAACAATTCTGTGTTCGTTGGAAACACGAATATTTAAAGGAATTACATAAGCGTAATACATGGCAAAGTCCAAAGAAAAACCTTGAAGTAAACGATTTAGTTGTTGTTAAAGAAGACAACCTTCCTATTAACGAATGGCGTCTTGGTCGCATTCAACAAACATATCCAGGAGCTGATGATCGAGTCCGAGTTGTAGAACTTCTCACTTCTAGAGGCGTCATTAAACGCCCCATCACCAAATTAATACTTCTTCCACTCCAAGATGAGCTCCTTTCATCTTTCAATGATCCAACTGCGAAAAACGAAAATTAATTTTCATACAAACACATCTAATTATTTTATTGTTTCTTTTCGTTTTATCTTCTTCCATACAGCCATCACTCATCCTTCATTATAAAAAAATGTCTCCGCGCTTTAACAATCGTGTCGAGCGCAGTCGAGGAACTAATTGCTTCCGATGCAGAGTCTGCCGAGGTATTCACCCCCTGCGAAAATGTAGATCGTTTTTGCGGCTCAATGCCGAAAAACGACTGAGAGCTGTCCTCATCAACAAATACTGTGCTAATTGTTTGGCTCACGAACACTCGGAAGGGACGTGCAGAAGTAGAGACAAATGTCGCATTTGTCATCATAGCCATCACACTCTTCTTCACTTCCATGAAAAAGTACGTCGACGTTCCACTCCCATTCAATCGGCAACCCAGATCCAATCGCCATCTCTGACCACGCTGCTGGACCACCGCAATCCCAAATTGCTACCCACAGCTATCATTCTGATCGACAATGGAAACACTGTGGCCGAGACGCGCGCACTAATTGACCCGTGTGCGCCAGTGTCATTGATCGACGCATCCTATGCGTCTGCAATGCGCTTACCAAGCCTGAACATTGGACAGGAAGCGGCGTGTACAGCAGTCATCCGGTCCAAGGCTTCTGATGGGTTCCGATTGGATGCGATATTGAAGCATGAGCATCCTTTGAGAATCCGTACACCACTCACAGTCGTCAATCCAGTTGTCAGGGAGCGTTTTGAAGGCCTCGTTCTGGCTGACGACAACTTCCACAAGCCGTCCACCATCTCCATTGTCCTAGGAGCAGATGTATATTCCGACATCGCTAAGGAAGGCTTCCATGCAAACAGAGCTGGCGGGCCAGTGGCGCTACGCACAGTATTTGGTTGGACCTTGTCGGGCACTTGTAGCTCATAATGTTAAAAGTAATCCTAGTTTTTACTACTAATTAGCTGAATCTGAATTGTATCTGAATTGTCAATATGAATTTTAAAATTGCATACAATGCAAGGGCGGCGGGATGTTCGTATTGAAGTGATAACCAATGGGTTAATTTAAAGCTCATGCTTCGAACACAAGCTTCCCGTTTAAGCGAAGCTTTCACTCAATGCAAGCTTTCCCCTCTGCCACTGTTCCTAGTTAAGCATAGTTAAGATCTCTCCCTATTGTACTCATTAGTATTAAGCAAGCAGTGAATATAAGCACACGCTGTGCAGAAATAAACGACACGAAAAGAAAATCACTAGTGTTTTTTACCTAAAACCTAGTTCAAAAACTACAACTAGAAGAACACCTACAACAGCTACTACCACATCAAATCTGGATCTGTCCTCCTACGTTCTCCCGAGAACACCAATAAAATATCGAATGTCTAACAAGTCAGTCATTTTGAATTTGCTCATCAAGTATGTTTTAAATCTAGTCATTGTTTCAAGGCTTTCAGTGGCAATCACCAAATCATCTACATATAACAATACATATATATTGCTTAAAATGTTTCCTTTATCAATTATGTACATGCAACGGTCAACGCCTAGAGTTATGAAACCAATTGATTTAAGCACCTCCTCAAAAACTTCAAACCAGCATCTGGCTGCTTGTTTAAGGCCATAGATAGATTTATTTAATTTGCAGACTGTATTTCTGCCAACAACTAACCCTTGTGGAACTGTCATATAAATCTCTTCCTTTAGGATTCCATTCAAAAATGCTGTTTTTACATCCATATGATGTACCTTTAAGCCATATTGGTTGGAGAGGGCAAGAATAAAGCGAAAACTAGAGATTCTTGCAACTGGTGCAAATGTTTCATCATAATCTGTCAGATATTGTTGTGTGAAACCCCGAGCAACAAGTCTTGCTTTGTATTTAACAAGATTTCCGTGTTCATCCTGTTTAATTGTAAACACCCACTTGCAGTCAACTATGTTCTTGTCTTCTGGCATTTTAACTAATGACCATGTCTCATTTTGAAGGTGAGACTCTAATTCATCCTGAATTGCATCTTCCCAATAAGATTTATCATCTCTATGTTTAATTTCTTCAAAGCTAGTTGGAATATCATTGAAGCATGTATGAGCATTAAACAAACATTTCTCTAACAACCTAAGATATTTTTGGTCTATCTTTTAACCTTTCACTTCGTCTGCTGATGTCTTCATTGTCTATTTTATTATCTGAATGATTTGATTCATCACCAGTGTCTATTTTATCATCTGAATGATTTGATTCATCACCAGTGTTGACAACTGGATCGGCATTCTTAGGATTTGTGGATTTTTCACTAGGCTGTATATCTGATTTTAAACTATCAGATTTTTCATTACCAAACTCACTGTTTTCCAATGGAAAACTTTGTTTCTCATTTTCTGCTCCCATGGAGTGAAAATCAACTTCTTGTTCATCATGTGGACAAGAGTCTTCAACCTGTTCCACTCTATCAAGCTGGAACTCAGAGTCTACCGATTGCTCAACACAATCCACAGTCCTAGAATTTAACATGTTGGTTTCATCCACCACAACATCCCTAGCTGTCATAAATTTCCTCGATTCCACATTCCACAATTTGAAACCATTTGGTTCATACCCAACAAGTATGCACTTTGTTGACTTTTCATCGAACTTTCGTTTTCTAACTTTGTTCAATACATATACTGTCGAACCGAATATCTTAAGATATTTCAATGTTGGCTTTCTGTTATGCCACATTTCATATGGTGTTTTCTTTTTGTTCTGTAACGCATTACTTGGGCATCTGTTAATTAAATGGGTAGCTGTTAAAACAGCCTCACCCCAAAAGCTTTTACTTAGCTTAGCCCCACAAATCATAGAACGAGCCTTTTCAGTTATCGTTCGAATCATGCGTTCAGATACACCATTCAATTGTGGAGTGTGAGGAACCGTCAAATGATAGCTGATGCCTTTTTCTACGCAATATTCGCGCATTTCATTAGATAGATATTCTCTACCATTATCTATATATAGATTGACGACTTTTAAGTTGAAATGGGCTTCGCCCTTTGCAATAAAGTCTTTAAACACAGAAAATACATCAGACTTATAGGTTATTAAATAAGTTACACAGTAATGTGTAAATTGATCAATGAAAATAACATAGTAATTCTTATTGTCAATTGTAGAAGGTGTTATTGGACCGCAAACGTCCGAATGAACTACGAATAAGGGTCGCTTAATGTGTTCTTTATTCTTGAATTTTTCAAATTTGAGTCTGCATTGCTTTCCATTTATGCAGGCCTCACATAGCTCATTACTTGATTCTACATTCTTTAATAAATGTGTATCCTCAAACAAATGGTTGCATTTTATATCTAAAAAGCTTGCCAATACTTATATGTCCTAATCTTGCATGCCACAAATTATACTCTGCACTACTTAAATTGTTTGAAATATACGCTTTATGGTTCATTTCGAATTTAACAATTGTTACATTATACTCACTTTGGCCCTTAAGAACCAACTTGCCATTTTTGGTGACCTTTACACCATTTGGATTAAACTCAATAGTCATCCCGGCATCTTGCATCTTTCTGACTGATAAAAGATTATAAGATATGTCTTGGCTGAATAATACATCTTCCAGCGTGATTTCATTGTCATGGCTGCGGAGTCGTACTATTCCTTGAGATGTAGCTTGGATACATTCGCCACGCTTGGCTACAGAAATCTCTACAGGCATACTCAGATCGATATAGTCAGCAAACAAATCTTTATCTTTAATAATGTGATCTGATGCACCCGAGTCTAAGATAAACGAAATATCTCCCTCATGTAATTTGCCAATCTTCTGCATCATCATGAATGCAAAACCAGATCCTGACTGTGATGTTATTGCTACTTGTGCCTGTTTATTTGTATCTTTATCTGTATTTTGACTACCTGCAATTCTTTTAAAACTGTAGCAATCCTTTTTCAAATGTCCCAATTTACCACAGTGAAAACATCTTGGCTTTGGTTTAGTTTTATTATTAAAACCCTTTTTGTTGTTCTTGAAACTAGTTTTCATTTTATTTTCTTTCTGATCCTTATGACGAACAGCCTGCAATACTTTAACACTCGTGTCCTTACTGATAGATTTCAGCTTTATTTCTTGATCAAGAAGACGTGTTTTAACAAAGGCCAACGTTAAGTTGCTTTCTGTTAAAGTTTCAATTGCTGTTATCACTCCGTCATAATTGGTGGGAAGAGTTAAAAATAAATGAGCCACTTGGTCCATTTCATCTAATTTGCCTCCTGCAGCTACTAGTTCTGTCATTAAATCATCAAATAAATTAAAATGATTCACTAGTGGTGTATCACCTTTAAGTTTTAATGCTAACAACTGCTTACGTATAGAGAGTTGCAATGCTAAGCTCTTGCGCTCATAAACTGCATCTAATTTTTCAAAAATTTTCCTTGCAGAATTTTCATTGCTTGCAAATCAAAGCAGCGAATCATTTAAATATTCGATAATAATGCTTTTTGCATTCCTCTCTGCCTTTTTCCATTCACTTGTTATTTCTTCTGGTACACTATCGATAACTTTTATTAAATCGTTCTCTTCTAAAAGATCCCTGATACGAAACTTCCACACTGAATATTTTTCACCGTCAAACGGCTTTATATTTCGTTTTGCTTTATCCATTTTATTTCGCGCTCTTTTCTATTAATTGCCTCTTCTACACACACATACACACCAGCAGGCGCCAGTTATCTTTTCACAATTTATCCCACACGCACTTTGTCGCCTACTGTACTTTCTGACGATTGTGCTTGGAATCACGCATACATACACACACACACACTATTCGTTTCTGCTTCCTTTTAACGGCTCCTTCTTTGGTTTGCCGCTTTTGTTTTATTGTTTAGTTTATGCATTTTAATAGCGTACTTTTTAATCAGTAATTTTCGATTTGCCTTTTAACCATGGATATCAGTTTACTTTTCACTTTTGTTTATTTTTTTTTTTATTGAACACTTCAACGAGCCTCAAAGCTGTAAAACATTCAACTGTCGTATCCTATACTGGGCCCATAACCTGTTGGAATTTATACTAAGTTATTTCCAGTGGTTACCTGCGTATATATATGACAATCAAATAATAACCAACTTCGCTCTTGTTTCAATTTTAATATCACTTTTAATTTTCTCTTTTTCGTTGTGCACAACTCGCCGTCTACTACAAGAATGAATAATAGAAAAGTGCATGCATAAATGCAAAGCTGCTTCTCTCTCTCTCTCTCTCTCTCCGGGCAGACCAGTCGTCTTCTTTTGCCCTTTGCTGATTAATGGGACTTTTGCTATTGCCCATATATGAAGAAGAACTTTTGGCATTCCACCTAACACACGCATACATACATATATGGCTATGTTTAATACATACCGAAGCAGAACTTTTTAAGTTTAATACTTTGCTTAATAATCGTACATTACCGATTTGCGGGGGCGGTGGGCGTGGCATCAAACATTTGATATAAACTTGATCTGCCTATGATTTATAGAAACCTTCATGCTAAATTTGGTGTCTCTAGCTTTCTTAATAGCTGAGATCTGTTGTCTCATACAGACGGACAGACGGACAGACAGACGGACATGTCTCAATCGACTCGGCTAGTGATCCTGAGTAAGAATATATATACTTTATGGGGTCTGCCTCGCCTCCTTATGCCTGTTTATAAACGTGAGAAAACCTTCAATGGGCTTGTTAACAAACTAGTTGCAATTATCAGAGAAAACAAGTTCCAAGAAACGAAAGTGCAGACTCAGGATGAGTCTAGCCACCGATCAGTGACTAAGTACCTGGACGAAGCTGGGAAGATTTACTTTACGTACCAGCTGAAAAGTGCCAAAGGATTGCAGGTTGTCATTAAAGGAATAGAGTCATCCGTGACTTCATCCGAAATTATCGCGGCACTAAAGGAGAAGAACTTCAATGCCAAAACGGTGATCAACATTCTCAACAGGAACAAAGAGCCGCAGCCACTTTTTAAAGTCGAACTGGAGCCATCGAGTCAGAAAAACAACAAAAATGAAGTACATCCTATATATAAGCTACAGTATTTACTGCACCGAAGAATAGCCACACAAGCGCAGGCAACCTGTGCAGTGCACCAACTGCCAAGAATTTGGCCACACCAAAGCGTACTGCACCCTAAAATCCATCTGCGTCGTTTGCAGCGATGCCCATAGTACTGTAAACTGTCCTTAGAATAAAAACGACAGTTCAATTAAGTTATGCAGCAACTGTGGCGAAAAACACACAGCCAACTGGTGAGGATGCATTGTTTACAAGGAACCCAAGAGTCGCCTAAACAAACGAATGGATTCAGCTCGAGATCGTATCACACCAACAATTGACAAAGTAATGGAACCGACTACAACTAACATCCCTTCGTCTGCCAGCCACCGAACAATGCCAAATTCTTCCTTTGCCAAGTGTACTAAAATCAGCGATCCAAATACCAACAGCAGTCACCTCCAGCGTAAAGTATAAAATTAACCAAATAAACACAAATAAACACACAGAACATGCAACAGCAGCCAATTGGCGTTGAAGCGATTATGCTTTCGATGCAGCAAAGCATGAAAGACTTCATGACTTTCATGCAAGAAACTATGCAAGAGCTTATGAGGAACCAAAACATCCTTATTCAAATGCTCGTTTCTTCTAAAACAAGATAATGACTACCATAAAAATAGCTACCTGGCGTTTCGCGGCACAAGCTAGAACTTGCTCAGTTCTTAGCTAACAGAAACATTGACGTTATGCTACTCTCAGAGACTCACCTTACCGAAAAGTACAACTTCCAACTACCAGGATATAAATTTTACTTTACGAATCACCCGGATGGCAAGGCCCATGGAGGCACTGGCATACTAATACGATTACGAATTAAGCACCACTTTCTTGGTCCATCATCATACAGGCCAATAAGCTACTTACTTGTCTCTCCAAGTTATTTGAAAAAGTGCTGCTGCTACGCATCAGCCCCCAACTCAAAACACACATCACACTCCCATCGCACCAATTTGGTTTTCGGGCAAAACATGGAGCCATCGAACAGGTTAACCACATCACAACATAAATTCGCACTGCCTTTGAACATCGTGAATATTGCACAACTCTATTCTTAGACGTTGCACAAGCATTCGATAGAGTATGGCTGGATGGACTTACCTTATAAAAGAGTGTTCGCGGTTAGATGCTGTTCAGGCACTTCAAGCGATTGTACCATAGAAGCCGAAGTCCCTCAAGGAAGTGTTCTGGGCCCAATTCTATATACGGCGGACATCCCAACAAACTACCAGCTAACGATATGCACATTCGCGGATGACACTGCAATACTAAGTCGATCCAGATGCCCCCCCTTGGTAATGAACCACACGCGCATCCCACAAGCCGATAACGTAATACACTTAGGTATTCATCTGGACAAGCGGCTCACCTGGCGGAAACACATAGAGGCCAAGACGACGCACCTCAGACTAAAAGCAAGGGATCTATACTGGCTTATAAACGTTCGCTCTCCCCTAAGCTTGGAATACAAAGTTATATACCGTTTTAAAACCCGATGGCTCCGAGCTATGGAACAACGCATCAAGAAGCAACATCGATGAAAAATTCGCTAAGCGTTTTTAGCGAACTAACATAAATTGTTAAAAAAACAAAAGTGTAAGACGCGGTGGTTCGGTTCACAATGTACAACTTTAATTGCTGCTGGCTTCACAGAATATTCAATATTGACTCGAGCGGTGACCACAGCTTGGCCACGCAGCTTTGCCGTCGGCAATTGCCGATCGGCTTACCATACAAATATAAGAGAAACTTACACTAAAAAATTCATATGCATTCTCTTAAACTAGCTTAACTCTATCAATTCAATGTGCTTTGTAATAATAACAATTTAACTATAATAATATTTATATAATATTTAATATTATTAATAATATTTATAATAATATGCTGCTCCGACATTCCGGGCTCGTTGACGAGCTCCGGTCTTCTACCAATGGCAGTCGAGCAAGCTTATGTACTGGGCGCATAGTAGTGCCTGTTGCCGTCCTTAGCTCTGCCACTCGGACCTTGCCGTCCTCCCCTTGAATTGTGCGCGTTACGCGCCCTGGTATCCATTGCTGAGGGGGTGTTTTGTCATCGTGCACTAGCACGACCGCCCCTTCCTCGAGGTTGGCCTCGTCTTTGGCCCATTGCGCTCGCTGCTGGAGACTGTGCAGATAGCCCTTGGACCACCTGTGCCAAAAGTGCCGTTTGAGCACCGACAATTGTTGCCACCGCTTCAAATATCCGGGTCCTGGCTTCTTGCTGGTCTCGTCTGGCTCGCACTCTGACGGCAGCGCTAACAAAGGCTGTCCGATAAGCAGGTGTCCTGGCGTCAGCAACTCTCCATCGCTGGGATCGCGCCTCGACGTCCACCAGGTGCGTGCTCAGCTCGTCCTGTGTTAGGTTGGCGTTGCTCGCTCCTTTCAGAAGCCTGTGTTTGGCGGACTTCACCGCGGCTTCCCAAAGTCCTCCGAAGTGCGTGGCGCGGGGGGGGATAAATTTCCACTATACCCCTCTCTCCGCTGCGTAGTCCGTCAGAGCCTCCTTGCTGCTGTTGAACGCCGTCTGCAGCTCCTTCAGCACGTTACTCGCTCCCACGAAGTTCGTCGCGTTGTCGCTGACCATCGTCTCCAACAGTCCGCGTCTCCCAAACAATCTTTTAAAGACATTCAAAAAAGCATCAGTTGACAAGTCGGTTACAAGTTCTAAATGTACTGCTTTTGAGGCAAAACTAACAACCCCTTATCCTATAGCTGACATAGAACGGCCCACAGAAGTCTACTCCACATACTCTAAATGGCCGACCTTCTCGAAGGCGATCAGCAGTCAAATTTCCCATTATTTGCCCCAACAATTTTGGTTTATACCGAAAACAGTGTATGCAATTTCGCACAACTGCAGTGCATAAACCAAAAACAATTTGTCTCAACTTCTGCTAATGTACATACAACAGCACATTTTTTATCTTCTGAAGTTTTGATTTCCGACGCTATCTCAATCTGGTGAAGCTGAGGCCATTAATCTTCCTCCAACTTCAAGAAACCTGGCCCATCAAACCATAACGAGCTAACAATCTCATCTATATCGGTTCCTCTCGATACTAAATCCGCCAGATTAGCATCTGTTGGAACATCCCGCCACACAATACCATTCGACAACTCCTGAATTTCTGCAACTCTATTTGCCACAAATGTGCCCAATGTGCAAGAATCGCGTTTAAGCCAGTATAACACAACCTGTGAATCCGACCAGAAATTCAAACTTTCAATGCTAAATTTGGTTAGAGTTGTCGCAATTTGGTGCCACAGCTTAACCAACAAGAGTGCTGCGCATAATTCTAATCGGGATATTGTCTTCACGTTTAGTGGAGCTACCCTAGACTTTGCAGTGAGCAATGTAGTGCCAACGTCTCGGCACGTAGATGCAACAACCGACCGCATGACTGGATGCATCAGCAAAGCCATGTATTTGAACCATTTGATACGTATTAAGACATACGTATCGAGGAATGCGAATTTTGTGTAAATCGCGCACTGTCATGGTGAACCTATTCCATGTCGTGTGAAGGCTCATTCCAATGGCTTCATCCCAATCTATTTTAAGTCTCCACAATTCCTGCAACAACATTTTGGCCTTGGTAACAATTGGACATAGCAGCCCAAGAGGGTCAAATAAACGAGACGCTGCAGACAATATGTTGCGTTTCGTTGGCCTATCCGAAACAAAGCTGTCCACTTCGAGATAATATTTAAATATATCCTCTTGAAGTGCCCAGCGCATCTCAAGAGTTTTGATGGAACTCTGCCCATTAATCTTCAGAGTCACTTCGTCACCAGCTTTTGTTTTAAACGACAGATCACTACAGTTGGTTGCCCACTTGGCAAGTGGAAAACCTCCTGATTCTAATATTGTCTGAACTTGATTGCAAATACCGTTAAGTTCTTTAACACTATCTGCACCTGCCAACATATCGTCAACATAGAAACACGTTTTAATCACATCTGATCTAATAGGATGTGATTGGGCGTGCATGTTGGCCAGCTCAAATTAGCAGCGTATCGCCAGAAAGGGTGCAGAAGCTGTACCATATGTGACTGTATTAAGTCGGTATGCTTGAATATTTTGTGAAGTATTTTCTCTCCACAAAATTAGTTGGAAATTTCTTAGAAATATTGATCTGCCTGTACATTTTTGAAATGTCAGCAGTTACAGCATACTTATTCAACCGGAAGTTAATCAGGGTTGAATATAGCTCCCTCTGAATTGTCGGCCCCACCATCAGTGTTTCATTTAAAGAAACAGCTGTTGACGTCTTACTAGAAGCGTCGAAAACTACACGAAGTTTGGTGGAGGAACTTTCAGGCCTAAGAACGCATTGATGAGGAATATAATAATGCTGTCCTAGAGGAGTTGACTTCAGAATGGACATATGTCCCAAATCCAAATATTATTTCATGAAGTCATTGTACATGCTTTTTAGAACTGCATCCTTCGATAATTTACGCTAAAGTTGCAAAAAACGCCTTTCAGCAGTTTGAAAGGACAAGCCAAGAACTTTAGGATCGGTCTTGAAAGGGAGATCCACTTGGAAACGACCAGAAGATAACTTTACAGTTTTCTTGAAGAACAGTTCACAAGCTTGTTGTTCAGCTGTTTGGCGACCAGCCTTCGACTCGAACGGACATTGATCCAATTCCCAGAAACGGTTAACTAACGAGTCTAGAGAACAATTAGTTTGGGCTACTAAACACCCACTGAACTGATGCCTAGGCCAGTATATTTGCCTGCTACTATCCATCCAAGCAGCGTTTTTTGCATTGTTGGAAGTTCAGAACCCAGTTTAATTTGCCCAACGCACAACAATTCAAAAAATTATTCTGCTCCCAAAAGAATGTCCACCTTAGCTGGCCTATTAAATTCTGGATCTGCCAGCTTTATATTTTTGGATATTTTCCAATTTGAAATACTAATGGACTGTCCTGGCTGTGTTGTTGAAATGGATTTCAACACCCAACAGTCAGCCGAAAAATTGTGGGAATTTATGCGCGACTGAATAGAAGCACATATCTTGCTTTTGCTATCTATTGTTGCACCTCCAACCATCGAAATAGCTTAAGATGTTGGCTCCCGCTTGAGCCGTAACATCTGGGCCATACTCTCTGATATCAAATTGATTTGGGAACCACTGTCAAGCAAGGCTCGTGCACAATGCAACTGACCAAATCTGTCTTTAACATTAACGACAGCAGTGGCGAGAACAATTTGTGCATTATTTGACACATGGCCCAAATGCACGTCTGCCACAGTTGCTTGATGTGTAGATACCTCACCTTGATCAGAAGTAGTATACCTGTGAAGCAAGGAATGGTGAGGCCTTCAACAAACTCTACACTTTGGCGCCTTACACTTAGAGACTATATGCCCAACAACCAAACAATTTAGGCATAACTTTTGTGCTTTGACATATTCAAAACGCTGCATAACTGAAATTGCAGAAAACGATGGACACGAAGAGATATTGTGCGTTTCTGACTTGCAAAAAACACACACAGACGTTGATGGACGCCCTCCATCAGAAATAGCAAAGGACGACTTACCCTGATGGGGCTTCTTGGCGTCAATTCGCGACTTTGTTTTGTCACGAGTTAACTCCTCTGTTGACAAATACTGATATCTTTTATTCAGTTGTCTAGCACAATCTTCCCAGGATGGCAGCGTATCACAATCAAGCTGCTCTTCAAAACGAGATTTGGTACCATGCTCTACCTTTGCCATGACCATGTGAATTATCATTGCATTAGCAATGTATCTGTCGTAACCTAACGACGACAACGAAGCATAAATAGCAGACACCGTGTCTATGACCTATTTGAGGCTCTTGCTTTTAGAGGCTTACGCGGCTTGAGGCGTGTGCTATGTGCGGCCTGTGCAAAATGAACATCAAGTGGCAAAAATCTCATTCATTTTTGAGTGGCTTGTTGTGCATGCATGCATGTTGCAGTTCTCTGGTATGTATATCAAAAAAACGAAACAAGCGAAAAGAGTATCAAATCAAAGAGGTGCGGGGTAACAAAATGCAAGCGGCGGCAAATGCAAGCGCCGCCGAATGCAAGCGAGATCTAAAACGAAAAAAACTGAGAGCGCAAGCAAAGAACGGTCCGAGTTCAGCGGACGTGTGTGTATGTGCAAACGCAAATATGTATGTGCGTATACCTTTATGTATTAACAGATGTTCGAAATTCGCGAATATATGTAAATATGTAAGATCGCGATATTTTTCGTTGGCACAATAACACACTCAATTAAAAACAAGTGGGTAAGGCTACAGTCGGGCGCCCGACAGTAAGATACCCTTCTCCCAATTTTCTAAATCCGTTACAAACGTGTAACCACTTTCATAGTTTCAAACAGAGAATTCTGCACAAATACTTCTAGTACATATACGACGTCTACGTCAACTGCTCAAAGGAGCGCGCAAGCTGCTGCCGTACCGAACATTTGTACTGAAAACGTTGACTGGAATAACTTCTGTGTTATTGGTCCGATCGGATTGTAATTTGGAGAACATGTTCATATTGCATTAAGCTTTATACGTACTAAAGCAGAACATTATGGTTTAATACTTTGCTTAATAATCGCAAATAACCGATTTGCGGGGGCGGTGGGCGTTGCATCAAACATTTGATATAAACTTGATCTGCCAAATTTGGTATCTCTAGCTGTTTTAATAGCTGAGATCTGTTGTCTCATACAGACGGACAGACAGACGGACATGTCTCAATCGACTCGGCTAGTGATCCTGAGCAAGAATATATATACTTTATGGGGTCTCCCACGCATCCTTATGCCTGTTACATACATTTTGCACAAAGTTAGTATACCCTTTTTTGACCATTTTCAATGGTCGAAGGGTATAATTACAAGTGTTAATTTAAATTAAAAATATAAGTATAATTTAAGTTGAAGGTAAGTATATTATTAAAAAAAATTTTTTTTTTGTTTTAAAATTTTTTATTATTAATTAAGCATTAAATTATTTATTTAATTTATTTAATCTGGGAGTAAAAAGATAATTTTAGTTGATCCAACATTTGTTGCGAAGGATTGGGGAAACCCAGAAAACCCAATCAGATCAAAAAAGAGTGTTAATGGATTAAAGCGCTCGTAACGCCCGAGGAGCGCAGTTAACGAATAGGAAGGTCGCGAGATCGCTAACTTCTAGCCAGGTGGAAAAATAATGAAAGTTTAAGATTATTAGTCGATTGGCTGTTAGATATAATAAAAAAGTATTTGTTGTAGTCCGAACATAATACCCTGAACGGTTCGTGCAAGGCATAGTTCGACCTACACAACTAGGAAGAGTTAGTGGAATATAATTTCTTGTTAGTCGGCAAGGGACAGAGAAGTGTAACCGGCTAACCAAGTCATCACTGTCAATGTCGCCTTTAATAAGGTTATTGATAACTAGTCGGAAAGGCTACAGTCACGCGGTGACTGTAAGAGGCCATGGATTTTTAGTTTACGTGTATATACCATAAAATATATATAAATTTATATTTATATAAATTTGAAACTTATTTTAATACATATCGCTTACTCCCTCACACATACACATACACGCGCGTAAACAGTAAAGCGACACGACGCGACGTCGACGTCGACGTTAACTGCTCAAAGCAGCGCGCCGGCTGCTGCTCGTACCGAACATTTGTATTAAAAACTTGAATAACTTCTGTGTTATTGGTCCGATCGGATTGTATTGTAGAGGATATGTTCATATTATATTAAGCTTTATACATACCAATGCAGAACTTAATAAGTTCAATACTTTGCTAAATAATCACAAATAACCGATTTGCAAAGGCGGTGGGCGTGGTACCCGAAATTTGAAAACGACGTTTACAGCCTCGGATATACAGGAATCTTCATACCAAATTTGGAGTCTCTAGCTTTCTTAATAGCTGAGAATTAGACGCTCATACAGACAGACAGACGGACAGACAGACATGGCTAGATCGACTCGGCTGGTGATCCTGAGTAAGAATATATATACTTTATGGGGTCGCAGATATCTCCTTCTGCCTGTTACGCACATTCCGACAAACCTAATAGACCATGTATTTTTTTAAAATCCATGGCCTAAAAAGTAAAATAATGAAAAAGCAAGATTCGATAGCATAAGTTAGAATGAAAGAGAGATATGTGCATTTTTGCCATTATTTTTTGGCGCTTTAAAGATTTTTCATGTTTTTTGAGGTTAAGTCGAAACTTAGACGTGCAGGATACATTTTAATTGAAGAATCGGATTGAGAAGGTCAAAATACATGAGAAAACATATATCGCATGACCAGATCATGATTCTATATCTTTTTGGGGAAATTTTAAAATTTTTCAGTTTTGTAAGGTTATGTCGAAATCCAGACGTGATGACGTAATTTTAACCCTGAATTCGGATTCAGCGACCCAAAATACATATAACTGTATATGCCGCATGCCCAGATCATGATAAAACAAGTCGGAAAGGCTACAGTCGAGCGCGCCCGACTGTGGTATACCCGCTACCACCATGCGAAAAAAACACGTCTCACAGTCTCAAATTTGTTTTGACTTTGAAAGTTGCACGGGGTTCTTATTAGATGTTGCCGCATTGCTTTCAGTGCTTTCCAATTAGAACTCATCAGAGGGCTTTTAATTATGAATGTGTAAGAGAGACGTCTAGATAATGCTTCACATATTTATTGAGAAAATTAATAATCCAACCAGATTTGTCGCTTATGTTGTATGTATGCTGTATGAAGCGAAATATGACTAAATATTCTATATTTCCTTAAATATAGTAAAAACTTCGTTAACATTAATTTGAAATAAAGATAACGCATATGCAAAAAAAAGAACTGAAAAAAAAAAAAAAAATTTTACCGACCGCCGTGAGGGGGTCTTGAACCATGGACCTTCAAAAACTTGGCCTATGCAGTCTGCAACTATAACAGCTCTGCTATTAGCGCATTCCGAATCTGATCGGTAAAGTTGCATTATAAGACCATTCAGCTTGTCGTACAGGACAAAAACAAATTATTATTGTGTCGTCGTGTGTGTGTAAGACAATACCAACTCACTCCCTATAAAATTCTGTTTAATCAAATGCATTAAAAATACTAAAACTTAAAGCATTTGCTTGAAAAAAAAAACCCGCACTAGCACCGGGCTGGATTAGAACCCGTACCCCTTCAGCACGACAGTCGGCGACCACATCCACTTAGCCACGGCAGCTATTTGCCAACTACGATAAAATTAAAATGATGATCAGTGCAATAATTTTGGTACATATAATTGAAAAAAAAGCTTGCCGCCGGAGTTGAACCTGGATCTTGCATATCTAACATAATAAAACAGACAAAAACACGTGGTCACATGGCACTACTATTTACTTAATATCTTCCACATTTATAGTCCAATCTTACTGAAATTTTGACGAAACGTCCGCAAGATAGTATTTATAACGTATTTATAAAACTGTTGCTGTAAAGCTAATATTGCGGCTGTAATCAATTTTTTTTTAATTTATGGAGGCGGGTGGGGGCGTGGCTAAAATCCAAAATAAACTTGATCAGCCTGCAGTAATAACACATGTTGTCACCAAATTTGGGAACTCTAGCTCTTATAATAGCTGAGATCCAGGTGTTCACACGGACGGACAGACAGACAGACGGACAGACGGACATGGCTATATCGACTTGGCTGTTGATACTGATTCAGAATATGTATACTTTAGGGGGTCGGAAATGTCTCCTTCTGCCTGTTACATACATTTTCGGTTCGAACAAAGTTATAATACCCTTCTACTCTATGAGTAGCGGGTATAAAAAATTGTTTGTGGGGCTGTGTTATGTATGGCCGAAGGAAGGTCATTGATGAAAAGCGTAAAAAGAAGGGGACCTAAATGGCTTCCCTGAGGAACACCAGAAGTAACTGGAATAGAGCATTTTTTAAGAAGACTCTTTGTGTTCTGTTGGCCAAATAACTTATAAGCCAGCTTAAAAGATTTGGTGAGAAACCAATAATGTTTAGTTTATGTGCAAGAAGGGAGTGATTTACTGAGTCAAATGCTTTACTGAAATCAGTATAAATGACGTCAGTTTGAAAATTTTTCTGAAAGCCCTTTATTATAAAGGATGTAAGCTCAAGTAAATTTGTCGACGTTTTAAAAATCCGTGCTGACAAGGAGAAATGACGGATCCACAGAAATGCTGCAAGTGAGGAGTTATGACATTCTTGAAGAGTTTAGGAATAGCCGACAATTTTGAGATGCCTCTATAGTTTAAAGCATCAGACTTGCTGCCCTTCTTGTGAAGCGGTAAAATGAAAGATTCCTTCCATATGGAAGGAAAGGTGGAAGTTTTCAGGGACAGCGAGAAAAGTTTGAGCAATAGCTTAGATAGAGAATCGGCACAGTATCGAAGTACGCAACTAGGAATTCCGTCAGGACCAGGTGAGAAAACTGGTTTTATCAAACATAAATACCTGAAAATCGAACTTTCGTTTAATTGTGGGGCGAAAATGCCAGTTGAACTGGAAATGGTGAAAGGATAAGAATTTACATCGCGTGTTGAAATTGAATAGGTCGTTTGAAAGAACTTAGCAAACAGATCAGCCATGTCCTGGTCAGTATTTGCATTTGCACCTTCAAACGATAGCTTAGATGGATAGGCGGCAGATGACTTACGCTTCATGTTAACAAAATTAAAGAACTATCTGGGATTCTGACGGAACTGAATCCCGCAACGAGTCAAACAATTTTTGTAGCATGTAGCGTTGAGAGCAACAAAATTTGACCGAACAATAAGATATCTTGAAAAAATAGACGAGGAATAACATCTAGTATATTTTTTAAAGAGTCTAGACTTAAGATTTTTAAGACTGGATAGTTTTTTAGTAAACCATGGGAGTTTACTCGAATGCCTCGGATAAGAAAAAGGCACACAAATGTGAAAAAGTTATTTAATGTTTTATAAAATAAATTAAGAGCCATATCCATATTGTTACATTGGTAAAAATTAGACCAGTCATAATTTGAAATTTAATAATTAATTTTATCAAAATTTGAAATTAAATAATTAATTTTATCAAAATCGGCTTTACGAAAACAACGTGCTCTCTTACACGACGTAACTTTTTTATCCAGTACGTTCAAAACCAGTTTCAAAAACAAGTCGGAAAGGCTACAGTCGAGCGCGCCCGACTGTGGTATACCCGCTACCACCATGCGAAAAAACACGTCTCACAGTATAAAATTTGGTTTGACTTTGAAAGTTGCAGGTGGTTCCTATTAGATGTTGCCGCATGGCTTTCTGTGTTTTCCAATTAGAACTCAGCAGAGGGCTTTTAATTTTGAATGTGTAAAAGAGACGCCTATATAATGCTTCACATATTTATTGAGAAATTTAATAATCCAACCAGATTTGTTGTTTATGTTGTACATACATTGCTGGGAAATATTATAAATTTCTTTAAATATAGTAAAAACTTCGTTAAAATTGATTTTAAATAAAGATAACGCATATGCAAAAAAAAGAACAGAAAAATGAAACAAAAAATTTTTTATCGACGCAAGGTCTTGAACCATAGACCTCCAAAAAACTCGGCCTATGCAGTCTGCAACTATAACAGCTCTGCCATTAGCGCTCGGTAAAGTTGCATTATGAGACCATTCAGCTTGTCGTACAAGCCAAAAAGAAATTATTATTGTGTCTCGTCTGTGTGTGTGTGTAAGACAATACCAACTCACTCCCCTTAAAATTCTGCTTAATAATTTTAAATGCTTGAAAAAAAGCTAACATTCAAAAATATCAACCACTTTTTCATCGGGGTTGGGTAGGATTAGAACTCGTGCCCTTCCGCTCGACAGTCAACGAACACATCCACACAGCCACTGCAGTTATTCGGCAACCATCATAAAATTGCAATGATGATCAGTGCAATAATTTTGGTACATATAATTGAAAAAAAAAAGCTTGCCGCCGGAATTGAATCTGGATCTTGCATATCTAACATAATAAAACAGACAAAAACACGTGGTCACATGGCACTACTATTTCCTTAATATCTTCTACATTTATAGTCCAATCTTACTGAAATTTTCACGAAACGTCCGCAAGATGGTATTTATAACGTATATATAAAACTGTTGCTGTAAAGCTAATATTGCGGCTGTAATCAATTTTTTTCAATTTATGGAGGCGGGTGGGGGGGTGGCTAAAATCCAAAATAAACTTGATCAGCCTGCAGTAATAACACATGTTGTCACCAAATTTGGGAACTCTAGCTCTTATAATAGCTGAGATCCAGGTGTTCACACGGACGGACAGACAGACAGACGGACAGACGGACATGGCTATATCGACTTGGCTGTTGATACTGATTCAGAATATATATACTTTAGGGGGTCGGAAATGTCTCCTTCTGCCTGTTACATACATTTTCGGTTCGAACAAAGTTATAATACCCTTCTACTCTATGAGTAGCGGGTATAAAAACCTGGAAGCCGGGAAGGTGTAATTTTACACAAATTAATTCAATATCATATTGAATCTCCGGGTGTACATGTTCTGACGCGATATCAGAATTTACCGCAATAAGAACACCGCCGCCCCACCGATCATGACGATCAAACCTTTAAGTTGTGAACTTGCTTGGAAAAATTTCAGAGCATAAAATCTCAGGTTTTAACCAAGTCTCAGAGAACACAAGCACATGGGATTCAAACGAAAGGCTATTTAAGAATAACGTAGGTAGCTTGCTACGCAGGCCCCTTACGTTTTGGTAGGTTAATGTTAAAAATTTTATTAGTTTTTTGAAGTCGCATTTTTGGAACTGGTGGCCTGGTTTGGCAAAGGTAGTCTAATCGGTTGACGATTCTATTTTTCTTTGCTTCGAATTCTTTAACCACAATATGATCGGGCCAGAAGTTAGCTGAGCATATTTGGTTAAATAAATCGTTAGAGACACTAATTTTAAAGGATGATATATCCCTTTCATATGAAAATTTAAATTGTTCAACCTTTAAATCTTGGGCTTGAGATTTGGCTTGGATATAAGCCATAACATCTGAAGATGTGAGATCAGGGGCTAGCCTCGAAACAAATATGTGCCTCTTCGGTGGAATTCCGGTGACAGGCTTAGGTCCCACAGATATAGGACCAGTGGGAGCAGGTTGTGCCGATAATCCCAAAGGCGAGCTTACCTGAGGGACTTTCGGTTGGGTAATTAGTATTTGCGGTTTCACAGGAATATAAATCGCAGAGTAAGTATTAGGCAAAGGGGCTCAACAGAGACATTTTTCTGTGCTGCTGATCTCGTAACTACAGGTGTAGTAAACGATAGCAGCGGCAACGTCACTGGTGTGCTGAGTTGGTCAACATTCTGAGGCTGATAGGCACTAGTTGACGGCTGCTCCTTTTGAGCTGATTTTTTGCGCTTGGGAGACTCATTTAGTAGTTAAGGCTATTTAATGAAGTGTCCAGCGCGGAGAACTGATCGGCAAGTTTGCGAAAACTACCAAACAGTTCCCTAAATCCCGTCCTAGTTTGGCGCATGAACGATACAAAATCGTTCTCAACCTCACGACACGCATCACAACAATAGTGCAGCCCGTTTCGCTTGGCTACAGCATCGGCCGTTGGGCCACTGAAGCCCGCACATTTTGCATGAGCAACGTTGTTGCAGATCCAACAACAAATACTTCCCTAAGCATATGTAATCTGCTTTTGGCAGGTTTTCTTGAAACAAATAATTCCTCCTTCCATTATTAGGGGTGACCACTGTCAAAAATGCACACAACAAAAATAGAGAGAAAGGAAAGGTTAGGCACACACAAAAACTGTGATAAGATGAGCGCGGTAAGAGAGTTTGTGCTGCAGTGCACAACAACAAAGATAA
Source organism: Zaprionus kolodkinae (assembly GCA_018901885.1). Taxonomy (NCBI): domain Eukaryota; kingdom Metazoa; phylum Arthropoda; class Insecta; order Diptera; family Drosophilidae; genus Zaprionus; species Zaprionus kolodkinae. Next base: position 113,935 of record JAEIFM010000026.1, on the reverse strand, counting down.
AAAAAAAAGAGTTAGTGAGAGCCCGAGAGAGTCGAATTCGCTCACGAAAGTCGATGTAAAAGAAAATGTTTTGCAGAAGCAATAACAACGTTTCTAAAAATAGAAACGTAAACAAATGAAATTGAAAGAAAGAAAGAAAGCGAAAAAAACTCTTTTGCAAATAAAATTAGTTTAGCAAATTAAAAGAGTGCACTCGCTTAGTAAACGGATTTCTGAATATCAGCAGGTTAAGTGATAATGTTAGTATTTTTAAGAGTTATTAAACACCGATTGCATTATAATTTAACTAAGCTTCGGAGAGCAAGAAAAACGCGTCCCTTACTTTGAAAGAGAATGAGATTGTAGCGCTTTGTTGCAATATGTACATAAACAGTCTGTCCCAAGTGTATGCGTAATATGAGCATCCACTTGAAGGGGCTAACGTATATACATATATAAATGCATAGTCAGTATTCCCACGCTGGCCATACGCTGACCGCTTACTATGTGTGCTTATAGCATTCCTGCTCCTCCAGAGTCATCGCTTGGCGACAATACATATATATATAAGATATGCATATAAGCGTCGCTGCTCTGCAGCTTATGCTGGCAGCGCTGCTTCTAAGCTTTAGGCCAAGAAATCTTTTATATGTAGATTATAAGAACATTATCATTTCAATATTCAAATAAAGCGGAACCTTCTCTGCTTCATCCAATAAATGACATAAATCAAACTACCAAGTATTTAATTAATTACACACCATTCAGCTTGTCGGACTGGAAAAAAACAAATTATTCTTGTGTCTCGTGTGTGTGTGTTATGTGTGTAAGACAATACCAACTCACTCCCCTTAAAATTCTGTTTAATCCAATAAATGCGTTTAAAATACTAAACTTAATATATTTTAAATGCTTGAAAAAAAACTAACATCCAAATATATCATCCACTTGCATCAGGGTTGGGTAGGATTAGAACTCGCGCCCTTCCGACAGTCAGCGACCACATCCACGCAGCCACTGCAGCTATTCGGCAACCACGATAAAATTGCAATGATGATCAGTGCAATAAGTTTGGTACATATAATTGAAAATAAACTTGCCGCCGGAGTTGAACCCGGATCTTGAATATCTAACATAATAAAACAGACAAAAATACGTGGTCACATGGCACTACTATTTCCTTAATATCTTCCATATTTATAGTCCAATCTTACTGAAATTTTAACTAAACGTTCACAGGATAGTATTTATAACGTATATATGAAACTGTTGCTGTAGAGCTAATATTGCGGCTGTAATAATTTTTTCATTTTATGGGGGCGGGTGTGGGCGTGGCTGAAATCCAAAACAAAGTTGATCAGCCTGCTTTGTCACAAAATTTGGAAACTCTAACTTAAGAGTTAAGAGCTAATAAAAGTATTAGCTGAGATCCAGGTGTTCACACGGAATGACAGGCAGACAGACGGTCAGACGGATAGACGGACGGACGGTCAGACGGACATGACTATATCGACTCGGCTGTTGATACTGATTCAGAATATATATACTTTATGGGGTCGGAGATGTCTCCTTCTGCTTGTTACATACATTTTCTGTTCAAACAAAGTTATAATACCTTTCTACTCTATGAGTAGCGGGTATAAAAAGTAGAAGTGACAAAAATCGCACAGTGTAGAAGTGCCTTCACAAAAAAAGCCACAACATCAAGTGCGTTCAGTGAACAAGAGCGAAAGATCCTAAGGTTCGGTTTAACCGGTCTAAAAACTATCGCCGACTCTCCTGTATTACCCGTCCGCAGGAGCCTTCGAAGGAACTCAGTGCCACCGAGTCACCCACATCTGAACACCGCTACGTCGCTGCCCAACGTGGGACAAAAAGGATTTCACCCAAGGGGTCATCGAGGGAACGTCGCCGAAAATGCTTTTTATCGAGTAAGCTAGAAAAATAAGTTTAAAATCAAACACTATTTTGAAAAAGAAAGAAATATACAATACGTTTTAAAGAATTTAACGAAACAAAATACCTTCTGAAATATAAATTGAGATATAACTCGAACTACAATATCAAAAAAGGGGAAAACCCGCAAACACAAAGCATCTATTAGTTAAATCCAGATAAAATAAACGATTCCATTTCTCGTGTTGTCCAAAATAAATAAATGCTTCAGCCTTCAACATGTCAAAATATAGGTAATTGGCAAGTGTATTAGCTGCACTCAATTTAGAAACCGATAGCGGGGAACAACCTTGGGGAATCAGACCAATGGCCTCCAGCACACCGGTAGCTAGCCCAGAACTCATTAAAGAGACATTAGGCGGAACAGAGTTCATTGGGGAATTCTTGAATAAAGCGGACAGTCAGAAATGTTAACAGATGTCCCCTTTATTGGCCCACTACCTGGTGAGTCCGAAAAACTACCAGATCTTACAAAACTTATCAGAGAATTTTCGGGAAACCGTACAGAATTTGGTTCTTGGAAGAAAAACGTATATGGAATAATGAGTTTGTATGGGGGGAGAGAAAATACCAACGCATATTTTATTTGATAACGTTGGCGATTAGGAACAAAATTACTGGCGAGGCCGATGCCGAGCTAGAATCCTATAACACCCCTCTGAACTGGAAGGCGATTGCAAATTGCCTGGCGGGTCAGTTCGCAGACAAGCGCGACCCCAAGACCCTTAAGTATCAATTGTTCTCGATGACTCAAGGACGATTGACCTTCGCCGAATTCTATCAGGCCGTTTACTATCAGCTACAAGAACTAAAACCTGATAGTGTCGATGCTTTGAAACAAAGTTTTCGAGGATAGGCCTTAGATACTTTCATACGGGTTTTAAATGGAGACTTGCCCAGACTCTTGGCTACAAAGAACCCCGAGATCTCGGTCACACCTTACACTTATGTGAATTTGTCGACAATTAGGAACAAAGGAACGCGTTCATGCCCAAATTTAGGCAGCACGTTCCTCCTTTGCCTCCTAGGCAAGCGCAGCCGCCTGTTCTTAACAGGCCCAGGCAGACTCTGTGGGAAATTGGAGAGTTTTCAACCCTAGACTATATTATAGTCCAGCTCCCCAACATCCGACGGATCCTCGTACGCAAATCTGGCAAACGGGAACGGCTGACCAACAGAAACTCGGTCAACGACCAAAACCCAATGGATGTCGATGGCTCCATTCGTTCGGGCAACGTCAATTACATGAATAGAACCAATGTTAACGACTGTAATGGGAAACGACCTGCCCCATTAAATGGACCTCCACCTAAAGTCCTTAGGCACCTAAAGTCCTCACATTGCCAGGGGGTCCCAGAAGAGGCATCCGAGGGAGTAGAGGGTGACCTTTACTACTTCGACCCTGAGGAACAGGCCTATTTCGCTAGCGCCGGTTCCGAGAGAATTACGGGCCTCTATGACCAGCAATCTGAGGAAAACGAACCGGAAACCGAATCGACTCCAGTCGACGCTTTGGATGTTCATTTTTTAGGTTAAACGGGTCATCTCTGCCATACTTCCAATGCATCATGGAAGATGGCACTAAACTAAAATTTTTCATAGACACCGGATCGAACAAAAACTTTATCCAACCAAATCTGGTTCCGCATCCAAAAAAGAACGAAGAGAAATTTTTCACAAATTCTGTGGGGGACAAACCCCAATAACTCACCATACATTTCTCACTCTGTTCAATAACAGAGATAGACCCATCAAATTCTTCTTATTGCCTACACTGAAGACCTTTCACGTCATTCTAGGGAACGACACACTAAAACAACTAAACGATTATTGACGTTAAAAACAATATATTAACAATAAACGGGAACTATAGTATCCGAGTGAAACAACTAGTGACACAGTCAGTAAACAACATAAAGTTCAGAATGGAGCATATGTGGAACAGTCAGAAGAATCTTATAAATTTGCTTACCCAGAAACTTTTGAACTTATTTGCGGACCCAAATGAAAGATTAACTTACACTACCAGAAAGATAGGAAAAATAAGGACATCATCGGATGCATAGTAAACACTACCCGTACCCAACTTCACTAAGGCCCGAGGTAGAAAAACAGATGGGACAATTGCTGCAAGACGGCATAATACAACCTTCACGGTCACCATACAACGCGCCCATGGATAGTCCCCAAAAAAAAGCGACTATTTAAACTCAACTCCGTAACTATTTCGGATAGGTACCCTATCCCTAAGATTGGAGAAATAATCGCACGATTGGGCGACAATAAATATTTCTCCGTTCTAGATCTCAAAAGCGGATTTCAACAGATACCGCTTAAAGAAAAGGACATAGAAACAAGTCGGAAAGGCAACAGTCGAGCGCGCACGACTGTGGTATACCCGCTACAACTATGCGAAAAAAACACGTCTCACAGTCTCAAATTTGTTCTGACTATGAAAGTTGCACGTGGTTCATATTAGATGATGCCACTTTGCTTGTAGTGCTTTCTAGTCAGAATTTATCAGAGGGCTTTTAATTATGAATGTGTAAAATAGAAGCCTATATTATGCCTATATATGTACATCCCTATGCCTATACATCCAACCAGATTTGTCGTTTATGTTGTGTTGCTGCGAAATAAAAATAAGAACGGAAAAAACAAAAAAAAAATGTATCTACGTGAGGACTTGAACCATGGACCTCCAAAAAAACTTTAACTATGTACTATAACTGAATTGGGTCGGCAAAGTCGCATTGTGAGACCATTCGCTTGTCGTACAAGACAAAAACAAATTACTTAAAACTTACTTAAAATGTTTTAAATGCTTGAACAAAAGCTAGTACCCCAAAAACCCAATTGCATCGCGTAGGATTCGAACTCGCATCCTTTCTCTCGACAGTCAACGACCACATCCACTCAGCCACCAAGTCTAGTCGCAAATGCCAAAAAATTTCCATTATGATCAATGCAAATTATATTGGTACATATAATTGAAAAAAAAAGTGCTTGCCGCCGGAGTTGAACCTGAATCTTGCATATCTAACATAATAGAACAGACAACAAGTGAGTAAGGCTACAGTCGGGCGCCCGACAGTAAGATACCCTTCTCCCAATTTTAAAATCCGTTACAAACGTGTAACCACACTCATAATTTCAAACAGAGAATTCTGCACAAATACTTCTAGTACATATAGTCGCTCGCACTCACACAGCGACGCGCGTAAAGAGTAAAGCGACACGACGCAACGTCGACGTCGGCGTCAACTGCTCAAAGCAGCGCGTCGGCTGCTGCCCGTACCGAATATTTGTACTGAAAACGTTGACTTAAATAACTTCTGTGTTATTGGTCCGATCGGATTGTAATTTGGAGGATATATTCATATTGCATTTAGCTTTATACAAACCGAAGCAGAACGTTATGCGTCTAATACTTTGCTTAATAATCGCAAATAACCGATTTGCGGGGGCGGTGGGCGTGGCATCAAACATTTGACATAAACTTTATCTGCCTATGATTTATAGGAACCTTCATGCCAAATTTGGTATCTCTAGCTTTTTTAATAGCTGAGATCTGTTGTCTCATACAGACGGACAGACGGACAGACGGACAGACAGAAGGACATGTCTCAATCGACTCGGCAAGTGATCCTGAGCAAGAATATATATACTTTATGGGGTCTACCACGCCTCCTTATGCCTGTTACATACATTTTGCACAAAGTTAGTATACCCTTTTTTGACCATTTTCAATGGTCGAAGGGTATAAAAACTAACATGCTCCTTAACTCTTTCATATCAAAATGTTAGAGGTCTGTGTATTAAACATTCAACTTTATATATAAACAGTCTTTCTTTTTCTTCTCAAATTGTTGTGTTTACTGAGACTTAGTTAAAACCGGATATCCTAAACTCCGAAGTCTTTCAAAGCAAGTACACAACCTACAGGTGTGATTGACCTGAGCGTCGTGGTGATGAAGTCCTTATTGCAATCGATTCCACCATCAATTCGGAACATTTACAACTGGAGGTTCAACTTGGTATTGAATTCTTCTGTGTAAAATTACACTTTCCCGGTTTTTTTCATTATATAATATATTTCTATATTCCGCCGTCATCGGATGTATCTGTCTATTTGCAACATTTGTCTTCAATAAAGACTATATTTAATCTGTTATCAGACTGAGATCACCTTTCAGTCCTTGGGGACTTTAATATCCCAGATTGTAATTGGACAACAAGTGTTGATTCAAATTCTCTGCTGCCCTTACGGAACCACGACCTTTTTGACGGTCTGATTTTGGGGCTTGTATGGATAAACATGAAAAACTGTGTAAGCGCGTACGTTGCTTTTGAAAAGCAGATTCTAATTTACTAAACATTTTAATTTCCCAATTTAATTGGTCGGAATTGTATGTGTTTACTGATATATCAGTAGCGACCAATATTTTTTATAAAACTATTTACTCATTTTTTGATATTTGTGTTCCGTGCTTTTATTCATCATCCTCAAGCAAGCCGCAATGGTTTACAAGAGAGTTGCCACGGTTAAAAAATTTAAAGTCAAGCCTTTATAAAAAAATTAAATGTAGTAACTCAACTTTTTCACGCTATTTAAGCGCGCGGTCAGACTTTACAGTCTTAAACGCGAAACGATATAAGAACTATTCAACTCGTTGTAAGGTTCAGTTCATTCAGAACCCTAAACAGTTTTATAGTTTTGTTAATACGAAGCGTAAGTCTTCCGCATTTCCTAGTAAATTAACGTTTGCAAATGCTAGAGCAAATGCCGACCAAACCATGGCCGATGTGTTTGCAAAGTTTTTTCAAACGGCTGATTGCCCTTCTACACATATTACTCACTTTTATCCATACAACATTCCAAGTTCGAATGGTACCTTGTCAAAGATCTTTATTTAGTAAAGCCAGTTTTTTCACCAGGCCCTGACGGTGTTCCCGCTTGTATACTTCGGTTCTGTGCCAACTCCTTAAGTAAGCCATTGCTCAAACTATTTTCGCTGTCCTTAGAAACTTCACTCTTTCCTTCCATTTGGAAGGAATCTTGTATTATCTCCTTGTTGAAAAAGGGCAGCAAGTCTGAAGCAAGCAATTACAGAGGTATCTCTAAATTGTCGGCTATACCTAAATTTTTCGAGAATGTTATAACTCCTCACTTGCAACATTTATGCATATCCGTTATTTCACCTTTTCAACACGGGTTTATTAAACGTCGTTCAACTACGAATAATTTGCTTGAGCTGACATCCTTTGTGGTAAAAGGATTTCAGGAAAATCTTCAAACTGATGTCATTTATACTGACTTCAGTAAAGCTTTTGACTCAGTGAATCATTCCCTTTTGGCACATAAGCTTGACCTTCTAGGTTTTTCACCAAAATTCTTTAGTTGGATTGTAAGCTATCTGACTGACAGAACTCAAAGAGTCCTCTTTAAAACCAGCCTCTCAATTCCACTTCATGCCACATCTGGCGTTCCTTAAGGGAGTCATCTCAGCCCCCTACGTTTTACACTTTTCATCAATGACCTGCCTTTGGTCATACTTAACTCTCGTACTCTCATGTACGCGGATGATGTAAAAACTTTGTTATCAATTTAAAGACGACAACTGTCACTCACACTTACAAGCCGACCTGAATAGTTTTCATTCGTGGTGTTGTGCCAATTTTTTAACCTGAACAGCTTTAAATGCAAGCTCAGAGAAACACCACATCTTAGAACAGCCATCAACTTGAATTGAATCACTCATTATTTCACTTCAAAAAAGCATGATGGAATTTATGCAGTTTATGCAATCTACAATACAAGACCTCATGCGAAATCAAAACTTACTTATGCAAAAGCTTGCATCCCAACACTCCAAACCATAAATGGTTATTTTAAAGATATGTTTCTGGAATGCTAACGGCATTTCACAGCACAAAAACGAACTTATTCAATTCCTAAAGGAACACGACATTGATGTAATGCTAATCTCCGAAACCCATCTCACAAATAAAAATAACTTCTTTCTTAGTGAGTATACTTTTGACTCAACGAATCATCCAGACAACAAAGCTCATGGGGGAACAGGCATCCTTATCAAGAGACGCATCAAGCTCCATCAATTGCAGCCATTCGCAACCAGTTTATTGGAAGCTACGTCAATAAGTATTAAAGTGGCTTTCGGCAGTCTTAGTATTGCCTCAATATACTGCCCACCACGGTTTTCTACTTCGAAAGAAGACTTCATGGAATATTTCAACCAACTAGGTGCCAATTTCATATCAGCAGGCGAATGTGAACACGCGCACTGAGGCTCACGTCTTACAAACCCAAAAGGAAGGCAATTATACAAAGATTTAATCACAAGATCGAATAAACTTGACTTCATATCTCCGGGTGGCCAGCTGATCCCAACAAAAAACCTGATCTTATAGACTTTGCTATAATCCGAAACATACCAAAACAACTAACGCAGATAGAAGCAATAGCTGACTTGTCCTCGGACCACTCTCCTATCCTTCTTCAACTGTTCGGACAACCACCAACGTTGGAACTGGCTGATATTATTACATCCAACCAAGCAAACTGGCTTCGCTACAAAAAATATATAAGCTCACACATTGAGCTAACCCCATCACTGCACCACGAGGCTGACGTTGATAATTCTGTAAATGGCTTTGAATTTATTCTCACCACTGCTGCACGCGTATCTACACCTCAAATGAAATCAAAAGTAGTACATCAGTACCGTACAAATAGGCAAATTCAACAGCTTCTTTTAGAAAAAAGACATTTATGACGGGAGTGGCAAAAAAACAAATCACCAGCAAGCAAAGAGAATTTAAAAGCTGCAACTCGTAAACTTTCTAGAGTACTGAAACAAGAAGAGCACCTTGCACAACCCCAATACATCGAACAACTCTCTCCAACATGTGATCACTCTGGAAAGCGCGCAGTCTCAGTGCCCGTATTGAAACAGACAGCCCTATCCGAAGTCTAACAGGAAGATGGGCTAGACGTGACTCAAAAAAAACGAACGTGTTTGCAACACACCTCCAAGAATCAAGCTCTTACATGAATCAAGCTCTTACATAACACACACTACGCCCCTGAAATTCCGATCAAGCGAAATTAATCAAATAATCAAAGAGCAATTAAAGCCGAACTGGTGGAACCCACAACTGAAGGCACAACGCACCGACCTACAAGAAATCTTCAAACTAGCTAAACAAGCAAACGAAGATATTGTATTGGACGAATACAAGATAAGGCTCTTACACTGGCACACCACACAAAATCCAGTGGGCCATAGACTCCTTCGAGAGCTAAAAATCCCCAGGGCTAGATGGTATATTACCAGCCATGCTGCAGAAGACCAAGGAAGAGGTCACTCCATGGCTGGAAACCGTAGAAACCCATCAGGCCGTAAACTCTTGGATAGGAAATCAATTGAGCTGCAGAAGAGTAAGAGCCGAATGGGGAACCACCACCACAACCAAAGCAGCGCACAGAGGCACGCCACAAGGCGGGGTGCTGTCGCCGCTACTGTGGAACTTAGTGGTAAACGACGTCTTACGGAAATTAAAACGGAAAGCCCCAAAGATAACCGCCTATGCAGATGACATAGCCATAATTATAGTGGGCAAATGTCCAACGACGATCAGCTCTGTCATGGAAAGTACACTTAAAGAAGTACTGAAGTGGGCGATGGATGTCGGACTCAGTATCAATGCGGACAAGACGGATCTAATTCTCTTTACCAAGAGATACACTATACCGCAATGGACTCCGCCGTTTATAAATGGTGCAATGCTCGAGCCAAAAAAGAGCTTGAAGTATCTAGGAATAGTACTGGACAGCAAGTTGAGCTGGAAAACCAACGTCGAGGAATGGGTAAAGAAAGCCACATGTGCACGTGGGGTCTGTCTCCCAGACTGATGCACTGGATCTTCATCTCAATTGTTCGTCCAATACTACTCTACGGTACCCTAGTATGGTGGAAGGCTACTAAGAAATCCACATACCTCCTAACAATGGAAAGGGTACAGAGACGTGCAATGATGCATAACCAGGGCACTGAGATCTACTCCAACTAAGGACTTGGAAGTGATACTTGGAGTTCCCCCAATTGACATACAGGCCAAACTAATAGCACAAAAGACCGCGCAACGTCTCTGTGCTACGGGAAATATGGCCCCCGCAAATTATGGGCACAGTAAAGTAGTATCTTCCAGGCGGAGGTCTTCGCTATAAAGAAGGCTGCAGAACTAGCGACAACGATTAATACGAATCGGGTCAGCATCTTTGTCGACAGTCAGGCGGCTATCAAATCTATGCAGTCCTACGTCATCAGCTCCGAAAGTGTACTGGTAAGCAGAAAAGCATTAGATGCACTAAGCATCCGCTCCGAGGTGCGCATCTTTTGGGTTTCCAGCCACCACGGCATCGACGGAAACGAGATGGCAGACAGGCTAGCGAAGGAGGGTGCCGAATCTAGACAACTGCCAGTTGAGGACCTGAAGACACCGCTACGATCTATATGCCACAGCTTAGAAGAAAGCGCTGCAGTAATAGCAGGAAGAAGGTGGCACAGCACAATAAACTGCAAGATAGCCCGCACTATGTGCAACCGCTCAAACGCGAAATTAGCCCAATATGTCATTCAGCTCCCGAGAAGAGACTGCAGAATAATGATGGGTATACTCACAGGCCATTGCCTGACCGCAACGCATGCCAAGAAGTTGGGCATCACCGACAATGAAGAATGCAGGAAATGCAAGGTACCAGAAGTAAAAGAAACTCTGGAGCACCTTATCTGCGACTGCCCCGCACTCATGACCTCGAGAACGAAATGCCTTGGAAGCCCCCTGCTTACATCACTTGAAGAAGCAGCGGGCCTGGTGCCCCAAAAACTCCTGGCTTTTGCCAAACTAACCAGCACACTAGACTGGGATAATTAATCGATAAATTAACAGCCTCTATCCGGCAACACTAAGGATCATACTGATCTATGTGAGGCCCCCATTTGGGGGCCTGCCGATATAACCTAATCTAAAGCCGAACAAAGCACCGGCCACGATAGAATTACTCCAAAAATGATCATAGAACTACCAAGTTGTGCTGTAAATCATTTATGTACGCTTTTCAACGCAATGACTAAATATGGTTATTTTCCTCAAAGATGGAAAAAGTCAACTATAGTTATGATTCCAAAACATGGTACAGACAAAACACAAGCATCTTCATATAGACCAATATAAGTCTTTTGTCCTGCTAATCAAAACTATTTGAAAAACTCATCTTATCGCACATCAGTCTCCATCTTAGTATAAATAACATAATCCCAATGCATCAATTTGGGTTCCGTGAAAAACATGCTACAATAGAACAGGAAAACCGTATCACCACGGAAATACGCACTGCGTTTGAACAACGAGAATACTGCTCTGCTATATTTCTTGATATTGCCCACGCATTTGACAGGGTGTGGCTCGATGGACTCATGTACAAGATCAAAACATTACTCCCCAATAGTATGCACAAACTCCTCGAATCCTATCTACATAAAAGATTATTCTCCGTAAGATGCAGCGCCTCAACATCTGCTGAACGTGAAATCAAAGCTGGAGTCCCTCAAGGAAGCGTTCTCGGTCCCATTATATATACACTATACACATCGGACATTCCGACAAACATTCAACTTACCACTTCAACGTTTGCATATGACACTGCCATTCTTAGCCGGAGTAAAAGTCCCCTTAGAGCAACTGTTATTCTACAATATCATTTGGAATCTCTTGAAAAATGGTTAGCTAACTGGAGAATTAAAGTAAATGAAAGTAAATGTAAACACGTAACATTCACACTGAACATACAAACCTGTCCCCACCTTACTCTAAACGGAGCACGAATCCTCCAGTCAAACACCGTCACATACTTGACAGGAGACTCACCTGGCGCTCACACATAGCAGCCAAAAAAACTCAACTAAAGTTAAAGACCACCAAGCTCCATTGGCTAATCAACTCTCAATCCCCTCTTTGCCTTGAATACAAAATACTTCTCTATAACACCGAGATCAAGCCAATATGGAAATACGGCTCTGAACTTTGGGGAAATGCCAGTCGTAGTAACATCGAAGTAATTCAAAGAGTTGAATCTGGTGCTCCTTGGTATATATGGAACGAAAATATTCATCGAGATTTAAATATCAACACCGCTTCTGACGAAATTTTCCATCAAAAAGCAAAACACCAAGTGAAATTCATCCATTTCATCCTCTTGCACGCTCGCTAATCAGAACTTCCAGTTGGAGTAGACTTCAACGTGCCGATCATCCACTTGCTCAGTTCCGATATAATTAAAGCCGTGCTTAAAACTAAACCCATCGCTAAAAATAGATTCTTAGTTATAATATTAGTCTAAGATTTTAAAACTTGTTATTAGTCTCTATTAAGAAGAGAAGATCCAGAAAATAAAATAATTATTTTATTTTATTTTGCATGCTCCTTTCCTATCTCCTATCCGCGTTCTCTATCTCTATAGCATTTTTACCGCGTTTCCATGTCGTCCGTTATGCGACGGTGCCTCTCGGTCGGTTAGGCGGGAGGTGGAATTCGTTTGGGTTCCGCGCGCAACAAGCATCGGCATGGTGTCGTTGGACCACTTGCTAATACATTCATGGTATTCAACGTCAAAAAATAAAAATAAATTACCTTTCGGCTTAAAGAACTCGCCGTTCATTTTCCAGAGAGCCTTAGACGACATTCTAAGGGAACACGTAGGAACATATGCTACGTGTATATTGACGATATCATCGTCTTTAGTCGGTCCGAAAATGAACATGCCACGCACTTGGATGATATATTTGCCACACTAGAAAAAGAGAATATCAAAGTGCAGATGGACAAATGTGAATTCTTTAAAGAGGAGGTAAATTGCTTGGGATTCACTATCTCACAAAAGGGCGTTAAAAGAAACGCTGATAAAGTAAAAGCAATAGAAAATTTTTCGATCCCCACAACACTAAAGGAACTTTGATCTTCTTAAGTCTGGCAAGTTATTATAGGCGTTTTATACGCGACTATGCTAAACTTGCAAAACCACTGACAAACTTATTCAGAGGCGAAAATGGTCGCCTTCCAAAAAATATCTCAAATAAAACAAGGATAGATTTAAACCTTGACGCGATAAGCGCGTTTGACAAGATAAGACGAACTTTGGACTCACAAGACGTCATACTAGCGTACCCATTTAACCTTCGATAACCTTCATTGCCCGTACGCTCCCGAAGATAAAAGAAAACTACGCAGCAAATGAGAAAGAAATGCTAGCAATAGTTTGGGCACTTCAGAGTCTACGAATGTGCCTTTACAGTACCGCCAAGGTGATAACATACACTGATCACCAACCACTGACTTTTGCTCTTAGTTCAAAGAACCATAATGGGAAACTTAAAAGATGGAAAAGCTACTTAGAGGAATATAACAACGAGCTAACGTGGTAGCCGACGCTCATTCCAGAATCCCAACAAACCCCCAAACAAATAGTACAACGGCAACGGTTCATAGCGACGAAAGTTCTTCACATAATCTGAAACCAGTTGAAAATGTCCCCATTAATGTATTCAAAAACCAACTATTTCTCCTAATATCAGATGAGGAGGAAGAGTCGTTCGAAATCCCTTTCAGTACTTTTCATAGGCACATAATTAAAAATAAATCATATTCTGAGAAAGATCTGGTGGACATTTTAAAAAAACACCTATACCCAAAAATCGTGAATGAAAATCTTCACACCCGAACACTTAATGTGCTTAATCAGAACAGGAAATATTATAGTTTCCGATCACATGAGGGCGCATTGAAACGCCATAGAAAATAAAATCCAGATTCTAAGCAAGTTTTTTTTTCCTGGCCTCCGGAAGAAAACAGAAGCCACGGCAAAAGCATGCGGGACTTGCAAAATAGCCAAATATGTTAGACATCCGCCTCATGGGAGATTCAACCAACCCCCATACCAAATCATCCATATAGACATCTACACGACCCAAAGACAATTAGTACTAACGGCCATAGATAAATTTTCAAAATATGCTCAGATAAAATTATTAAAACATTCGCTAAGAGAAATAATGATAGCATTCGGTATGCCCAAGCAGATTGTAATGGACAACGAAAAGGCTTTAAATTCAGCAGCTATCAAGTTTCTGCTACAAAAGCAGCTGTAGGCAAAAGTCTACACGACACCACCCTACACTTCGACTAGCAATGGGAAAGTCAAAAGAATTCATTCAACTCTAACCGAGATAATGAGATGCCTTTGGCTAAACGGAAAAACACTTGAATTTGAAGAACTACTCTTTAAAGCAGTTCAGTACGTCATATCATTCAACAACGGAAAAAACCTATAGACATATTTTTCGGAACTAAGCACAAACCCCAAAGAACTTCAAGATGCTAGGAAAAAGATCAGTGACAAAATAGAAAAAAAAGCAGAATACTAACTTAGAATATCATAACCGAAGAAATAACCCAATAAAGAAATACGAGAAAGGGGAAACAGTTTATATGAAGATAGATAAAAGGCTAGGGTCGAAACTAACACCGAGATACAGAAAAGAAATAGTCCAAGAAGATAGGAACACCACATTAAAAACACATTCAGGGAAAACAGTTCACAAAAATAATATTAAGATATAACATCCATTCGCAGGTTACTCTTATTGCCAACATATTTCGGATGGGTTACCATACTAGACTACACCTACTCCCAACTCATTCACATAAAAACGGGAACCACTGTCCTGCAAAACGGGACATTCAAAAGTATCCACGTGTTCAATATTAAAGAATACGAATCCGCGTTCGGTAACATATCGAAAAGATTAGATTAAGTAAACAAAACACACCCACTTTTCCCTTTCCTTAAGTTCGAACTCATGAACTCGGAATCAGACTTAAGAAAACTCAAACCATTTAAAAACCAGAAAAGAGCAACAGATGCCTTGGGAACGGCATGGAAATGTAGGTACAGCTGACATTTAGCTTGCCTTACTTTTGGATCGCTTGGATCAATTTGTTTGTTTGGTCACACAACTCATAAAGTGCTTGTGTGTATTTGTTAGGCAGGTAATTAATTCGCTGTGTTTTTACATACTCAGCGTCGCTGCGAGGTTAGCTCAAAAAGTTTGTGAATTATTATTTTTCGAATTTTTTATTGATTTTTTTGCTGTAACATGTCGGAATCAAACAAGATAAGTGAAAAGTGAAAAGTTAAAAATCTGTCCAAAGCTAGTGTTAAAATATCGCTTTATTTACAAAAATTTGATAAAGTCAGTGCTGATATTGCTCGTATGCAAACACAGCAATTAAAACCAAAACAATTTCTTCTGATAGAACAGAGCTAGCGTGTAGATTACAACTTTTAGAAGTTTATATAGAAAAGGCAATGAATTTACCAGGCTGAGCTAGATAATCTAAACCCTCAAAATGATTCGAGAGGGCCATTAGAAGATTTGTGTGTCGTCACAGAGCCAAGGTCGGAGCATAATTGCTCCGTAATTTCGAGCCAGCGATCTAAGCTGCCGAAAATGCGGTTGTCAAAATTAAGTGGCAAACATTCTGAGTATAAAAATTTGGTGTGCCTTTTCGAAAGTTAAGTAGATAAATGACGATTCATTATTAAATGTAGAAAAGTTCAATCATCTAGTTTCTTGATTGTCAGACGAAGCATTGGGGGTAGTTAAGCCGTATCAATTAAGGGATTTTAACTACCCAAAGGCCCTCGCTAGTCACAATAAATGTCTTATCTTCTTTGGCACAGTTTTACAGCTGTTTGATTTACGAAGCATTGGGGGTAGTTAAGCCGTATCAATTAACGGATTTTAACTACCCAAAGGCCCGCGCTAGTCACAATAAATGTCTTATCTTCTTTGGCACAGTTTTACAGCTGTTTGATTTACCAAGCATGGCAAAACCATCTATCGAGTTTGAGATCGATCATAGATACGGTGTCTGCTTTTTACTCTTTGTTGTCGTCATTAGGTAATGACAAAGACATTGCTAGTGCAATGATTATTCACATGGTCATGGGAAGGTGCCGTCTTGGGAGGACTGTGCTAGACAACTGAATAAAAGATATGACCATTTGTCAGCAGAAGAGTCAACTCGTGAGAAAACAAAGTCGCGAGTTGACGTCAAGAAGCCTCAATCGAATTGTCCCATTGTCTAATTGTTCGGTTAGTGGGCACACTGTGCCAAAATGCATGACGTCTAAATGTCATGTGTGTTCGAAGCCTAACCATTCTTTGCTTCACAGGTATACTACTCCTGTACAAAGTGAGGTAAGGTCACTTCAAGCGACAATGTCAGATGTGCACATGGGGCATGTTTATAATAATGATAAAATTGTTCCTGCCACCGCCATCGTTAATGTAAAAGACAGATTTGGCCAGTTGCACCCTGCAAGAGCCTTACTTGATAGTGGCTCCCAGATCAATTTAATGTCTGATAGCCTGGCCTAGATGTTACGGCTTTAAAGAGAGCCAACACTATTAGGTATTTCAATGGTTGGTGGTGCAACAATAGACAGTAAAAATAACATATGTACCTCGCTATCTCCTATCTCGAATAAATTCACACAACTTTTTCGCTGTTGGATATTAAAATCTATTTCAACAACACAGCCTGGAAAATCAATTGCAATTTCGAATTGGAAAATTCCAAAAAATATAAAGCTGGGGGCAGAATTGTTTTATGATTTGTTGTGCGTTGGGCAAGTAAAATTAAATTCTGATCTCCCCATAATGCAAAAAACGCTGCTCGGTTGTAAAGTAGCAGGTATATATTCTGGACAAGTGCCTAGGCATCATTTCAGTGGATGCTTAATAGCCCAAAATAACGATTGTTCTCTCGACTCGTTAGTCAACCGTTTCTGGTAATTAGATCAATGTCTATTCAAGCCGAGGGCTATTCACCAAACAGCTGAACAACAGGCCTGTGAACTGTTCTTTAAGAATACTGTAAAGCAGTTATCTTCTGGTCGTTTCCAAGTCAATCTCCCTTTCAAGACTGATCCAAAAGTTCTTGGCCTGTCTTTTCAAACTGCTGAAAGGCGTTTTTTCAAAGGATTTTCAAACTCGAGCGTTAATTATCAAAGGATGCTCTTCTTAATAATATGTACCATGACTTCATGAAAGAATATTTAGATTTGGGACACATGACACGTCCAATAGAACAGCATTGTTATATTCCTCATAAATGCGTTCTCAGTCCTGAAAGCACCTCCACCAATCTTCGTGTAGTTTTCAACGTTTCTAGTAAGACGTCAACAGCTGTTTCTCTCAATGAAACACTAATGGTGGGGCCGACAATTCAGAGGAAGCTGTATTCAACGTTAATTAAGTTTCGGTTGAATAAGTATGTCGTAACTGCTGACATTTTTAAAAAATGTATAGGCGGATAAATGTTTCTGAAAACGGCAGAAACTTCCAACTCATTTTGTGGAAAAAAGGACTTCACAAAATATTCAAGCATACAGATTAAATACAGTCACTTATGGTACAGCATATGCACCTTTTTTGGCGATACGCTGCTTATTCGAGCTTGCCAACATACATGCACGATCACATCCTATTGGATCAGATGTGATTAAAAAATGTTAATGATACATATGTTGGCAGGTGCAGATTGTGTAAAAGAACTTAACATTATTTGCAATGAGGTTCGAAAAATATTGGAATCAGGAGGTTTTCCACTTGCCAAGTGAGCATCTAATTGCAGTGAGTTGCACTGTAAAATAACAAGTCGGAAAGGCTACAGTCGAGCGCGCTCGACTGTGGTATACCCGCTACCACCATGCGAAAAAAACACGTGTCACAGTTTCAAATTAGTTTTGACTTTGAAAGTTGCATTTGGTTTCTATTAGATGTTGCCGCATTGCTCTCAGTGCTTTGCAATTATAACTCATCAGAGGGCTTTTCATTATGAATTTGTAAAAGAGACGCCTATATAATGCTTCACATATTTATTGAGAAATTTAATAATCCAACCAGATTTGTCGTTTATGTTGTACATACATTGCTGTATGCTGCGAATTATGACTTAATATTCTAAATTTCTTTAAATTTAGTAAAAACTTCGTTAACATTGATTTTAAATAAAGATAACGGATATGCAAAAAAAAAACAAGTAGGTAAGGCTACAGTCGGGCGCCCGACAGTAAGATACCCTTCTCCCAATTTTCCAAATCCGTTACAAACGTGTAACCACACTCATAATTTTAAACAGAAAGTTCTGCACAAATATTTCCAATACATATACCTTACTCGCTCGCACTCACACAGCGACACGACGCAACGTCGACGTCGGCGTCAACTGCTCAAAGCAGCGCGTCGGCTGCTGCCCGTACTGAAAATTTGTACTGAAAACGTTGACTTTAATAACTTCTGTGTTATTGGTCCGATCGGATTGTAATTTGGAGAATATGTTTATATTTCATTCAGCTTTATACATACCGAAGCAGAAGTTTATATGATTTAATACTTTGCTTAATAATCGTAAATAACCGATTTGCGGGGGCGGTGGGCGTGGCATCAAACATTTGACATAAACTTCACCTGCCCCGGATATATAGGAACCTTCATACCAAATTTGGTGTCTCTAGCTTTTTTAATAGCTGAGATCTGTTGTCTCAAACAAACAGACGAACAGACGGACAGACAGACGGACATGTCTCAATCGACTCGGCTAGGGATCCTGAGCAAGAATATATATACTTTATGGGGTCTGCCACGCCTCCTTATGCCTGTTACATACATTTTGCACAAAGTTAGTATACCCTTTTTTGACCATTTTCAATGGTCGAAGGGTATAAAAATAATCAATTGTATTGAATGCAGGCAACGACTCACAGATCAATGGCAAACGATAACTTGTATAACTTCTATATTTACTAACCCATCGGACAATGTATGAAATAGGTTTATATTGTATTTATCTATATGTATACCAAAGCAGAAAGATACAACTTGGATACTTTGCTAATCATCATAAATTACTTATTTACGGGGGCCGTGAGGGTGGTATCCGAAATTTGAAAATAACGTTTCCTGCAGTAATCTACATACATAATCAGGCGCTCATACACACAAGACATATGCAAATTATAAGCTCAATAGTTTGATTTATAATCGTAAATTACCGATTGGAGGGCGCGGTGGGCGTGCCATCAAACATTTGAATTATACTTCATCTGCCTATGATATATAGCAACTTTCATAGTTTGCTATGTCTGGTGTCTCTAGCTCTTTTAATAGCTGAGATCTGTTGTCTCAAACAAACAGGCGGACAGACATACCGACATGGCACACACCACTAGTGATCCTAAGCAGGAATATATATACGTTATGGGGTCTCCCACGCCTGTGCCTGTTACATATATATGCTGGTTTCACAAAAGTTAGTATACCCTTTTTGACCATTTTCAATGGTCGAGGTATAAATATATATTGACATAAAATGTTCAATATAATGAAAAAAAAAATTAAAATAACGAAAAGGCAAGAGTCGATAGCATAAGTAAGCATGATAGAGAGATACGAGGGTAGCCTGATAAGTACTTAGCCTCACCGTCTTTTGGCTCCAGTATCGCAAGAGTAATTTATTAAGGTGTAATACATTCTGTTAGACGGGTTCTGTCGAAATTTAGTTTTGTTTTAATCGCGTGTGAAAACTTGAGTGTCCGCGGATTTTAGGAAAATGGAAAAAGAGCAATATCGGACCCCCGATTGAAGGTGCGAGAGATAGCTAAGACAGTAGGCATTTCAAAAGATCGCGTGGGTCATATCCTGCATGAAATTTTGGGCATGAAAAAGGTGTCGGCGCGACAGCTTTGACGCTGTTTATACGTGTTCGTATTGAAGTGATAACCAATGGGTTAATCTAAAGCTCATGCTTCGAATACAAGCTTCCCGTTTAAGCGAAGCTTTCACTCAATGCAAGCTTTCCCCTCTGCCACTGTTCCTAGTTAAGCATAGTTAAGGTCGCTCCCTATTGTACTGGTTAGTATTAAGCAAGCAGTGAATGTAAGCACACGCTGTGCAGAAATAAACACGTATAAGGAACGTATAAGAAAATCACTAGTGTTTTTTACCTAAAACCTAGTTCAACAACTACAACCAGAAGAACAACTACAACAACTACAACAGCTACTACCACATCACATCTGGATCTGTCCTCCTACGTTCTCCCGAGAACATTTTGGACCTTCGAGCCGGATAGCTCAACCACCGTTTCGTTTTGATAGACCCAGAAACCTACATACAAGTGCTTTACATTTTACATTTTGAAATGCACATCCCATTTGTATTTTATATGTATATGATAGAGCATTACCATATAAAGTAACGGATTTCCAATCAACAGTGAACTTAGTACATAAGCGCCGCCAGATAAACACCACTTTGCGAATATTACGGTACTTACGTGCGCTGGAGCTGCACTTTTCAGCAAGGGAACGAATACCCTTTACAAATTTAAAATTATTCCTGGGGAATATCCGACTGAAGAAATATTAAAAATATTTTTTTTTATTTTTGAAGGTCTATCCGATTTATAATATCCTTACCTAACGTATACCCTTTAAAGTTTTTATTGTTTTTAATGGGGTATATCCGATTTGAAAAAATAATATTATTTTTTTTTCCTTTCTTTAAATTTAAAAAAGCATATCCTACTTGTAATATCATTTACTCTTTAATTCCATTTAATTCCACCATTCCTAAGATCGCTTATACAAAATAAAAGAAGAATTAAATTATCACCATAACTCCTGTGACAGGCTGCTATGCCTATTGATTCCAGCAAGGCTTCAGCAGTTCGACTTTCCGTACCAACCATTAGACATACACGATCTAATTCGCTTCCTAATCCAAAATTAGAAACCGGTATTTCGCCAATCTTGAGAAAAGCCTGCACTCCTACTACCTCGAAACCTTTGCCAACTCGCCTAAGTCTACAATCCAAAATCTACCAATTACAAGATCTGCAGCGAAAGAAACTTCATTGCTCCAGAAAATGGCGTTGTGCGAATTCATTACTGTCACTGATAAGCTAAGTCAATTCGAATCAATGATAACTACATCCTCTGATGTCTCGTTGTATACTCATAAGGTTAGATTAGAACAAGTTCGATCCTCATAGGAAAAAGTTGAAACTGCATATGAACGCTGTTCAAATGCACTGGCAGATGAAAGTGCAAATCCAGACGACAGAATTACCATGCAATCGAAATATGATTATTGTTACTCAGTGTATGAGCGATGTGCGGCTCAACTGGGTGAACTTGTCGAACGCGCATCATCCATAAATACTACGTCTACGCAATCACCAGTCTTTTCTCCTACCCCTCGTGGCTGTAACCTTCCACCGTGTGATACTGAGATCTTTAAAGTGGCCGACTTTCGGTGACTTGTTCACAGCTATCTACGTCAATAATCAAAGATTATCTCCAGTAGAAAAACTATTTCACTTAAACTCTAAGACAAGTGGAGAAGCTAGTTCCATTGTAGCTAAGTTCTCCCTCACAAATGATGGTTTCGCTTCCGCTTGGAATGCACTACAAGAACGCTTCTAAAATAAACGTCTTCTGGTTAACAGTCAACTAAAAATTTTGTTCAGTCTATCCATTGTTAACCATGAGTCTGGTTCCGCCTTAAAAGAGCTCCAGAGCACAATCCAAAATTGTTTGATTGCATTAGAGCATTCCAAGATATCCACAAAAAATTGGGATTGTTTGTTAGTTTACATCTGTTTGTCAAAACTGCCCAAACTGACTTTATCATTATGGGAACAGTCCTTAGCTAACAAAGTTGAAATACCCTCCTGGGAGGATATGAATACTTTCCTTAGCGAACGTTACCGAACGTTAGAGGCAATCGAGGATGTGAGAACCTCCGCCTCTACATCCTCCCATCCAAAGCAAACAAAAGGTCAGTCTACATCGACAAAATTAAATTCTTTCGAATCTAAAGTCAATGCTAAGGTCAGAGCATGTGATCTTTGCTCTAATGAAAATCATCCGATCCGCTTATGTCCTCATTTTCTACAAATGAAAGTGTCTCAAAGAGAGGCATATATTAAACAGAAAAAACTTTGTCTCAATTGCTTTGCCAGAGGGCATCAGCTGAGAGATTGTCCCAGCTCTCACAACTGTTTTACGTGTAAAGGACGTCATAACAGTCTCCTACATCGAAGCGAGTCTTCTACAAATAATCCAAGGTCAAATACAGTAACCAATGCACATGTTGCCCAAACAAAACAGTCCACTGCTACCACCAACGAAGAATTTCAGAGTTATCTCGTTTCGCAGCAACGTGAAGTACTGTTAGGAACTGCCTTTGTAAACATCCAACACAAGGGCATTATGTGTCCTGCCAGAGCTTTAATTGATTCAGGATCAGAAGGGTCGTTCATCTCAGAAAGACTTTTTAACTTGATCAAATTGCCTTTCCAATCAGTCCAAGCAAAAATATCGGGCATTAATAACGTATCGTCTCCTACACAGAAACTGTGTCACGTTCATATATCCTCTCCTACACGACCACGAATGCAAATCGATGCATCAGCATACGTATTATCGAAATTGGTAGGAAGGTTGCCATCCAACACCATTCCAAGGTCTAAATTAAGAAATATGCCAAACACACACTTGGCCGATCCAACATTTTCTCAAAGTGAACAAATTGACGTACTTCTCGGTGCTGATGTCCTGCCATCTATCCTTTTAAGTAGCGTAAAATCAAAAATATGTGGAACTCTTTTGGGTCAAGAGACAGTTTTCGGATGGATATCTGGTCCAGTGCTAAGCACACCATCTACATCCATCGCTTCCTACTCAACGCAAGTAGATTACTTGCATGAAGAGCCCCTCGACAGACTTCTCACAAAATTTTGGGAGGTAGAGGATATTCCTGTCCAGCCAACAAAGGAAAATGATGCTTATTGCGAAAAATACTTTCAACAAACAACACATCGAGATAAATCTGGAAGATATGTAGTATCACTGCCATTTCGAGATCCACAGAATATTAACATAGGTAATTCCAATCTATTGCATTGTCACAATTTTTAAAAAATGAATCACGACTTAATAAAAATCCTGAACTTAAAAAAGAGTACGATTCCATCATTCAAGAATACATTGATTTAGACCATATGCGGCAAGTCACTCCTGACAACCACTCTCCCAATTTATATTTGTCTCATCATGCTGTCTTTAAGCCAGACAGCACTACAACAAAAGTCAACGTTGTTTTTAATGCTTCCAGTAAATCGACAAATGGGGTTAGTCTCAACGATACCTTGTATCCAGGTTTTGTGCTTCAGTCCGATTTGACCTTGCAACTGTTAAAGTGGCGGTTCTTCAAAATAGTGTTTAATGCCGATATAACAAAAATGTATCGGCAGATTCAAGTCAATCCTTCACACACTCCCTACCAAAGAATCCTGTTCCGTAATCAAGAAGGTGTAACCTTCGGAGTCAATTGCGACCATTTTTGGCGATCCGTGTTCTTCAACAACTGGCGAACGAGATCCAATATAAAAGTCCTTTAGCATCCGATCCTATATGTATGTCGATGACATATTAGCAGGTGCACATTCTGAAGCAGTTGCAATTTCAATGATTTCTGAACTTCAAAATGCGCTTAGTTCAGCAGGTTTCCCATTACGCAATTAGACCTCTAACAAGAAAGCTAGAACAGGTTCCAAACGGTCTTTGCTACATGGCGATTTTTTGGACATTGAAGAAGTCAGCACGGCAAAAACTCTTGGCATTCGATGGAAAGCAACGTCGGATGAGTTTTATTTTGTTATTCCTCCAATCGCTTACCAACCAACTTACTCAAAACGGAAAGTAGTAGCCCATATTGCAAAACTTTTCGACCCAGCAGGGTGGCTTTCTCTCTTTGTTGTGCAAGCCAAAAGTTCATGTAGCAACTGTGGCTACAGGATCTGCATTGGGATGACTGCCTGCCGAGCGATCTTCTCCAAAAATGGCTGACTTCCTTGGTAGCTATAACCACCTGGGTGACATACGGATTCCCCGATGGTTAGGTTTTAGTCCACAAACAGAAATCCAATTGCACGGGTTTTGTGATGCTTCTCAACGTGCTTACGGTGCAGCAATTTACGTTCGGATCAAACACAAGTACGATATTTCATGCCATCTCCTTACAGCAAAGTCGCGTGTTGCGCCTGTGAAGACAATATCCTTACCCCGACTTGAGTTATGTGCATCTTACAGAACTTATTGCAGCTTGCCTTCCTCAATTGCCTCTGGAATCTTATGAACTATTCTGTTGGACAGATTCGACGATCGTACTGGCCTGGCTAAGTAAGCCACCTTGTACATGGACAACCTTCGTGGCTAATCGAGTGTCAAAGATTGTTCAATCTACTTCTCCTACACAATGGCATCATGTTCAATCTGAAGATAATCCTGCTGATTTGACAAGTCGTGGCATGGTCTCCCAAGAATTAATATCCAGGGACTTATGGTGGCATGGGCCAAAATGGCTAAGGACACCGAAAACCCAATGGAGGATCTCAAATCAGTCACCGTTGGACATAATTCCGGAACAACGATCCATCAAAGCACATATTGTCACTAATATGACCTCATATATCGATCTTCTGGAACGATTTTCCGCCTTGGGACGAGCATTGCGAGTTTAAGCCTATGTACTACGTTTTAGTACAAGGTGTAAGAAAGCTCATCAGCCCTTTTCAAGTCAATTGGGTGCTTTAGAAGTAAACAATACTCTCCAACACCTTACCAAAAGAACTTAGCGCTTGCATTACTCGATTGAGTACGAATGTCTCCTTCGACAGAAACCTATTCCTCCATCCAGTTCTTTACTCAATCTGAATCCCTTTATTGACAGCAACGGAATCCTTAGAGCATGTGGTCGAATTCACTCGTCATCAGATTTGAACTATGATGAGCGTCATCCAATTCTCCTACCGTATTCTAGTTTAGTTCGTTTCTCACATCGCATTGCACTTCACGGAGGGAATCAACTCCTTGTTCGACTTATAAGGTCCAAATATTGGATTTCAAAACTTCGTAGTAAAGGGCATAATTAATTCCTGTAAGGTCTGTGCTATCCACAAAAAGAGACTTCAATCTCAGCGATTTACCCATTCATCGGACCACTTTTTCCAGACCGTTTACCTATACAGGTATTGATTTTGCTGGGCCATTTGAAATAAAAAGCATTATTGGTCGTGCATGCCGCATTTCCAAAGGATATGTTTGCGTATTCGTCTGCTTTTGTACCAAGGCCATCCATTTGGAACCAACTACTGATCTGACAACCGAAGCGTTTCTTGCAGCTTTTACTCGCTTTGTATCCAGACGAGGCTGTCCATTGCAAGTACATTCCGACAACGGAAAGAATTTTGTTGGCGCTGCGAGAGCTCTCAATAATGACTTTCTCCACGCTGCAAAGGATCATATAATTTCAAAATTTGTCCATCAACCTCTCACTTGGCATTTTATACCCCCAGGCGCTCCTCATATGGGAGGACTTTGGGAAGCAGGAGTCAAAAGTTTTAAGGCCTTATTCTATAAATCTACTTCTTTTGCTAAGTATACTTTCGAAGAATTTGCTACCCTACTATCCAAAATTGAACTCAAACGCCCCATCACCAAATTAATACTTCTTCCACTCCAAGATGAGCTTCATCTTTCAATGATCCAACTGCGAAAAACGAAAATGAATTTCCATACAAACACATCTAATTATTTTATTGTTTCATTTCGTTTTATCTTCTTCCATACAGCCATCATTCATCCTTCATTATAAAAATGTCTCTGCGCTTTAACAATCGTGTCGAGCGCAGTCGAGGAGCTAATTGCTTCCGATGCAGAGTTTGCCGAGGCATTCACCCCCTGCGAAGATGTAGATCGTTTTTGCGGCTCAATGCCGAAATCCCAAATTGCTACCCACAGCAATCTTCTGATCGACAATGGAAACACTGTGGCCGAGACGCGCGCACTAATTGACCCGTGTGCGCCAATGTCACTGATCGACGCATCCTTTGCGTCTGCAATTACCAAGCCTAAATATTGGACGGGAAGCGGCTTTACAGCAGTCATCCGGTCCAAGGCTTCTGATGGGTTCCGATTGGATGCGATATTGAAGCATGAGCATCCTTTGAGAATCCGTACACCACTTACAGTCGTCAATCCAGTTGTCAGGGAGCGTTTTGAAGGCCTCGTTCTGGCTGACGACAACTTCCATAAGCCGTCCACCATTTCCATTGTCCTAGGAGCAGATGTATATTCCGACATCGCTATGGAAGGCTTCCATGCTAACAGAGCTGGCGGGCCAGTGGCGCTACGCACAGTATTTGGTTGGACCTTGTCGGCCACTTGTAGCTCATAATGTTAAAAGTAATCCTAGTTTTTACTACTAAGTAGCTGAATTGAATGTATCTGAATTGTCAATATGAATTTTAAAATTGCATACTATGCAAGGGCGGCGGGATGTTCGTATTGAAGTGATAACCAATGGGTTAATCTAAAGCTTATGCTTCCAATACAAGCTTCCCGTTTAAGCGAAGCTTTCACTCAATGCAAGCTTTCCCCTCTGCCACTGTTCCTAGTTAAGCATAGTTAAGGTCTCTCCATATTGTACTGGTTACTATTAAGCAAGCAGTGAATGTAAGCACACGCTGTGCAGAAATAAACACGTATAAGGAACGTATAAGAAAATCACTAGTGTTTTTTACCTAAAACCTAGTTCAACAACTACAACCAGAAGAACAACTACAACAGCTACTACCACATCACATCTGGATCTGTCCTCCGACGTTCTCCCAAGAACAATACGCAATCCGAAGGAGTTTCTTTGTCGTTTCGTGACAGTCGACGAAACATGGATCCACTGGTACACACCAGAGACAAAGGAACAGTCGAAACAGTGGACTGCACCCGGGAACGTGCTCCGATGAAGGCGAAGACTGTCCCATCGGCCGGAAAGGTGATGGCCACCGTTTTCCGGGATTCATATCGACTACCTGGGGAAGGGCAAAACGATCACAGTACTACGCCGAATTATTGGGCCGATTCGACATGGAATTGAAGAAAAAACGGCCCCACTTGGCAAAGACATAGTGCTCTTTCACAATGATAACGAGCCGGCTCACACGTCCGCCCTCGCCAATGCCAAATTGGTCGAATTGGGTTACGAACTTCTGCCCCATCCACCGTATTCTCCAGATTTGGCCCCGTGCGACTTCTTTCTGTTTTCAAACTTGAAAAAGTCACTCGCCGGACAGAAATTTCAGTCGAATGAGGAGATCATCGCCGCTACGGAGGTGCATTTTGCAGACCTCAAGAAAACGTATTTTTTAGATGGATTAAAAAAATTGGAGCATCGCTGGGTCAAGTGTATCGCGCTAAAAGGAGACCATGTTAAAAAGTAAATCACCGCTTTTCCAAAAATTTCGGTTTTTCTTTTATAGGTAAGTAAGTACTTATCGGACCACCGTATGTGCATTTATGGCGGATGCCAAAATTCTTTTCATACACACACACCAGCGTCAGCTGCTACTTCTTTATTTTAAATGTCCGTTAAAAATGCTTTGACCCGCATCACGTTTTGTGTATTGCCTCACACGCATTTATGTATGTGTGAGTTCGTAAAGCATGCAAAGCTTCCTAAAAGGCAAAATGTATTACTTAATTATTAATTGGATAAACATAAATAAATCGAACATAATTAAAAAATTTATACGCTTAATAAATATTAATGTAAACAAATATAAAATACATCAACACATAAAAAATAAAAATAGCTAAGTTCTCTTTTCGAAGTTATGAAAGTTAACGTTTTCCATTTGGTTATTTGTTTATCTTATATTGAGATGGAATCTTTGCCAGACTCATTACTATTACAATTGAAGTTTTTTTTATTATTCCATTGATTTTGCCTTATTATTTTAATAATATTTAAAATATACTATGTATTCCCTCGACTGACTGAAGTTGCACGTAGTTCTTGTTGGATGTTTCCACTTTGCTTTCAGTATTTACCAGTCAGAACTTAACTCCTTAGTAAAACCTTTTTTTATTAAGATTGTGGTAAATAGCCAACTAAACAAATACGGTGCCTCACATAATTTTCAGAGAATCTTAACACATAAAAAATTAAAATAGCTAAGTCAATCACCCCCAACCCGACAGCTGATCTTTCTCTCTTAACACGCGACAGAGAACGCTCTTGCTCCCCGTCGCCGTCGCTACTATCTATCGGGTCGACGCAATCCGACCGCCCGCGATCGGCAACTCCCAACCCGCCAAACGAACACCTGCTTACAGCGAACGACAAAGAACGATCTTGCTCTTTGTCTCCCTTACCAACAAAATCTGCTACACCAAGCAAAGAAAACAGAACTTAGCTGCAACAGCAAGCACAAACTCTTCAATTGTCGCGACAACCTTAATAACTAAAACAACACCGATGCCGACTGCCCGCTCAACACATACGAACACAACGAAAGCTGCGCAGACAGCAAAACAAACTGCAACTAACGAAAACGCAAAGCCGGCCATACAGACTGGAATGGATCGCTACATCCAAATAAAACGAAAGCTAAGCCCCCAAAAAAATGTAAACAAACCAAAAATCACACGCGCCAACGCCAACACAACTTTAGGCGAAGCGACGAACAATGCCAACCGGTTTGAAATTTTGGCAGACACTATTGAAGATCTGCCCGTTGAAGCTGATGGAAGCGACAAAAATAAGCCAAAGCCACCACCAATATTTGTACGTGAGAAAAGCTCTAGTTCATTTGTAAACAATGTAATAAAGCTTATAGGTGACGCAAATTTCCACATAATTCCCTTAGTTAGGGGCAACATTCACGAAACTAAAGTTCAGACCAAGTCTGAACAACACTTTAGAGCCTTAACAAAGTATTTGGACGAAGGAGAAAAAAGCTATTACACATACCAGCTAAAAAGCTGCAAAGGTCTGCAAGTCGTACTAAAGGGCATAAGCTTGATGTAACACCAGAAGAAATAAAGCTGGCGCTACAGGATAAAGGATTTACCGCAAAATCAGTCTTCAACATCTTAAACAAAAATAGACAGTTCAAGGTGGAACTTGCACCAGAAGCAAAGATGCCGAAAAGAAACGATGTGCATCCAATCTACAAACTCCAATTTTTACTACATCGTAGAATCACCGTAGAAGAACCTCACAAACGTAACAATCTGGTACAATGTATGAACTGCCAAGAATACGGCCATACAAAGTCTTACTGTAAGCTGCGCCCAGTGTGCGTAGTCTGTGGCGAGCTCCACGACAAAGCCAACTGCAAAGGAGACTCAAGCAGAAAAAGGTGTGGCAACTGTGGAGGCAATCACACAGCCAACTACAGAGGCTGATCAGTATACAAAGATCTCAAAAGCCGCATTAACCAGCGCGTAGCCACTGTACGCTCACAAAACGCACCGATCACAAAAATACCCTCCAAACACAACCCAGAAGTTTTCTTCTCTACCGCTGCCAGATCCTCACTTGGTACAGGATTCGTTACCAAAAACGCGTCATATGCAAGCGCTCTAAGATCAGGTCTAGAGCCCCCAGCCTCCAATGCGCCATGTTCACAAGCCAAATATATGGACTTCAATTCTGTACAAGACAAAAAGCCAATGGAACAACAACAAAACAATTTCGAAGCAATGATACTTACCTTGCAGCAGAGCATGGCGGAGTTTATGGCGTTTATGCGGACAACCATGCAAGATCTAATGCGTAATCAAAACATGTTGATACAATTGCTTGTATCACAACAATCAAAATAATCATCTTCATGGCCTCGCTAAGAATCTCTACGTGGAACGCCAACGGCGTTTCACAGCACAAACTTGAGCTAGCTCAATTCCTACACGATAAGCATATCGACGTAATGCTACTTTCGGAAACACACCTCACAAACAAATATAACTTCAACATAAAGAGGATATATTTTCTACGGAACCAATCACCCTGATGGTAAGGCCCACGGCGGGACCGGGATTTTGATAAGAATCCGTCTCAAGCACCACTGTCATATTGAGACTGCCAAAAACTATCTACAAGCAACATCATTAAAAATTCATTTGGATAATGGTAACCAGCTTACCCTAGCCGCTGTTTACTGCCCACCTCGTTTCACTATATCTGAAGACCAATTTATGGAATTCTTCAACTCACTTGGAGAACATTTTATAGCAGCTGGGGACTATAATGCCAAGCACACACACTGGGGGTCTCGACTCGTGAATCCAAAAGGAAAACAGCTCTACAACGCCATTATAAAAGCAAACAACAAGCTCGACCACGTTTCTCCTGGCACACCTACATACTGGCCTACTGACCCCAAAAACTACATGATCTAATTGATTTCGCAGTCACCAAAAACATTCCCCGTAATCTGATAAGCGCCGAGTGCCTCTCAGACCTATCATTTGACCACTCGCCCCTCCTAATAAATCTGCTCCGACACCCAGAACCAGCAAACCACTCTTATAAGTTGACTTCAGAAAAAACCAACTGGCTCATATACAAAAAAAATACATAAGTTCACACATTGAGCATAACCCACCTCTTGAAGCTGAAGCTGACATTGATAGTTTTGTTAACTCACTGGAGTCAATCATCGTTGCTGCAGCTCGCTGCTCAACGCCGCAAACAGTAAGCAAAATTACAAATCACAAAAAGACCAACCTGCAAATCGAACAACTTGTTCTCGAAAAACGGCGAGAATGGCAGTCCTCAAGATCACCGTCGGCAAAACAAAAGTTAAAAGACGCCACACGCAAACTTACAAAAGCTTTAAAGCAAGAAGAAGAGCTTGCCCAACGTACTTATATTGAAAAACTATCAACATCCAGTACAAAAAACTCACTGAGGAAAGCTCACCCAACTCTTGGCTCACCCACAGTACCAGTGGTCCCAATTAGAAACCACACAGGTGGTTGGGCCCGTAGCGACAAAAATAGAGCCAGCACATTTGCCACTCATCTGCAAAAAGTCTTCCAACCGAATCCTGCAACAAACACGTTCGAAATTCCGCCCGCAACAGACGACTCCCAGCTTCATCATGCTCCAGTTGTGTTTCGCTCTATCGAAATCTCAAAAATCATCAAAGAACATCTGAACCCAAAAAAATCTGCAGGGTGCGACCCAATTACCCCAATGCCATCAACAAACTTGGCTACTTTCCAGGAAGATGGAAAAAGTCAATAATAATAATGATACCAAAGACGGGAAAAGATCACACTGTTCCATCGTCGTACAGACCCATAAGCCTTCTATCCTGCTTATCGAAACTTTTCGAAAAATGCCTACTGTCTCTGACAATTACTCCATTCCTGAACACGCACAACACAATACCAGCACACCAATTTGGCTTTCGTGAAAAACACGGAACTATTGAGCAAGTTAACCGCATAATATCAGAAATACGAAACGCATTTGAAAAACGGGAATACTGCTCTGCGATATTTCTAGATGTTTCGCAGGCATTCGACAGAGTTTGGCTGGACGGTCTGATGTACAAAATCAAAACAACGCTTCCAAACAACACTCACAAACTGCTAGAGTCGTACCTCTACAATAGGAAGTTTGTAGTGAGGTGCAACACTGCGATATCCGACGAACACAGCATTGAAGCCGGTGTCCCACAAGGCAGCGTACTAGGCCCAACACTATACGTCCTATTCACAGCAGACATCCCTACAAGTAGCAACCTGACAGTTTCAACATTTGCGGATGACACAGCTATTCTCAGCCGCTCCAGATGCCCAATCAAAGCATCATCTCAGCTAGCCATATACCTGGTCGACGTGGAAAAGTGGTTATCCGACTGGCGTATAAAGGTAAACGAACAAAAATGCAAGCAAGTAACTTTCACCCTTAACAGGCAAGATTGCCCACCGCTCACGCTGAACAACGTCGCACTTTCAAAAGCAAACGAAGTGACGTATCTGGGAGTACACCTCGATAGAAGACTAACTTGGGGCCGACACATCGAAGCCAAGAGAACTCACTTAAAACTGAAGGCCAACAGCCTTCATTGGCTTATCAACTCCCGCTCACCACTCAGTTTGGACTTCAAGGTGCTGCTCTACAACTCAGCGCTAAAACCAATCTGGACTTACGGCTGCCAGCTATGGGGAAATGCCAGCAACAGCAACATCGATATCGTCCAGAGAGCCCAGACGAAGATATTGAGAACTATCACCGGGGCACCGTGGTATGTTCGAAACGCCAACATTCACAAAGATCTAAACGTGCCACCTGTAAAAGACGAAATTGCGGAAAAAAAGGAAAAGTACCTTAACAAGTTATCAACGCATCCTAACCAGCTCGCGAGGAGTCTAACAAGGCTAAGCAGCCGATCACGCCAACGTCGAAACGACTTGCCAACCCAGCAGTAATTTTTTTTTAGGGCCGCTTTTAAAATACAGTTCAAGAAATGTACTGGTAATTAGTACTGAAAAGATTTAACAAATAAAAGCTCCAAACTGAAAAAAAAAAAAAAGTTCTCTTTTCGCCGTGGGGAATCCAACCCTGGCCGTTTGCATAGGAGTCAGTCATTCGAACAACTAGACCAATGTCGCTCTGCTCCGCGCACGTTCAAATTTCATATTTAGACCAATTGCTGAAAAATGTCATATTTGTCTTGTACAACAAAAACACTTCTACTGGATTGAATGAGCACAAGAAAAACGGGTGTTATTTATTTATATTTAATAATATTATTTGTTGAAATTTGATAAATGAAACTATATTTATTATAGAACAAAAAAAGTACTATTTCCATCTCATATACATACATAACCATTTTCGCATTAAAAGATCGAAAACGCACATGGCTGGCAGAAACTTGCAGGCAAGGCACTAAAAATCAATAGAAAACATTAACTCGCATAATTTTTAGAATCAATTAAGTTCACAACGTATTTATCTAGATGTATGTCAAAGCAAAACAAGTGGGTAAGGCTACAGTCGAGCGCCCGACAGTTAGATACCCTTCTCCCAATTTTACAAATAGGTTACAAACATGTAACCACACTCATAATTTCAAACAGAAATTCTGCACAAAAACTTCTAATACATATAGCTTACTCGCACGCACTTACACAGCGACGAACGTAAAGAGTAAAGCGACACGACGCAACGTCGACGTCGACGTCAACTGCTCAAAGCAGCGCGCAAGCTGCTGCTCGTTCCGAACATTTGTACTGAAAACGTTGACTTGAATAACTTTTGTGTTATTAGTCCGATCGGATTGTAATTCGGAGGATATGTTCATACTGTATTCAGCTTTATGTAAAGCGAAGCACTATGAGTTTAATACTTTGCTTAATAATCACAAATTACAGATTAGCGGGCGCGTTGGGCATGGCATCAAACATTTGATATAAACTAAATATAAATTTTTTTCAAGTTTGACACAAAATTTTACATTTGCTCTTTGTTCCATTTTTTTTTACAACCATTCGCACACTTTTGGTTTTATTGAAATGGCTTTTTAATGTTGCAAATAATAGATGGAGCTGTATGTTGTATGATATTTAAATAAATGTAAAGTTCGATTATTTTTGGGACACCCCGTGTACATGTGTATGTAAAACAAATTTGATGTATCACAGTTATATATGTCATAAGTGTTTCTTTGGTAAACAGTGTTTTATGCCATGGATTTAAAAAAAGTCATGGTCTATTAGGTTTGTCGGAATGTGCGTAACAGGCAGAAGGAGCTATTAGCGACACTATATATATATTCTAGCTTAGGATCACTAGCCGAGTCGATTTAGCCTTGTTTGTCTGTCCGTCTGCCTGTCTGTCCGTCTGCCTGTCTGTCCGTCTGATCGCCTTAATCTCAGCTATTTAAAAAGCTAGAGACTCAAAATTTGGCATGTAAATTCCTGTATATCCTGAGCAGAAAACGTTTTAAATTTCGGGTACCACGCTCACCAACGCCGTATTCAAGTTTCATCTTTCTGCTTTAGAATACATATAGATAAATATAATATGAACCTATTTTATAAATTGTCCGATCGGATGTTAAATATCGAAGTTATGAAAGTTAACGTTTTCCATTGATCTGTTAGGCGTTGCCTGCGTGTAATACAATTGGTTATTTGTGTATCTTATATTGAGATGGAATCTTTGCCAGACTCATTACTATTACAATTGAAGTTGTTTTATTATTCCATTGATTATACCCTTCGACCATTGAAAATGGTCAAAAAAGGGTATACTAACTTTGTGCAAAATGTATGTAACAGGCATAAGGAGGCGTGGCAGACCCCATAAAGTATATATATCTTGCTCAGGATCACTAGCCGAGTCGATTGAGACATGTCCGTCTGTCTGTCCGTCTGTCCGTCTGTCCGTCTGTCCGTCTGTCCGTCTGTATGAGACAACAGATCTCAGCTATTAAAAAAGCTAGAGATACCAAATTTGGCATGAAGGTTCCTGTAAATCATAGGCAGATAAAGTTTATCTCAAATTTTTGGATGCCACGCCCACCGCCCCCGCAAATCGGTTATTTGCGATTATTAAGCAAAGTATTAAATCCATAACGTTCTACTTTGGTATGTATAAAGCTGAATGCAATGTGAACATATTCTCCAAATTACAATCCGATCGGACCAATAACACAGAAGTTATTCAAGTCAACGTTTTCAGTACAAATGTTCGGTACGAGCAGCAGCCGACGCGCTGCTTTGAGCAGTTGACGCCGACGTCGACGTTGCGTCGTGTCGCTTTACTCTTTACGCGCGTCGCTGTGTGAGTGCGAGCGAGTAAGCTATTTGTACTAGAAGTATTTGTGCAGAATTCTCTGTTTGAAATTATGAGTGCGGTTACACATTTGTAACGGATTTGGAAAATTGGGAGAAGGGTATCTTACTGTCGGGCGCCCGACTGTAGCCTTACCCACTTGTTTTGCTTTATTATTTTAATAAAATTTAAAATGTACTATGTATTCCCTCGACTGACTGAAGTTGCACGTAGTTCTTGTTTGATGTTTCCACTTTGCTTTCAGTGTTTACCAGTCAGAACTTAACTCCTCAGTAAACCTTTTTATACCCTTCGACCATTGAAAAATGGTCAAAAAAGGGTATACTAACTTTGTGCAAAATGTATGTAACAGGCATAAGGAGGCGTGGCAGACCCCATAAAGTATATATATTCTTGCTTAGGATCACTAGCCGAGTCGATTGAGACATGTCCGTCTGTCTGTCCGTCTGTCCGTCTGTCCGTCCGTCCGTCTGTCCGTCTGTATGAGACAACAGATCTCAGCTATTAAAAAAGCTAGAGATACCAAATTTGGCATGAAGGGTCCTATAAATCATAGGCAGATCAAGTTTATATCAAATGTTTGATGCCACGCCCACCGCCCCCGCAAATCGGTTATTTGCGATTATGAAGCAAAGTATTAACCCATAACGTTCTGCTTCGGTATGTATAAAGCTAAATTCAATATAAACATATTCTCCAAATTACAATCCGATCGGACCAATAACACTGAAGTTATTCAAGTCAACGTTTTCAGTACAAATGTTCCGTACGGGCAGCAGCCGACTCGCTGCTTTGAGCAGTTGACGCCGACGTCGACGTTGCATCGTGTCACTTTACTCTTTACGCGCGTCGCTGTGTGAGTGCGAGTAAGCGAGTAAGCTATATGTAGTAGAAGTATTTATGCAGAATTCTCTGTTTGAAACTATGAAAGTGGTTACACGGTTGTAACGGATTTAGAAAATTGGGAGAAGGGTATCTTACTGTCGGGCGCCCGACTGTAGCCTTACCCACTTGTTTTTATTAAGAATGTGGTAAATAGCCAACTAAGCAAATACGGTGCCTCACATAATTTTCAGAGAATCTCTAACGATTCTAACTGGCAATAAATATAGTTATCACTTTAAATGTAGTATTTCGGAACACGTTGCAGAATACATTACATAGTTTTTTGACCATTGAATATGGGTGGGCGTGGTAGACCCCATAAAGTATATATATTGTAATACTGAAAAACGTTCATATTACCTTGCCCTAAGACACAAGGTTCCTGCTTTAAGAAAATCAAGTACTATACAATAATTGGTTAGAGTACATTTCCTTTTCCTTTCATTTTGTTTCTTACAATTGTCATGCTACCTTAATGATTTCGGCACTTTCTTTTTTCGTGGCGAAGCACGCTGCTTCTCGCCAACTAACGTTTGCTGCATAATTACCTCCATATTCTGATATTTAACAAGTCGGTAAGGCTAAAGTCAAACACGCCCGACTTTCAAATACTCTTCGCCCAATTTTCAAAATCCGTTATAAACGTGTAACCACACTGAAGGCGTAGGCGACGTCAACGTCAACGTCAAAGTCAACTGCTCATATCAGCACGCAGGCTGCTGCTCGTACCGAACATTTGTACTGCAAACGTAGAATTGAATAACTTCTGTGTTGTTGGTCCGATCAGATTGTAGTTTAGTGGATTCATATTGCATTCAGCGTTATATAATCCGAAGCATTACCGACTAATAACGTTATGACTTCAATACTTTGCTTAATAATCACAAATTACCGATTTGCGGGGGTGGTGAGCGTGGCATCAAACATTTGATATAAACTTGATGTGCTTATGATTTATAGGAATCTTCATGCCAAATTTGGTGTCTTTAGCTTTTTTAATAGCTGAGATCTGTTGTCTCATACAGACAGATGGACATGGCTCAATCGACTCGGCTAGGATTCTGAGCAAGAATATATATAATTTATGGAGTCTGCCACGCCTCCTTACGACTGTTACATCCGTTTGCACAAAGTTAGTATACCCCTTTTTGACCATTTTCATTGGAAAGGTATAAAAAGTCACAACTAAAAAAATATTAATTTGAATAGGTTTGATTATTGAATATCAGAAGCACAATCCCGGACATTCGTGTAGGCGTGAAGTGAGAGGAAAAACAAGTCGGAAAGGCTACATTCGAGCGCGCCCGACTGTGGTATACCCGCTACAACTATGCGAAAAAAAACGTCTCAAATTTGTTTTCACTATGAAAGTTGCACGCGGTTTTAGATATTGTCAATTTGCTTTCAGTGTCTTCCAGTTAGAACTTATCAGAGGGCTTTTAATGATGAATGTGTACCAGAGAAGCCTATATAATGCTTCACATATTTATTGAGAAATTCAATACATCCAACCAGATTTGTCGTTTTTGTCGTACACTGATGCATCACTTAAGATTTTAACTGGGCTTAAATAAGAAAAAACTTCGTTAACATGAATTTTAAAGAAGATAGAACAGAAAAAACAAAATTAAAAACTTTGGCTCAACACCAGTCTGCATTTATAACCGCTCTGCCATTAGCTCATGTTTAATTAGATCGGCAAAGTTGCATTATGACACCATTCAGCTTGACGTACAGGACAAAAACAAATTATTATTGTGTCTCGTGTGTGTGTGTGTTATGTGTGTAAGTCAATACCAACTCACTCCCCTTAAAATTTTATTTAATAAAAAAAATGCGTTTAAAATACTAAACTTAAAATATTTTAAATGCTTGAAAAAAAACCATCTATAAAAACCCGCACACACGTTTGCACCGGATTGGATTAGAGCCCATACCCTTCTGCACGACAGTCGGCGACCACATCCACTAAGCCACCAAGCCTATTACGCAATTACCAGAAAATTGTAATGATGATGAGTGCAAAAATTTTGGTACATAAATTTGAAAAAAAAAGCTTTACGCCGGAGTTGAACCTGGATCTTGCATATCTAACAAAATAAAACAGACAGAAACACGTGGTCACATGGCACTACTATTTCCTTAATATCTTCTACATTTATAGTCCAATCTTACTGAAATTTTCACGAAACGTCCGCAAGATGGTATTTATAACGTATATATAAAACTGTTGCTGTAAAGCTAATATTGCGGCTGTAATCAATTTTTTTTCAATTTATGGAGGCGGGTGGGGGCGTGGCTAAATCCAAAATAAACTTGATCAGCCTGCAGTAATAACACATGTTGTCACCAAATTTGGGAACTCTAGCTCTTATAATAGCTGAGATCCAGGTGTTCACACGGACGGACAAGACAGACAGACGGACGGACGGACAGACGGACAGACGGACAGACGGACATGGCTATATCGACTCGGCTGTTGATACTGATTCAGAATATATATACTTTATGGGGTCGGAAATGTCTCCTTCTGCCTGTTACATACATTTTCGGTTCGAACAAAGTTATAATACCCTTCTACTCTATGAGTAGCGGGTATAAAAAATACAAATATTTTTAATTTCCAAAATTTCCGTTTGCGGACTTCAACGAAGTCAGACGTGTTTTCATCGAGCTCCGTATAAAATCACTTGATTTTAGTGAAGTAAATAGTTAATAACAAAAAATAAATAGAAAAATCGAAAGCGAAAGAGACGCTATTGGCAATGTTAAATTGCTATCCTACAAAACTTACTGTTTGTGGATACGTTTTATAAATGACCAAAATGTAAACTATTTTATTTTAAATATTTGGGAAGAATAGTTTCATCCACTTGAAAAGATCAACGTCAGTACATTCTCATAGATTTTGTTTTATGCGAATATAAAAATGCCTCCCTTAGGACGAGCACCACTAGAAATAGATTGGCAGTCAAGACGAACGATGCTTCGAAAGGTAGGGTCAGGGTACATAGCAGGAAGTCCAGATGACCTGGTCATGATAGAGCAGAACTTAGAAAATCTTATTGACAACAAGAACCAACAGGTCATTGTTAAAAAACAGTTAGAAGAAAGAATGAATAAACTCGCTTCAGAATCCAACGCTCTCACAAATTCTATTCATAAAAGCAGGTCAGTTAGTACCGCGATGGCAATTGGTCTACACAATCAGATTCGACTTTTAAAAGAAGAAATTATTAACATTAAATATGCCAATCAGTGGGCACGACTAAACATAGTTGGTAAAGATAAGTTTATCGAAAACCCTATCAATGAAAGATTAATGGAGTTTTCCGATGTTTCAATTGTAAAAGTTCCAAATTTAGAAAAAATACAATACCAGGACATTATCATAAAACCCATAGTAAAAAACAATTCAATAAACAAAAATTTTACAATTCAAAACAATACGCAATGTCCAATCTGCAATGTCCAAGATGCCAAGCAAAATTCTTAAAAACTGTTTGGCAACAACTTTAGCGCCCACCAATACATGTGATTCCTAGAAGACTGCACCAATTCGACCAACAAGTCATCCGCCGATGTCGGGGCCTATTGGAGCAACGAAGCAACGAATGCCGATCCTCTGCCACCAAGGGCAGCGCAGCTCTCAGCTTGTTATGGACAGCTAACGGTAACCAGTTGTAAATTGGATTTGGACGAATAGTCATTGTTTTTAATTCAGCTCCGATTCTTTTTATTTTTATACCCTTCGACCATTGAAAATGGTCAAAAAAGGATATACTAACTTTGTGCAAAATGTATGTAACAGGCATAAGGAGGCGTGGCAGACCCCATAAAGTATATATATTCTCGCTCAGGATCACTAGCCGAGTCGATTGAGACATGTCCGTCTGTCTGTCCGTCTGTTTGTTTCAGACAACAGATCTTAGCTATTAAAAAAGCTAGAGACACCAAATTTGGTATGCAGGTTCCTATATATCAGGGGCAGGTGAAGTTGATGTCAAATGTTTGATGCCACGCCCACCGCCCCCGCAAATCGGTTATTTATGATTATTAAGCAAAGTAATGAACCTATAAAGTTATGCTTTGGTATGTATAAAGAAGCTGAATGCAATATGAACATATTCTCCAAATTACAATCCGATCGGACCAATAACACAGAAGTTATTAAAGTCAACGTTTTCAGTAAAAATGTTCGGTACGGGCAGCAGCCTGCGCGCTGCTTTGACGCAGTTGACGCCGACGGCGACGTTGCGTCGTGTCGCTTTACTCTTTACGCGCGTCGCTGTGTGAGTGCGAGCGAGTTAGCTATATGTAGTAGAAGAATTTGTGCAGAATTTTTGTTCGAAGTTATGAGTGTGGTTACACGTTTGTAACGGATTTAGAAAATTCGGAGAAGGGTATCTTACTGTCGGGCGCCCGACTGTAGCCTTACCCACTTGTTTTACTTTGCAACTTGCAAGTTTTTAACATACACGCAGCACACTCACAATCACAATCACAAACTAATTATTAAAAGACTTACATATACAAATATCGCGGCCAAAAAAAAATATACAAACAAACATATCTATATATATTGTATGTATACATGTAATTGGCACACAAGAAAAAAACTAAAACTTATTGAATAAATATTAATATATTAAATACACGTACACACGATAGAGCACTTTTCCTTTTTATAATAAGTCGCATTTTATACATATTCGCAGTGAAAACTGCGTTTCACTATATATTCAATTGGAATCACCAAATTAAAGCACTGCCACTCAACTATTGCGAGTATCAAATTAAAAGTGTAATAAAGCACGATAAAATTGTCTTTATTTCGATTTTGGCACGCGTATTTCGCAGCCTGCAACACCACGTAAACATTGCGTTCTTGCTTTGCTTTTCATGCTATCTCGGTTTTGTTCTGTATATGCAAGTTCCACGTGGTTCTTATTGAATGTTGTCACTATGCGTTTATTGCTTTGCGGTTTGAACAGCTGAGCGATTTTATTGATGTATGTGTAAATGAGATGTCCATACATATAGTGACATATCCATTCTACACCCACACTTTAAACTCCCCAATTCCACACACACACGCACATTATTGTAAAACGCACATACACACATTAATGTATAAGCACAATATGTAATCAAAGAACGAGAGTCCTTCGATTAACTTTGGTTCCCACAGATCATAAATCTAAAAACGCGAACAATAACAAATAATTGCTCGAACCCGATCACCCAAATAATTGTTCCCCAATTCGATCACTTGGCTAGCCCCAATGTTTACAGCGAGCCAACTGAAATAATAAAGCTTCATCACCCGGGTCTCCGCCCAATGTTTACAGCGAGCCAACTGAAATAACAAAACTTTATCAGCCGAGTTTCCGCTT
The DNA here is from genome assembly GCA_018901885.1 of Zaprionus kolodkinae. Taxonomy (NCBI): domain Eukaryota; kingdom Metazoa; phylum Arthropoda; class Insecta; order Diptera; family Drosophilidae; genus Zaprionus; species Zaprionus kolodkinae. The sequence continues at coordinate 72,846 of JAEIFM010000026.1, read as the reverse complement.
AGGCACTTGTCTCAGGATTCTCCAATTACCCCTATTTATCGGGAACCTCTCCCTCTCTCAATGAGAGAACATTAGAATCAAATCAGCCAAACTCTCTTAAAGAGAACATTAGAATCAAATTAGCTAAACTCTCTTAAAGAGTTTGCTCTCTTAACACCCACTCTGCCTATACAAACCCAGGCACGCATCTAAGGAGTAGTTCACTAAACTTTCAGTTTAGTTCTGTTCAGTTCAGCTTAGATCTGTTCAGTTCAGCTCAGTCCCGAGCACCGAGTACGCTATCAACCGCGATAGCTCGCTAAAGTCTGTTATCAAACCCTAGATAATCTAAAGGCTCTAGTTCTTCCTTTGGAAGCAAATAAAAAAGTGTTTAACTAATAAATTTAAAAACAACTGTGTTTTTATTATACCCTTCGACCATTGAAAATGGTCAAAAAAGGGTATACTAACTTTGTGCAAAATGTATGTAACAGGCATAAGGAGGCGTGGCAGACCCCATAAAGTATATATATTCTTGCTTAGGATCACTAGCCGAGTCGATTGAGACATGAGACATGTCTGTCCGTCTGTATGAGACAACAGATCTCAGCTATTAAAAAAGCTAGAGATACCAAATTTGGCATGACGGTTAATATAAATCAAAGGCAGATTAAGTTTATATCAAATGTTTGATGCCACGCCCACCGCCCACCTAAATCAGTTATTTTGCGATTATTAAGTATGTATAAAGCTGAATGCAATATAAACATATTCTCCAAATTACAATCCGATCGGACCAATAACAGAGAAGTTATTAAAGTCAACGTTTTTAGTACAAATGTTCCGTACGGGCAGCAGCTTGCGCGCTGCTTTGAGCAGTTGACGCCGACGTCGACGTTGCGTCGTGTCGCTTTACTCTTTACCCGCGTCGCTGTGTGAGTGCGAGCGAGTAAGCTATATGTAGTAGAAGTATTTATGCAGAATTCTCTGTTTGAAACTATGAAAGTTGTTACACGTTTGTAACGGATTTAGAAAATTGGGAGAAGGGCATCTTATTGTCGGGCGCCCGACTGTAGCCTTACCCACATGTTTTTTTTTTAAACCCTCGGTCTGAATTCGTTAATGGCGCAGCCGGTAGGATAAAAAGAAAAAGTTGTGCGACTCGTGTACCGATATCAATCTAGTGATGAAAGATCCTTGTACGACCAAGCGTATCTTTTTGTGATTGAACCACGCGAATCGGCGCTAAGGTAAAAGTGCAACGTAAAACAATAAACTCTATTTATCCGCCAAAGAACTTCACGTATAGTCGGTGATTGACACGCAATAGTCAATCTACTGCATACAAAGAACAATAAAAGTGTGAAAACAACCAAAAAAAAAAAAAAAAAAAAAAAACTCTGCTAAAAAACAAAACAACAAAATCATGGCAACCGAACAAGTTCAACTATTGTCGGAGCCCCACCTGAATCAGCGTTAGGTCAAATTATACAAATACCTGCATTCAGCGGAAACACTCAAGAGCTCACTGCCTTTATCAGTTCGTACTTCAATTATACCCAACAAGTGACACCAGACAGAAACATGTGTTCTTCAGTGCAATCGAGATGCAACTCGCAGGAGATGCCCAACGCGTATCCCAACTATCCGGAGCCAGAAGCTGGCCAGACCTGATGAATGCCCTTATCAATGAGTACAAAACCCAGACACCATGTGAGGAGCTGCTACGACGTCTCTACAACACACCCCTCCCTGGAAATATCCGTAAGTTCGTCGAAGATCTAGAAACTAAGTCATTTATCATATCAAACAAACTCATGTTAGAGAACGATATTAATAACACTATAGTTTACACAAATGCATTAAACACTACAATTAAAAATGTAATCAGGAGAAAGTTACCTGATAGGCTATTTATGACTCTTGATCCGATATATCAACAGTATCCAAACTCAAACAAGTAGCGCAAGAAGAAGGCGTATACGAAGTAACTTACAACGACCGAACAAAACCCCAAAATAATTCTAACTCAAACCCTTCGCAAAACTCAAAGAGTAAAGGACAACATCAAAATTTCGTGAGCAATGCCACAAATAAATCTTATACAAGCACTAGTTCCAAACCAGTGGAATCAAGCCCACAAGTTTTCAGTGAATTTAAGCAAAAACTAAATTTAGGTAGAGCCCAAAATTCCCTTAATTACCAACAACAAGGTAGCAATGCACCAAACCCTCCAGTTAAAAGGCAAAGATAAAGTGCTAGTGGTCAACACAAAATGGACACAGGCGAAAATGTTCTTCAACCAGCCTCGGAATTGGAAAGCGACTCAGAGGAAGAGGAAACTCATTCTTAAAAATTAAATTAATAATATTACTCTTAGATGCCTAGTAGACACTGGTTCATCTATCAATATTATGAAACAAAATTTTTTTAAATTCCCAACCAAACCATCTAAAGTAAAAGTCCACACTATAAATGGCACCATAGTATTAAACCAAAGCGTTTCATTGCATTCAAGCAAACTATGTCCTACTAAACAAATTTTCTTTATTCACAATTTCTCAGAAAAATATGACTTACTGTTAGGTAGAAATTATTTAGAGTCAACTTATGCTCAAATTAACTACTCAACTCAAACGGTCAATATAAATGGATATCCATATAAAATGTGGTACGACCACACCCAAACAGATGAGTCCAAGGCTACCAATGTGTGCCCTAAGTCATCTAACACAGAGGAAACTCCTCTACTTACCTCAAAAAAGGAGAAAACACTCCTAAAAATTAAGCGGAAACCCCACTTAAGAAAAGATGAGTCCAAGGTCACCAATGAGTACCCCAAGTCATCTAAGTTAGAAGATCACAAGACTTCTTAAACTGAGGAAACCCCTCTTAATACACCTCCCATAGAAGAAGCCCTTCTAGAAATGCCCTCTAACTACGCCTTAGACGACGAGTTAAGAGAATCCAATGTATTCAGATTGGCTCATCTGAATAGAGAAGAAAGGGAACAACTTTCGCATGTCTTGCTAGAGTACAATGATATTCAGTACGAGTAAACATTCTATTCTTACAAATCACGAAGACCCTATTTATAAAAAACCTTATAAATACCCCCAAGCGTTTGATCAAGAGGTCAACAAACAAATTAACGAAATGATAGAACAAAATATAATTAGGAAATCTAAATCCCCTTATTGTTCTCCAATTTGGATTGTCCCAAAGAAAAACGATGCTTCTGGCAAAAAAATTTCGATTAGTCATAGACTATCGCAGTCTCAAAGAAATAACCATTGTAGTAGGCAATAAAATCTTTATTAAGTGTTTTAGTTATTCAATAGATTATAGATTGGATTAGGTTTCTTTATTTTACAGCTTTTACTTTTTTCTTAGCTTCACTCTTATTGTCTCTTCTTCTTCACTGACGCTTCGAGATCAAACTTCAACTTATCGACTTCATTCATCGTACATTGCATTGGATATATCGATATTATACATGGTTGCTTTTCTTTACAATAATTCGATATCAAACTGTTATTCAATACGATAGTTATGTTGTTACAATATGTGTTTATCTTACATGCTATGTTATCTAAATCTATTACAATACGACCATCCTGATTAAGAGATAGCCCTCTATCTCCCTTATATTCTTGTAAATATTCTAGATTTTTATCCAAGGTTTCATATTGTGCGCACCCCACACTCCATGATACGGGTTTCGAGCTAATTGAAAACCACTGACTTCCTTCAATATATATCTATCATTCTTTAACACTTTAAATATTTCATACGGACCTTTCATTTTAGGTAATAATTTTCTTGCTACCCCTGCTGTGCTATCGAAATTTTTTACCATCACATAATCACCCACACTATATTTGATCGCTACCTTTTTCTTTTCATTAAATGTCTTTTCATTATTTGCCTGTGCTAATACTTGATTTTTTTCGCCTATTTCTCTAATATGCTCTAAATTCCGTTCATTATTTTTTTACTGATTCCTCGTTTCTAACATTGCTTCTAACTCATTACTAACCTTCCCTTTCTGAGCTAATCCAAACAGCATTTCACTTGGTAATTTCTTCGTACTACAATGCTGCGTGTTGTTCAACGTATACTCTACTTCCTCAATCACAGAGTCCCAATATTGTCCATTCTCAACTTCTATTAATTCTCTCTACCTGTCCATTTTTCAATCTGCTATTATCAACTGGACCATAATGATCTATATGAATTATCTCAAATGGTTTATTTCATTTAGGTATACTGTGCAACAATCCTTCCCCTTTACCATATTTTGTTGAAAAAGCAATACACTTTAAACAATTTTCAATGTGCTCCATAACTTTATTCCTTATATTCGAAAACCAATAACTTTTAACTATCGCACTTAACATCTTGTCTCTACCAATATGTCCTAACTGATCATGATACTTATATAACACATGATCCTCCATCTTTTGTGGCACACAAAACAATAATCTACCATCATTGGTTTTTCTAAACACAATGCCATTTCTCATTTCGTAAAGCTTATGCTCATTTTCCTCCAACAATTTCTTAATATTCTGTAATTTTTGATCTTTGGCCTGAGCAATTATTAAATTGGTTTCAAAACTATTTGCCTCAGTGATCATTATCGCATCATTACATCTGCTAAGTGCATCTACATGTTGCATTTGTTTACCCGCTCTATGCTTCAATTCATAATCAAATTCTTGCAATTCCAAAGCCCACCTGGCAATTCTCTGATTAAGCTCAATCTTATTTAACGTTAACGTTAAATAATTACAATCTGTCACTATCTTAAAGTGTCTGCCTTGCAAATATATCCTAAATCTCCGTAAAGCATATATAATTGCTATGGTTTCCAATTCAAAACTATGGTATTTGGCTTCTGTTTCTGTTGTCCTTTTCGAAAAATAAAATACCGGATGCCATTCTCCACCATGCTCTTTTTGCATCAATACCGCCCCAAATCCTAATGCACTGGCATCACAATGAAGTTCAATTTCCTTTTTATGATCAAACATGGCCATTTTGCACGACCAATGGTCGATCGTGAGTGTCGTGCGTGAAACGTTAGTTGGCAAGTGGGTGTGAAACGTGTACCCTAACGAGTTTGCGGCGTGGTGCAATACACCACTGAGCGGCTCGTGGGGGTACAAGCAAGAACACCTGCGGTCACGGGCGTTCTGTACGACCACCGATCGACCGTGAGGGGCGCCGTGAGCGAGCGATAGTTGGCAAGCGAGGTGCGAAGGGCGTGCACTTTACCTAGTTGCGGATGGTGGAATACACCAACGAGCTACTTAGGGAGTGCAAGCGAAAAGGGCCCGCGGCCACGTGCGTTCCTCACGATAGGCCGCCAACTCGGCACGCGTGACACGCGACACGTGCCCGTGAGCCTCGAAAGGACCGCGTGGTGGCGGAGACCATTACCACGTGGTTAGCAAACGAGCACACGCACATTATGTGGTTCATGCCCATAGCCGATACCCTGTAAACGACCCATTGAGGTATGACCTGCTGATAACCTCTCTTACTAAAGTCATAGAAAGTCCTAGTATTTATAAATTTTCTGTAAAGACCCTGGCTAGACTGAGATATGTACCCCAGCCTGAGAAAGCATCCTTACAGATGGCGCCCGAGCAGGGACTACTATGACTAGACATTTAGTTTTGAGAATTTTTAACATCTTTTCGTGGACTAAAGACCCACGTAGCAAATTTATGCAGGGTATAGCAGGCAGGCACAAGATCCACATTACAAGTTTCACACAGGGCACTCGTAGCAAAGAATAGACATAGACATCGATGCATGCATAAGAATCATAGTTTTTCTCATATCAGTCGTAGGACAGGTTCCACAAGTGTCTACGACTACTGCGCATACTGACGTGGGCGCAAACTTTGACCTTGTGATTTTATTTTACACGGCTTAACCATTTCTTCCTGCGCCGGCGCAGCCTGAGCGGCGACACCGCTCAGGCAACTTGTATATAAGACTCGGTACCGAATATCGAGTGAGTCAGTCGCGTCCGGACCCGCAAGTAGTCCACATCGGTGACAAATAATTTTCGTTTAAAAATATCGTTTCCTGACAATACCGCGAGATACCCAGCAGTGAACAAGAATCGTGAACCAGACTATTTCGAGAACAAAACTAAGTGAAAACAAAATCGTGAACCAGACTATTTCGAGAACAATACTAAGTGAAAACAAGACTAAGTGAAAAAAAGACTAAGTGACGCACGTCATACCTACCTCGCAAGCAATTTTTTTTAATCAAGTGCAACAGATACAACATACTCGTTCAACATGGGAACACGCTGGATCGCGTTCCGTAGGAAGAGCGAGCTGCAACTCATCCTCAAGGAGTTCGGACTGGACATAAGTGGTACAGTGGAGGAGATGCGGAGCCGGCTGGTGGCTTTCTCCAATCAGGAGGACCTGTCGAAGGAACAGCTGCAGCGACTTATGGAGCTAGAGGCTAGCTTAGGCAATGCAGTTACGCCGGAGCTGAAATCGCCTGGAGCATGCTCACGCGACACCTCACCGGCGCCGATGGAAGATGACGCACAGATCTTCATCTCCATACCAAGCTTGGAAGCTAGACGGGTAGCGAGTCCTTCAAGGAGCACTACTGTCCGGCACATCCCACCCGTTCCAGCGTCCATTGCGGCACTTCCAGCCGGAAGTAGGGCCAGCGAACCGGGCCACCGATGGATAGCTCCATACGAGCTGGCCGATCGAGTACGGAAATGGGACGTAGCTTTCATCGAACAGCTGGAGAAGGCGGCACTGTACAGCATCGACCCACAACAATTACCACAGGCGGTAGCGAACGTGCTGACGGGCCAAGCAGAGGACTGGTTCAGGGTCAACACCCTTTACCAAGTCACCTGGGACGAGTTCAAACAGGAGTTTATGGAGTTCTTCCTTCCACCGCGCTATTTTCAACGACTGGAGGACGAGATCAGGAGCCGAGCCCAACGCCGAGGAGAACGATTTCGGGACTATGCCCTGGCACTAAGGCTGATGATGCGACGTGCGAAGTACACCCCGGAGCAGGAGCTGGACCGGATTTACGACAACATGATGCCGGAGTATCAATTGTTTACCCGCCGACACGAGTTCCGAACGCTGGCTCAGCTGAGCAAACTTGTGACCAAGTACGAGACCACGAAAGAGCTGCAACGCCAAACGACGAGCCAGGTTGATAGGCGGAGAGAGAATCCGAAGCCACCGATCCCGCCAGTGACGACCAGCGCACCGTCAACAACACTGGCACCCACAGCAGCGACAGCCACTCCTTACGCAACACCCACAGGGGCTACAAAGGGCGACCTGCAGCGCGTGTGCCATAATTGCGCTGAACCCGGACATCTACAGGCGGACTGCCGAAATAGCCGCGTGTGGTTCTGCTGGGACTGCGGTCGACACGGTGTACGCACGGTGGACTGTTGTCGACGACCCACGTCGGGAAATGCTGCGCGTCTTCAGCCGATGGGGAACAACATGGAGACGCCGCACCGCAGTTCCCAGGAGTTGCACCTCTGAGGTGCGGTAGTGGACGTGTCATCGCGAATGTTCGGATCGAAGGAGTAACAACGGACGCCACGATCGACACGGGAGCAACACGCAGCTTCATCAGCGAGCGTATGGCGGCCAGGCTGAGCACACCAGAGAACGAGCGAGCAGCACTTATCCGGATCAAGCTGGCGGATGGATCATCACGTGCCGTGACTCGAGCCTTGCGGGTGAGGATCCAGCTGGGCGAGAGAGAGACGACAGTACCAATGCTGGTACTGCCCGTCATTCTGGACGACGTGATTCTGGGAATGGACTTCCTGTGTGGCGTCGAAGCGACTCTCAAGTGCGGCCGAGCAAAGTTACGTTTGCAAAGCATACTTGAAGAGGCAGCACCGACGCTCGGGACATCCCACGGAGCGACGGAGGACGCGGTGGCCCAAGACAACGACAAGATCACGGGCTAACCACCGATTTGTCCCGTCGCACGGCAGAGGAATCCGTTTAGGCAGCCCAGAGCACGAGAAGACACCGAGAGACAGAGCAGGACACAAGAGGAAGGACAACGAGACACCGAGAGACGGAGCAGGACACAAGAGGAAGGACAACGAGCCACCGAGAGACAGAGCAGGACACAAGAGGAAGGACAACGAGACACCGAGAGACAGAGCAGTACACAAGAGGAAGGACAACGAGACACCAAGAGACAGAACCGGATACAAGAGGAAGAACAACGAGACAGCGAGGAACAGACTCTACAGCAGGTCACTCAGGAGAGCCCATCCTGTGCTTGGACAACCCGGATGCTGGAGTTAACCGAGAGGGAACCCGAAAAGTATCCAGAATACTTGCGGGAGAACGACCAGCTCTATCGACGAGGAGGTTTTCGCCCGGACGACGAAAATTACACACCTTGGAAGTTGTGCGTGCCGAAACCACAACGCCAACGGGTGTTGCAGGAATGCCACGACCAGCCCACAGCCGGACATCAGGGGGTACGGAAGACCCTAAATAGGATTCGCCAGCGATATTTCTGGCCAGGCCTCTTCCGGGACGTAGCACGATACGTACGGAAGTGCGAGACCTGCCAGGGGGGGTAACGCCGCATGAAGCGACGCCACATTTATCTTTTAAGTTAACTCGTTATTAAATAAAAGACAAGATATCTTTAAGCCCGGCATACCCCGTAGTTATTTAAATACAGAAGCATAGGCATAGGCAAAGGCAAGGGCGTAGACAGATCACGCGAAACAGGGCAAGAAACAAAAGAAACCCCAGTCACTCGGCACCCATGCCTAGTAACGGTGCCTCGGTACCCAGAGCTCGCGCATTTAGGCAGGCAGCCGTCGAACACTTGCACAAGTAACGGTGCCTCGGTACCCAGAGCTCACGCATTTAGGCAGGCAGCCGTCGAACACTTGCACAAGTAACGTTGCCTCGGTACCCAGAGCTCACGCATTTAGGCAAGCAGCCGTCGAACGCTCGCACCAGTAACGGTGCCTGGGTACCCAGAGCTCGCGCACACACAAAGTAACGGTGTCTCGGTACCCAGAGCTCGCGTACAGACAGCACGAGCCAACGGCTTCGCGGCCGATTTTTGGGCAGCGACGCCGGACCAGCAGCGACGCTGCTAGCAGAACCGCAGCAGCCAGGCTAGATCGGCCAAAGGCAGCGGCGACAGGCAAGCAACGGCGACAGGCAAGCAGCGGCGACAGGCAAGCAGCGGCGACATGTACGCAGCAGCGGCGACATGTTCGCAGCAGCGAAAAGGGAAGTCGCAAAATTGGGCCACAGGCAGTTGATCCCGAGCAGCCAGAAGAATAGGCAGCAAGTGCTCCCTTTTAAACAGTGCAAAAATAATAAAATAAAAAGTAGTGCCAAGTCCTGTCGAGTGCCAGCCCAAGGACCCCAAAGGACGAAACAATATGAATCCTGTCGCAGGAGAGTCAAGGTGAGCTAAAGTAAACATAGAACAATGAGAGCGCAGTTAGAGGCTAGCGTAAATGGTGCGAAGTAGGAAGTAGGCAGGGACTAATTAAAATAAGGACTATTGCTTAAAGATAAAAGAAAACCCAGTGAATAAAAGAAACCATGTTAAATATTAACAAAATTTCCCTGCAGTGATTATTTAAAAACAATATACCCGGTGTTACGTTCTTCCCCTCTAGGGTAGGCAAAAGTGTCGTGTCCGTGTGTGTGCCGTTGTGAGTGTGTATTAGCAGAGTCGCGCTTTCTGGCATGCTGGTACTCCGCTGGCCAGTAAGCGAGCCTGCGTGTACACACGCATAGTTCGTGTCGTGAGTGGACGTCAGTTGGCGAGTGGGTGCGTGAGCGTGTGCTTCAGCAAGTTGCGGCGTGGTGGAATACACCATCGAGCGACTTGTGGGAGCGCAGGCGAGAGTACCTGCGGTCACGGACATTTTGCACGACCAACGGCCGATCGTGAGTGTCGTGCGTAAAACGTTAGTTGGCAAGTGGGTGTGAAACGTGTACCCTAACGAGTTTGCGGCGTGGTGCAATACACCACTGAGCGGCTCGTGGGGGTACAAGCAAGAACACCTGCGGGCACGGCCGTTCTGTACGACCACCGATCGACCGTGAAGGGCGCCGTGAGCGAGCGATAGTTGGCAAGAGAGGTGCGAAGGGAGTGCACTTTACCTAGTTGCGGATGGTGGAATACACCAACGAGCTACTTAGGGAGTGCAAGCGAAAAGCGCCCGCGGCCACGTGCGTTCCTCACGATAGGCCGCCAACTCGGCACGCGTGACACGCGACACGTGCCCGTGAGCCTCGAAAGGACCGCGTGGTGGCGGAGACCATTACCACGTGGTTAGCAAACGAGCACACGCACATTATGTGGTTCATGCCCATAGCCGATACCCTGTAAACGACCCATTGAGGTATGACCTGCTGATAACCTCTCTTACTAAAGTCATAGAAAGTCCTAGTATTTATAAATTTTCTGTAAAGACCCTGGCTAGACTGAGATATGTACCCCAGCCTGAGAAAGCATCCTTACAACATGATAAAAGCATTGAATTGTTCCATTCAGTTAGAAGAAATTTTGATTACCAACACAATGTTAGACTACACTCAAACTATCTATGTAAACAATAATGTAACAAAACTTGAACCACTTGAATACATTCAGGCAAAACAAATAATTGAACAACGCACTCAAACTAGTAATGTCTTCCAAATAATAACAGTTACAACATTAGTAATAATAATTATAATCGCAGCATTATACTTCATTAATAAATATAAGACTATACCACAAAAATTAATTGTAAAATTCAAGAATCAAAATCCAGAAAATGAAACTATCATAAGTCCTGAAACAGAAAATAATGTACCTTCAGTAACTACCCTAAAGTTATTGCCTGAGGACAGGCCTTTTTCTTAAAGATGGGGAAGTGACATATCCATTCTACACCCACACTTTAAACTCCCCTATTCCACACACACACACACATTATTGTAAAACGCACATACACACATTAATGTATAAGCACAATATGTAATCAAAGAACGAGAGCCCTTCGATTAACTTTGGTTCCCACAGAGCGCCCGACAGTAAGATACCCTTCTCCCAATTTTCTAAAAAATTTCAAACAGAGAATTCTGCACAAATACTTCTAGTACATATAGCTTACTCGCTCGCACTCACACAGCGACTCGCGTAAAGAGTAAAGCGACTCGACGCAACGTCAACGTCGGCGTCGAGTGCTCAAAGCAGCGCGCAAGCTGCTGCCCGTACGGAACATTTGTACTGAAAACGTTGACTTAAATAACTTCTGTATTATTGGACAGATCAGATTGTAATTTGGAGAATATGTTCATATTGCATTAAGCTTTATACATACTTAATAATCGCAAATAACCGATTTTCGGGGGCGGTGGGCGTGGCATCAAACATTTGATATAAATTTAATCTGCCTATGATTTATATTAACCGTCATGCCAAATTTGGTATCTCTAGCTTTTTTAATAGCTGAGATCTGTTGTCTCATACAGACGGACAGACGGACAGACAGACAGACATGTCTCAATCGACTCGGCTAGTGATCCTGAGCAAGAATATATATACTTTATGGGGTCTGCCACGCCTCCTTATGCCTGTTACATACATTTTGCACAAAGTTAGTATACCCTTTTTTGACCATTTTCAATGGTCGAAGGGTAATAAACACGAAAAATAACAAATAATTGCTCGAACCCGATCACCCAAATAATTGTCCCCCAATTCGATCACACCCCAATGTTTACAGCAAGCCAACTGAAATAATAAAACTTTATCACCCGAGTTTCCGCTCAGGCACTTGTCTCAGGATTCTCCAATTACCCTTATTTATCGGGAACCTCTCCCTCTCTGAATGAGAGAACATTAAAGTCAAATCAGCCAAACTCTCTTAAAGAGAACATTAGAATCAAATTAGATAAACTCTCTTAAAGAGTTTGCTCTCTTAACACCCACTCTGCCTATATAAACCCAGGCACGCATCTAAGGAGTAGTTCAGTAAACTTTCAGTTTAGTTCTATTCAGTTCAGCTTAGATCTGTTCAGTTCAGCTCAGTCCCGAGCACCGAGTACGCTATCAACCGCGATAGCTCGCTAAAGTCTGTTATAAAACCCTAGATAATCTAAAGGCTCTAGTTCTTCCTTTGGAAGCAAATAAAAAAGTGTTTAACTAATAAATTTAAAAACAACTGTGTTTTTATTATTTTATTAAACCCTCGGTCTGAATTCGTTAATATAAATATGTGGTGTCTCATGTAGTTCCGAATGAGTTCAATACTTCCAATTAGATTTGTGCATTGCTGCTTACTGTTGTTTAGGCATGCGGTTGTCTGAAACTAGCAACGCTGAAACTAATACTTTTCGACCAGAGCACAAAGTTCGAATGCTCACGCCTAAACAACAGTTGGAAAGTTTAGATCGGGATTTACCTGACATTTTTGTTTTGGGTTTGCGGGATCATTATATCCAGCGCCCAGATAGTCTCGAAGGCCTGTGCTTAGCTGATTTTTATTTAAGCTATAGCTTTTTAAAAACAAGTAGGGCAACTAGCCAAGGATCTGATAACCTAGGCAGGTTATTTTATCCTCTTGGCGCTAGCAATGGTTTTATTAGGGAATGACCAAGCCAAATTTAAGCAGTTATGTTTTTAGAAGATTATGAAGACGGGCTTAAGAGGGCCATAGAAGCGGAACAAAATTATAACGAAGAGAATCAGGTTGAAAGCTTAGACAGCCAGAATGTGACCCCACGTTTGCTAAAATTCTGTTATGAGCGCCCACAGGAAAATCCGCTTTCGGAATTTGAGGTTCTACGCTCCATTCAATGTTCCAGTTAACCAGTTGAGATCTATTGAACACTCTTCGCGCACAGTTCATTGACTTCAAGATTTTTATTAATACATGAAATATCTATGGTCGGTGCCGAAATGTTATCTCAATTAGACGCACGTCTTAAACAAATTTTCAACAAGAGAAAAAAAAACCTCAATTGGTGGATACGTTTTATAAATGACCAAAATGTAAACTATTTTATTTTAAATATTTGGGAAGAATAGTTTCATCCACTTGAAAAGATCAACGTCAGTACATTCTCATAGATTTTGTTTTATGCGAATATAAAAATGCCTCCCTTAGGACGAGCACCACTAGAAATAGATTGGCAGTCAAGACGAACGATGCTTCGAAAGGTAGGGTCAGGGTACATAGCAGGAAGTCCAGATGCCCTGGTCATGATAGAGCAGAACTTAGAAAATCTTATTGACAACAAGAACCAACAGGTCATTGTTAAAAAACAGTTAGAAGAAAGAATGAATAAACTCGCTTCAGAATCCAACGCTCTCACAAATTCTATTCATAAAAGCAGGTCAGTTAGTACCGCGATGGCAATTGGTCTACACAATCAGATTCGACTTTTAAAAGAAGAAATTATTAACATTAAATATGCCAATCAGTGGGCACGACTAAACATAGTTGTTAAAGATAAGTTTATCGAAACCCCTATTAATGAAAGATTAATGTAGTTTTCCGATGTTTCAATTGTAAAAGTTTCAAACTTGTTATAAATACAATACCAGGACATTATCATAAAACCCATAGTAAAAAACAATTCAATAAACAACCAGAGTAGGATGTTAAGGATCTTCTGGGAAAGAAAGTGGTTCAGTCTTGACTAAATTCACTCTAGATGGATCAGAGACAAAACATAAGTCTAACGATCTGTTACTACAGTTTAAAATATGATTGACCTGCGACAATGACATATCAAACAGACCGTCAAAAAGGTCGTGGTGCCGTGAGGGCAGCAGAGAATTTGAATCAACACTTGTTGTCCAATTGCTATCTGGTATATTAAAGTCCCCAAGGACTGAAAGGTGATCTCTGTCTGATAACAGATTAAAAATAGTCTTTATTGCAGACAAATGTTGCAAATAGACAGATACATCCGATGACGGCGCAATATAGGAACAGGTTATATAATGAAACAAGTGGGTAAGGCTACAGTCGGGCGCCCGACAGTAAGATACCCTTCTCCCAATTTTCTAAATCCGTTACAAACGTGTAACCACTTTCATAGTTTCACTGAGAGAATTCTGCATAAATACTTCTACTACATATAGCTTACTCGCTCGCACTCACACAGCGACGCGCGTAAAGAGTAAAGCGGCACGACGCAACGTCGACGTCGGCGTCAACTGCTCAAAGCAGCGCGTCGGCTGCCGCTCGTACCGAACATTTGTACTGAAAACGTCGACCTTAATAACTTCTGTGTTATTGGTCCGATCGGATTGTAATTTGGAGAATATGTTCATATTGCATTCAGCTTTATACATACCAAAGCATAACTTTATAGGTTCATCACTTTGCTTAATAATCGTAAATAACCGATTTGCGGGGGCGGTGGGCGTGGCATCAAACATTTGACATAAACTTCACCTGCCCCGAATATATAGGAACCTTCATTCTAAATTTGGTGTCTCTAGCTTTTTTAATAGCTAAGATCTGTTGTCTCAAACAAACAGACGGACAGACGGACAGACAGACGGACATGTCTCAATCGACTCGGCTAGTGATCCTGAGTAAGAATATATATACTTTATGGGGTCTGCCACGCCTCCTTATGCCTGTTACATACATTTTGCACAAAGTTAGTATACCCTTTTTTGACCATTTTCAATGGTCGAAGGGTATAAAAATGTTACAATTCAAAACAATACGCAATGACCAATCTGCAATGTCCAAGCTGCCAAGCAAAATTCTTAAAAACTGTTTGGCAACAACTTTAGCGCCCACCAATACATGTGATTCCTAGAAGACTGCACCAATTCGACCAACAATTCATCAGCCGATGTCGGGGCCTATTGGAGCAACGAAGCAACGAATGCCGATCCTCTGCCACCTAGGGCAGCGCAGCTCTCAGCTTGTTATGGACAGCTAACGGTAACCAGTTGTAAATTGGATTTGGACGAATAGTCATTGTTTTTAATTCAGCTCCGGTTCTTTTTAGTTTTTATACCCTTCGACCATTGAAAATGGTCAAAAAAGGGTATACTAACTTTGTGCAAAATGTATGTAACAGGCATAAGGAGGCGTGGCAGACCCCATAAAGTATATATATTCTTGCTCAGGATCACTAGCCGAGTCGATTGAGACATGTCCGTCTGTCTGTCTGTCTGTCCGTCTGTCCGTCTGTCCGTCTGTATGAGACAACAGATCTCAGCTATTAAAAAAGCTAGAGATACCAAATTTGGCATGAAGGTTCCTATAAACCATAGGCAGATCAAGTTTATATCAAATATTTAATGCAACGCCCACCGCCCCCGCAAATCGGTTATTTGCGATTAATAAGCAAAGTATTAAACCCATAACGTTCTGCTTCGGTATGTATAAAGCTAAATGCAATATAAACATATAAACATCTGGAGAACATTACAATCCGATCGGACCAATAACACTGAAGTTATTCAAGTCAACGTTTTCAGTACAAATATTCGGTACGGGCAGCAGACGACGCGCTGCTTTGAGCAGTTGACGCCGACGTCGACGTTGCGTCGTGTCGCTTTACTCTTTACGCGCGTTGCTGTGTGAGTGCGGGCGAGTAAGCTATATGTAGTAGAAGTATTTATGCAGAATTCTCTGTTCGAAACTATGAAAGTGGTTACACGTTTGCAACGGATTTAGAAAATTGGGAGCAGGGTATCTTACTGTCGGACGCCCGACTGTAGCCTTACCCACTTGTTTACTTTGCAACTTGCAAGTTTTTAACATACACGCACACTCTCTTCTTTATATCACAAACTAATTATTAAAAGACTTACATATACAAATATCGCGGCAAAAAAAAAATATACAAACAAACATATCTATATATACATGTATACATGTAATTGGCACACACGAAAAAAACTAAAACTTATTGAATAAATATTAATATATTAAATACACGCACACACGATAGAACACTTTTCCTTTTCATAATAAGTCGCGTTTTAGACAAATTCGCAGTGAAAACTGCGTTTCACTATATTTTAAATTGGAATCACCAAATTAAAGCACTGCCACTCAACTATTGCGAGTATTAAATTAAAAGTGTAATAAAGCACGATAAAATTTTCTGTATTTCGATTTTGGCACGCGTCTTTCGCAGCCTGCAACACTACGTAAACACTGCGTTCTTGCTTTGCTTTTCATGCTATCTCGGTTTTGTTTTGTATATGCAAGTTCTACTTGGTTTTTATTGAATGTTGTCACTTTGCGTTTATTGCTTTGCGGTTTGAACAGCTGAGCGATTTTAATGATGTATGTGTAAATGAGATGTCCATACATATATATGTGGTGTCTTATGTAGTTTCGAATGAGTTCAATACTTCCAATTAGATTTGTGCATTGCTGCTGACTTTAAAAGAGTAAAGGGACACGACGCAATGTCGACGTCGACGTCAACTGCTCAAAGCAGCGCGCCGGCTGCCTCTCGTACCGAGCATTTGTACTGAAAACGTTGACTTGAATAACTTCTGTGTTATTGGTCGGATCGAATTGTAATTTGGAGGATATGTTCACATTGCATTCAGCTATATACAAACCAAATCAATATTTGATACAAACTTGATCAGCCAATAACTTATAGGAACTGTAACGGTTGGCAATTGGTTGCCATTCCCTATAGGCTGTTGGACTTCATGGACTTGACCGCACGTTTCAATTTCCGGCTCCACCTCGTCGGCTAAGGGGTGGTGATCCTTAAAATGGCCAAGTCCAAGGCCTACAATATAATAATATAACGTGCTGACGATGACGAACTAAGACGTCGGAGAGATATCTGCAACCCTTCACTTTGCATGGATATTATCGGCAAACTGGAGTATCAGGTTGGCACACAGATGTTACGTGGCCAGTTTAGCCCGCCCTGCCTTTGGTCGCCCATTCCTGTGGGTGCATCTTGAATGGCGACCGCTTACAGAGATTACATTAGTTCGGGTTCAATCATTATAATTAATTTATTTCATTATTAAATAATACACCTAACATTTAAACAATTTAAAATTATAACCTGACATGACACTGAAATATTAAACGAAATTGTATAAATAAATAATTTAAAAACAAGTGGGTAAGGCTACAGTCGGGCGCCCGACAGTAAGATACCCTTCTCCCAATTTTCTAAATCCGTTACAAACGTGTAACCACACTCACAATTTCAAACAGAGAATTCTGCACAAATACTTCTAGTACATATAGCTTACTCGCTCGCACTCACACAGCGACGCGCGTAAAGAGTAAAGCGACACGACGCGACGTCGACGTCGGCGTCAACTGCTCAAAGCAGCGCGTCGGCTGCTGCTCGTACCGAACATTTGTACTGAAAACGTCGACTTGAATAACTTCTGTGTTATTGGTCCGATCGGAATATGTTCATATTGCATTTAGCTTTGTACATACCAAAGCATAACTTTATAAGTTCAATACTTTGCTTAATAATCGTAAATAACCGATTTGCGGGGGCGGTGGGCGTGGCATCAAACATTTGACATAAACTTCACCTGCCCCGAATATATAGGAACTTTCATACCAAATTTGGTGTCTCTAGCTTTTTAAATAGCTGAGATCTGTTGTCTCAAACAAACAGACGGACAGACAGACGGACATGTCTCAATCGACTCGGCTTGTGATCCTGAGCAAGAATATATATACTTTATGGGGTCTGCCACGCCTCCTTATGCCTGTTACATACATTTTGCACAAAGTTAGTATACCCTTTTTGACCATTTTCAATGGTCGAAGGGTATAATAAGGTCTAGCAATGAACATGGAGAAAATATGTAAATAAAATATAAAGTTGAAAGCTGCCACTAAATTAAATAAAATTTTTCCCACAAAAAAAAACTACACGCTTCTTTGTTTATATTTGTTTTGTTTTGATTTCACTCAAATTTTCTATTCGGTCTACAGGCTAAAACAGCTGAGGGTCAAAAAAAATGTGACATGGGCACACTTATATGTTTCACTCAAATTGACTGGATGATGAGAGAGAATTGTAATTGAGTGATTCAGTGTCGCGTAAAACTTTAAAAAGTACGTGTAATGTGTTTGCAAAAAATGGTTTTTTTAATTCGCTCGGGTGTGATGAATGAAAAGATATAAGTAAACTTTATATTGGTGGCGGAGCGTAGTTTAGTTATGTGGATATTTAAAAGGTTCTTTATTTTCTGTTTTGTGATGATTGTGATTGTGATTGTACATATGCACATACACAAACCAACATTGAAATATCAACGAAATTAAAACCATATGTAATTATGTATGCCTATGCGCTTGCATATACGTACATACCTACATAAAGTTGTATGTTTTAATTCTGTTTCCTCTTTCGCTCTCTAAATTTTCGTATTTGTCTTCAGAGTGCTTTGGTCTGTATTATTTTCTCGCGATGCAAACTCAACTCAACTCAAATCACTGACCTATATTTCGTGCCCTAAATAAAACAGCTGACAATTTGCAACAGCACAAATATAAATTAGAGGGACAAATAATTAAGAATCTTTTAAAAATTATTTAAATAGTGTGGAAAAATTCAAATAAGTAAGGAAAAACAATTTTTAACTAAACTATATTTTATTTTTTTGTTTTAAATGGAAAAAATGATTTAAAAGGTTTTATATGTGGTGCCGTTTGCTTAAATTTGTTATTAAATTCGCAAAAAGATGTTTCCTCCTTTTGTTCGTGTTTATACCCTTGCAGAGGGTATATTAATTTTAGCCAGAAGTTTGCAACGCACCTTAGGAGACATCTCCGACCCTATAAAGTATATATATTCTGAATCAGCATCACCAGAGGAGTCGAAAAATGTTGCAACGCAAACTATCTCTCAGTTTTTGAGCTATCTTCATGAAACTTGGCACACAAGCTTGCTGTAGGCTGTAAATAAGTCGGAACGAGCCAGATCGGACCGATATATCGTATAGCTGTCATAGATGCTATCGGCCGATTTTTGTTGTTTTTCAAGATATTGCAACAAGATTTGGCAAATCTTATTCTTATTACGTTCTTAATGTGCTGTCAAAATTGTATCAAAATCGGACCACTATAACATATAGCTGCCATAGGAACAATCGGCTGAAATCAGGGTTTTTGTATGCAAACAGAAACCAGCAGCATTCCAAATGTATTTTATATTTGGTATAACTGCAAGGGTATAAAACCTTCAGCAAGCCGAACGTAGCCTTGCTTTCTTGTTTTTATACCCGCTACTCATAGAGTAGTAGGGTATTATAACTTTGTTCGAACCAAAAATGTATGTAACAGGCAGAAGGAGACATCTCCGACCCCATAAAGTATATATATTCTAATAGCCGAGTCGATATAGCCATGTCCGTCTGTCCGTCTGTCCGTCCGTCCGTCTGTCTATCTGTCCGTCCGTGTGAACACCTGGATCTCAGCTATTAGAAGAGCTAGAGTTTCCAAATTTGGTGACAATATGTGTTATTTCTGCAGGCTTATCAAGTTTATTTTGGATTTTAGCCACGCCCCCACCCGCCTCCATAAATTGAAAAAAATTGATTACAGCCGCAATATTAGCTTTACAGCAACAGTTTTATAAATACGTTGTAAATACCATCTTGCGGACGTTTCGTGAAAATTTCGGTAGGATTGGACAATAAATATGGAAGATATTTAGAAAATAGTAGTGCCATGTGACCAGGTGTTTTTGTCTGTTTTGTTATGTTAGATATGTAAGATCCAGGTTCAACTCCGGCGACAAGCACTTTTTTTTTCAATTATAGGTACCAATATAATTTGCATTGACCATAATTGCAATTTTTTGGCGTTTACGTAATAGACTTAGTGGCTGAGTGGATGTGGTCGTCGACCGTCGAGCGAAAGGGTGAGAGTTCGAATCCTACGCGATGCAAGGTGGTTTTTTTTTGGGGTACTAGTTTTTTTCTAAGCATTTAAAACAGTTTAAGTTAAGTTTAGTATTTAAATTAAACATAATTTTAAGGGGAGTGACTTGGTATTGTCTACTACTCGCACACGACACAATAATAATTTATTTTTGTCCTGTACGACATGCTGAATCATCTCATAGTGTGACTTTGCCGTCTCAATTCAGAATGCGTTAATGGCAGAGCGGTTATAGTTGCAGACTTCATAGTTCAAGTTTTCTTGGAGATTCATGGTTCAAGTACTCACAACGATAAATTTTTTTTTTTGTGTTTTCTGTTCTTATTCTAATTTTTTTGCATTATGCTATATCTTCTTTTAAAATCGATGTTAACGAAGTTTTTACTGTATTTAAAGACATTTCAAATCTTCAGTGATATTTCGCAGCAACAGAACATAAACGACAAATCTGGTTGGATGTATAGGCATAGGGATGTACATATATAGGCATAATTAGGCGTCTCTTTTACACATTCGTAATTAAAAGCCCTCTGATAAGTTCTGACTGGAAAGCACTGAAAGCAGAGGGGCAACATCTAATAGAAACCACGTGCAACTTTCAAAGTCGGAACAAATAATTTGAGACAGTGAGACGTGTTTTTTTCGCATAGTTGTAGCGGGTATACCACAGTCGGGCGCGCTCGACTGTAGCCTTTCCGACTTGCTTTTTCTTATATCTGACGTGTCGGCCGCTATGATTTTGGCGGGAGTTGGTGCAATAAAATTAAAAATTTTTTTTGTTTTGGTGCTGGTGGTTTAAAATTTGCCAATCAAGAATTTTCCTAGCCGCCGTGATGGCTGCTGGGAACAGGGGTGACGATGCCAAATTTCCAGCTGCCGAAATAATGCACGCGATCGCGGCCAATAGACACCGCTCGACCAGATGCAGTATAATCGCCTGCCCTTTGTCTCCTGGCAGTCCAAGTGGCGTGACCTTTGGACTCCTGGGTCCAGTTCGGCAACCCTGAGATTGTCAGAATTATAACATAAAAACTGTTCTTCTATTCCAGATCTTATCCGGAGGACTCACCAGCAGTGAATACAGGTATTTAATTAGTTTTTTATTCTTACAAAAGCACTAGAACTGGACACTAAAATTTCTTTATAACTTCCAGATTTAACTTGCACTCCCAATGGCTGACTCGGAACGACTGACTTGGGGGAAAAAAAATGGCAGAATGGAACCTAGCGCACGATGACCTGCCATGTTAACCTCGCTCTCTTCGTGCCTCAAGATCTTTGGCAACATCCTGGATAAGTAGACATACCAACTTTAATCATAGATGACGCTTTATTAATATATTTTTTTTTTTTCGTTACAGTTTGAACTGGACGTTACAAATTCGCTCCTGCTAAAATCAGACTTTTTTTTTTTTTTTTTTTTTGGACGTTGAATTAATGAATGTATTAACAAGTGCTCCAACGACACCAAGCCGATGCTTGTTGCGCGCGGAACCCAGACGAAGTCCACCTCCCGCCTAACCGACCGAGAGGCACCGTCGCGTAACGGACGACACGGAAACGCGATAAAAATGCGAATAGATACGCGAGAAGAAACTAACGCGATAAAGAAAGAAAACGCGGATAGGAGATAGGATAGGAGCATGCAAAATCAAATAAATAATAAAAAAGAATATCGAGGAAATAATATTACTAATTACGTGCTAGATAGAGAATAATTAAAGACTTCATAGTGGCAATAGAGTTAGTGCCAGCTATGACATGTTGAAGTTTATTGTAGTCCGAACATAATACCCTGAACGGATTGTGCAGTGCATAGTTCGATCTACAATAAGGAAGGGTTAGTGGAAGATAATTACGAGTACTTCTGCAAGGGACAGAGAAGTGAAGCTGCATTACAAGGGCCTCACTGTTAATGTCACCTTGCATAAGGTTGTTAATAAATATTACCCCTAGCATGGTTCTGCGATTAGTTAGGGAAGGCAAATTTAATAATAAGAGTCTATTGTTATAGGAAGGCAGTCTTAAATTTTCATCCCAGTTAAGGCCACGTAACGCAAACAATAAAAAGTTCTTTTGTACGGACTCGATGCGTTCTTTATGAATAGTGTACTGGGGACACCATACGCATGAATCATATTCAAGAATAGGACGAACAAGTGAGATGTAGAGGGTCTTTGTAAGATAAGGATCGTCAAATTCCTTAGACCATCTCTTAATAAAGCCTAGAACACCCATGGCTTTATTGACCATATTAGAAATATGAAATATGATCCCCAAATCATCAACTAGGGTAATTCTTTCCAAGACAGAACCACAAAGAGAATAAGAAGTATACATTGGATTGGCTCGAGAGAATGTCATCAGGTTGCATTTAGAGCTGTTCAGGTTTAAAAAATTGGCACAACACCACGAATGAAAACTATTTAGGTCGGCTTGTAAGTGTGACTGACAGTGGTCGTCTTTAAATTGATAACAAAGCTTTACATCATCCGCGTTCATAAGAGTACGAGAGTTATGTATGACCGAAGGCAGGTCATTGATGAAAAGCGTAAAAAGTAGGAGGCCGAGATGACGGCCTTGAGGAACGCCAGATGTGGCGTGAAGTGGAATTGAGAGGCTGGTTTTAAAGAGGACTCTTTGAGTTCTGTCAGTCAGATAGCTTACAATCCAACTAAAGAATTTTGGTGAAAAACCTAGAAGGTCAAGCTTATGTGCCAAAAGGGAATGATTCACTGAGCCAAAAGCTTTACTGCAATCAGTATAAATGACATCAGTTTGAAGATTTTCCTGAAATCCTTTTACCACAAAGGATGTCAGCTTAAGCAAATTTGTCGTAGTTGAACGACGTTTAATAAATCCGTGTTGAAATGGTGAAATAACGGATATGCATAAATGTTGCAAGTGAGGAGTTATAACATTCTCGAAAAATTTAGGTATAGCCGACAATTTAGAGATACCTCTATAATTGCTTGCTTCATACTTGCTGCCCTTTTTCAATAAGGGGATAATAAAAGATTCCTTCCAAATGAAGGAAAGAGTGAAGTTTCTAAGGACAGCGAAAATAGTTTGAGCAATGGCTTACTTAAGGAGTTGGCACAGAACCGAAGTATACAAGCGGGAACACCGTCAGGTCCAGGTGAAAAAACTGGCTTAACTAAATAAAGATCCTTGACAAGGGAGCTTTCGTTTAGAAAGGGGAGAAGATACCATTCGAACTTGGAATGTTGTATGGATAACAAGTGGGTAAGGCTACAGTCGGGCGCCCGACAGTAAGATACCCTTCTCCCAATTTTCTAAATCCGTTACAAACGTGTAACCACACTCACAATTTCAAACAGAAAATTCTGCACAAATACTACTAGTACATATAGCTTACTCGCTCGCACTCACACAGCGACGCGCGTAAAGAGTAAAGCGACACGACGCGACGTCGACGTCGGCGTCAACTGCTCAAAGCAGCGCATCGGCTGCTGCTCGTACCGAACATTTGTACTGAAAACGTCGACTTGAATAACTTCTGTGTTATTGGTCCGATCGGATTGTAATTTGGAGAATATGTTCATATTGCATTTAGCTTTGTACATACCAAAGCATAACTTTATAAGTTCAATACTTTGCTTAATAATCGTAAATAACCGATTTGCGGGGGCGGTGGGCGTGGCATCAAACATTTGACATAAACTTCACCTGCCCCAAATATATAGGAACCTTCATACCAAATTTGGTGTCTCTAGCTTTTTTAATAGCTGAGATCTGTTGTCTCAAACAAACAGACGGACAGACGGACAGACGGACAGACAGACGGACATGTCTCAATCGACTCGGCTTGTGATCCTGAGCAAGAATATATATACTTTATGGGGTCTACCACGCCTCCTTATGCCTGTTACATACATTTTGCACAAAGTTAGTATACCCTTTTTGACCATTTTCAATGGTCGAAGGGTATAATAAGGTCTAGCAATGAACATGGAGAAAATATGTAAATAAAATATAAAGTTGAAAGCTGCCACTAAATTAAATAAAATTTTTCCCACAAAAAAAACTACACGCTTCTTTGTTTATATTTGTTTTGTTTTGATTTCACTCAAATTTTCTATTCGGTCTACAGGCTAAAACAGCTGAGGGTCAAAAAAAAAAAATTACATGGGCACACTTATATGTTTCACTCAAATTGACTGGATGATGAGAGAGAATTGTAATTGAGTGATTCAGTGTCGCGTAAAACTTTAAAAAGTACGTGTAATGTGTTTGCAAAAAATGGTTTTTTTAATTCGCTCGGGTGTGATGAATGAAAAGATATAAGTAAACTTTATATTGGTGGCGGAGCGTAGTTTAGTTATGTGGATATTTCAAAGGTTCTTTATTTTCTGTTTTGTGATGATTGTGATTGTGATTGTACATATGCACATACACAAACCAACATTGAAATATCAACGAAATTAAAACCATATGTAATTATGTATGCCTATGCGCTTGCATATACGTACATACCTACATAAAGTTGTATGTTTTAATTCTGTTTCCTCTTTCGCTCTCTAAATTTTCGTATTTGTCTTCAGAGTGCTTTGGTCTGTATTATTTTCTCGCGATGCAAACTCAACTCAACTCAAATCACTGACCTATATTTCGTGCCCTAAATAAAACAGCTGACAATTTGCAACAGCACAAATATAAATTAGAGGGACAAATAATTAAGAATCTTTTAAAAAATTATTTAAATAGTGTGGAAAAATTCAAATAAGTAAGGAAAAACAATTTTTAACTAAACTATATTTTATTTTTTTGTTTTAAATGGAAAAAAATGATTTAAAAGGTTTTATATGTGGTGCCGTTTGCTTAAATTTGTTATTAAATTCGCAAAAAAGATGTTTCCTCCTTTTGTTCGTGTTTATACCCTTGCAGAGGGTATATTAATTTTAGCCAGAAGTTTGCAACGCACCTTAGGAGACATCTCCGACCCTATAAAGTATATATATTCTGAATCAGCATCACCAGAGGAGTCGAAAAATGTTGCAACGCAAACTATCTCTCAGTTTTTGAGCTATCTTCATGAAACTTGGCACACAAGCTTGCTGTAGGCTGTAAATAAGTCGGAACGAGCCAGATCGGACCGATATATCGTATAGCTGTCATAGATGCTACGGCCGATTTTTGTTGTTTTTCAAGATATTGCAACAAGATTTGGCAAATCTTATTCTTATTACGTTCTTAATGTGCTGTCAAAATTGTATCAAAATCGGACCACTATAACATATAGCTGCCATAGGAACAATCGGCTGAAATCAGGGTTTTTGTATGCAAACAGAAACCAGCAGCATTCCAAATGTATTTTATATTTGGTATAACTGCAAGGGTATAAAACCTTCAGCAAGCCGAACGTAGCCTTGCTTTCTTGTTTTTATACCCGCTACTCATAGAGTAGTAGGGTATTATAACTTTGTTCGAACCAAAAATGTATGTAACAGGCAGAAGGAGACATCTCCGACCCCATAAAGTATATATATTCTAATAGCCGAGTCGATATAGCCATGTCCGTCTGTCCGTCTGTCCGTCCGTCCGTCTGTCTATCTGTCCGTCCGTGTGAACACCTGGATCTCAGCTATTAGAAGAGCTAGAGTTTCCAAATTTGGTGACAATATGTGTTATTTCTGCAGGCTTATCAAGTTTATTTTGGATTTTAGCCACGCCCCCACCCGCCTCCATAAATTGAAAAAAATTGATTACAGCCGCAATATTAGCTTTACAGCAACAGTTTTATAAATACGTTGTAAATACCATCTTGCGGACGTTTCGTGAAAATTTCGGTAGGATTGGACAATAAATATGGAAGATATTTAGAAAATAGTAGTGCCATGTGACCAGGTGTTTTTGTCTGTTTTGTTATGTTAGATATGTAAGATCCAGGTTCAACTCCGGCGACAAGCACTTTTTTTTCAATTATAGGTACCAATATAATTTGCATTGACCATAATTGCAATTTTTTGGCGTTTACGTAATAGACTTAGTGGCTGAGTGGATGTGGTCGTCGACCGTCGAGCGAAAGGGTGAGAGTTCGAATCCTACGCGATGCAAGGTGGTTTTTTTTTGGGGTACTAGTTTTTTTCTAAGCATTTAAAATAGTTTAAGTTAAGTTTAGTATTTAAATTAAACATAATTTTAAGGGGAGTGACTTGGTATTGTCTACTACTCGCACACGACACAATAATAATTTATTTTTGTCCTGTACGACATGCTGAATCATCTCATAGTGTAACTTTGCCGTCTCAATTCAGAATGCTTTAATGGCAGAGCGGTTATAGTTGCAGACTTCATAGTTCAAGTTTTCTTGGAGATTCATGGTTCAAGTACTCACGACGATAAATTTTTTTTTTTTTTTTTCTGTTCTTATTCTAATTTTTTTGCATTATGCTATATCTTCTTTTAAAATCGATGTTAACGAAGTTTTTACTGTATTTAAAGACATTTCAAATCTTCAGTGATATTTCGCAGCAACAGAACATAAACGACAAATCTGGTTGGATGTATAGGCATAGGGATGTACATATATAGGCATAATTAGGCGTCTCTTTTACACATTCGTAATTAAAAGCCCTCTGATAAGTTCTGACTGGAAAGCACTGAAAGCAGAGGGGCAACATCTAATAGAAACCACGTGCAACTTTCAAAGTCGGAACAAATAATTTGAGACAGTGAGACGTGTTTTTTCGCATAGTTGTAGCGGGTATACCACAGTCGGGCGCGCTCGACTGTAGCCTTTCCGACTTGCTTTTTCTTATATCTGACGTGTCGGCCGCTATGATTTTGGCGGGAGTTGGTGCAATAAAATTAAAATTTTTTTTTGTTTTGGTGTTGGTGGTTTAAAATTTGCCAATCAAGAATTTTCCTAGCCGCCGTGATGGCTGCTGGGAACAGGGGTGACGATGCCAAATTTCCTGCTGCCGAAATAATGCACGCGATCGCGGCCAATAGACACCGCTCGACCAGATGCAGTATAATCGCCTGCCCTTTGTCTCCTGGCAGTCCAAGTGGCGTGACCTTTGGACTCCTGGGTCCAGTTCGGCAACCCTGAGATTGTCAGAATTATAACATAAAAACTGTTCTTCTATTCCAGATCTTATCCGGAGGACTCACCAGCAGTGAATACAGGTATTTAATTAGTTTTTTATTCTTACAAAAGCACTAGAACTGGACACTAAAATTTCTTTATAACTTCCAGATTTAACTTGCACTCCCAATGGCTGACTCGGAACGACTGACTTGGGGGAAAAAAAAATGGCAGAATGGAACCTAGCGCACGATGACCTGCCATGTTAACCTCGCTCTCTTCGTGCCTCAAGATCTTTGGCAACATCCTGGATAAGTAGACATACCAACTTTAATCATAGATGACGCTTTATTAATATTTTTTTTTTTTTCGTTACAGTTTGAACTGGACGTTACAAATTCGCCCCTGCTAAAATCAGACTTTTTTTTTTTTTTTTTTTTGGACGTTGAATTAATGAATGTATTAACAAGTGCTCCAACGACACCAAGCCGATGCTTGTTGCGCGCGGAACCCAGACGAAGTCCACCTCCCGCCTAACCGACCGAGAGGCACCGTCGCGTAACGGACGACACAGAAACGCGATAAAAATGCGAATAGATACGCGAGAAGAAACTAACGCGATAAAGAAAGAAAACGCGGATAGGAGCATGCAAAATCAAATAAATAATAAAAAAGAATATCGAGGAAATAATATTACTAATTACGTGCTAGATAGAGAATAATTAAAGACTTCATAGTGGCAATAGAGTTAGTGCCAGCTATGACATGTTGAAGTTTATTGTAGTCCGAACATAATACCCTGAACGGATTGTGCAGTGCATAGTTCGATCTACAATAAGGAAGGGTTAGTGGAAGATAATTACGAGTACTTCTGCAAGGGACAGAGAAGTGAAGCTGCATTACAAGGGCCTCACTGTTAATGTCACCTTGCATAAGGTTGTTAATAAATATTACCCCTAGCATGGTTCTGCGATTAGTTAGGGAAGGCAAATTTAATAATAAGAGTCTATTGTTATAGGAAGGCAGTCTTAAATTTTCATCCCAGTTAAGGCCACGTAACGCAAACAATAAAAAGTTCTTTTGTACGGACTCGATGCGTTCTTTATGAATAGTGTACTGGGGACACCATACGCATGAATCATATTCAAGAATAGGACGAACAAGTGAGATGTAGAGGGTCTTTGTAAGATAAGGATCGTCAAATTCCTTAGACCATCTCTTAATAAAGCCTAGAACACCCATGGCTTTATTGACCATATTAGAAATATGAAATATGATCCCCAAATCATCAACTAGGGTAATTCTTTCCAAGACAGAACCACAAAGAGAATAAGAAGTATACATTGGATTGGCTCGAGAGAATGTCATCAGGTTGCATTTAGAGCTGTTCAGGTTTAAAAAATTGGCACAACACCACGAATGAAAACTATTTAGGTCGGCTTGTAAGTGTGACTGACAGTGGTCGTCTTTAAATTGATAACAAAGCTTTACATCATCCGCGTTCATAAGAGTACGAGAGTTATGTATGACCGAAGGCAGGTCATTGATGAAAAGCGTAAAAAGTAGGAGGCCGAGATGACGTCCTTGAGGAACGCCAGATGTGGCGTGAAGTGGAATTGAGAGGCTGGTTTTAAAGAGGACTCTTTGAGTTCTGTCAGTCAGATAGCTTACAATCCAACTAAAGAATTTTGGTGAAAAACCTAGAAGGTCAAGCTTATGTGCCAAAAGGGAATGATTCACTGAGCCAAAAGCTTTACTGCAATCAGTATAAATGACATCAGTTTGAAGATTTTCCTGAAATCCTTTTACCACAAAGGATGTCAGCTTAAGCAAATTTGTCGTAGTTGAACGACGTTTAATAAATCCGTGTTGAAATGGTGAAATAACGGATATGCATAAATGTTGCAAGTGAGGAGTTATAACATTCTCGAAAAATTTAGGTATAGCCGACAATTTAGAGATACCTCTATAATTGCTTGCTTCATACTTGCTGCCCTTTTTCAATAAGGGGATAATAAAAGATTCCTTCCAAATGAAGGAAAGAGTGAAGTTTCTAAGGACAGCGAAAATAGTTTGAGCAATGGCTTACTTAAGGAGTTGGCACAGAACCGAAGTATACAAGCGGGAACACCGTCAGGTCCAGGTGAAAAAACTGGCTTAACTAAATAAAGATCCTTGACAAGGGAGCTTTCGTTTAGAAAGGGGGAGAAGATACCATTCGAACTTGGAATGTTGTATGGATAACAAGTGGGTAAGGCTACAGTCGGGCGCCCGACAGTAAGATACCCTTCTCCCAATTTTCTAAATCCGTTACAAACGTGTAACCACACTCACAATTTCAAACAGAAAATTCTGCACAAATACTACTAGTACATATAGCTTACTCGCTCGCACTCACACAGCGACGCGCGTAAAGAGTAAAGCGACACGACGCGACGTCGACGTCGGCGTCAACTGCTCAAAGCAGCGCATCGGCTGCTGCTCGTACCGAACATTTGTACTGAAAACGTCGACTTGAATAACTTCTGTGTTATTGGTCCGATCGGATTGTAATTTGGAGAATATGTTCATATTGCATTTAGCTTTGTACATACCAAAGCATAACTTTATAAGTTCAATACTTTGCTTAATAATCGTAAATAACCGATTTGCGGGGGCGGTGGGCGTGGCATCAAACATTTGACATAAACTTCACCTGACCCGAATATATAGGAACCTTCATACTAAATTTGGTGTCTCTAGCTTTTTTAATAGCTGAGATCTGTTGTCTCAAACAAACAGACGGACAGACGGACAGACAGACGGACATGTCTCAATCGACTCGGCTTGTGATCCTGAGCAAGAATATACATACTTTATGGGGTCTGCCACGCCTCCTTATGCCTGTTACATACATTTTGCACAAAGTTAGTATACCCTTTTTTGACCATTTTCAATGGTCGAAGGGTATAAAAATGAGTAGCATGTGTAGAAGGTGAGTAAGTCGTTTGAAAAAAACTTTGCAAACATATCGGACATGGTTTGGTCGGTATTTGCACTAGCATTTTCAAACGTTAAATTAGTAGGAAATGCGGAAGACTTACGCTTCGTGTTAACAAAACTATAAAACTGTTTGGGGTTCTGAATGAACTGAACCTTACAACGAGCTAAATAGTTTTTATAATATTTTGCGTTTAAGACTGTAAAGTCTAACCGCGCGCTTAATTAGCGTGAAAAGGCTAAGGGCGAGTTACTACATTTGAATTTTTTGTAAAGGCTTGACTTTAAATTTTTTAACCGTGACAACTCTCTTGTAAACCATGGCGGCTAACTCGAGGATGATGAATAAAAGCACGGAACGCAAATATCAAAAAATGAATTAATATTTTTATAAAAAATATTGGTCGCTACTGATATATCAGTAAACACATACAATTCCGACCAATCAAATTGTGAAATTAAAGAGTTTAATAAATTAAACTCTGCTTTTCTAAAGCAGCGTACTCGCCTACACAATTTTTCACGTTTATCCATACAAGCCCCAAAATCAAAAGACACCTCCAGAGTAGGATGTTAAGGATCTTCTGGGAAAGAAAGTGGTTCAGTCTTGACTAAATTCACTCTAGATGGATCAGAGACAAAACATAAGTCTAACGATCTGTTACTACAGTTTAAGATATGATTGACCTGCGACAATGACATATCAAACAGACCGTCAAAAAGGTCGTGGTGCCGTGAGGGCAGCAGAGAATTTGAATCAACACTTGTTGTCCAATTGCTATCTGGTATATTAAAGTCCCCAAGGACTGAAAGGTGATCTCTGTCTGATAACTGATTAAAAATAGTCTTTATTGCAGACAAATGTTGCAAATAGACAGATACATCCGATGACGGCGCAATATAGGAACAGGTTATATAATGAAACAAGTGGGTAAGGCTACAGTCGGGCGCCCGACAGTAAGATACCCTTCTCCCAATTTTCTAAATCCGTTACAAACGTGTAACCACTTTCATAGTTTCACTGAGAGAATTCTGCATAAATACTTCTACTACATATAGCTTACTCGCTCGCACTCACACAGCGACGCGTGTAAAGAGTAAAGCGGCACGACGCAACGTCGACGTCGGCGTCAACTGCTCAAAGCAGCGCGTCGGCTGCCGCTCGTACCGAACATTTGTACTGAAAACGTCGACCTTAATAACTTCTGTGTTATTGGTCCGATCGGATTGTAATTTGGAGAATATGTTCATATTGCATTCAGCTTTATACATACCAAAGCATAACTTAATAGGTTCATCACTTTGCTTAATAATCGTAAATAACCGATTTGCGGGGGCGGTGGGCGTGGCATCAAACATTTGACATAAACTTCACCTGCCCCGAATATATAGGAACCTTCATTCTAAATTTGGTGTCTCTAGCTTTTTTAATAGCTAAGATCTGTTGTCTCAAACAAACAGACGGACAGACGGACAGACAGACGGACATGTCTCAATCGACTCGGCTAGTGATCCTGAGTAAGAATATATATACTTTATGGGGTCTGCCACGCCTCCTTATGCCTCTTACATACATTTTGCACAAAGTTAGTATACCCTTTTTTGACCATTTTCAATGGTCGAAGGGTATAAAAAGCCGGGAAAGTGTAATTTTACACAGAGGAATTCAATAGCAAGTTGAATCTCCGGCTGTAAAAGTTCCGAATTGATGGTGGAATCGACTGCAATAAGGACTCCACCACCACGACGGTCAGGTCGATCACACCTGTAGGTTGTGAACTTGCTTGGAAAAACTTCGGAGTTTAGAATATCCGGTTTTAACCAAGTCTCAGTAAACACAACAATTTGAGAAGAAAAAGAAAGACTGTTTATATATAAAGTTGAAAGTTAAGTACATAGACCTCTAACATTTTGATATGAAAGAGTTAAGGAGCATGTTAGTTTTTATACCCGCTATTCATAGAGTAGAAGGGTATTATAACTTTGTTCGAACCGAAAATGTATGTAACAGGCAGAAGGAGACATCTCCGACCCCATAAAGTATATATATTCTGAATCAGTATCAACAGCCAAGTTGATATAGCCATGTCCGTCTATCCGTCCGTCCGTCTGCCTGTCTGTCCGTCCGTGTGAACACCTGGATCTCAGCTATTATAAGAGCTAGAGTTCCCAAATTTGGTGACAACATGTGTTATTACTGCAGGCTGATCAAGTTTATTTTGGATTTTAGCCACGCCCCCACCCGCCTCCATAATTTGAAAATTGATTACAGCCGCAATATTAGCTTTACAGCAACAGTTTTATATATACGTTATAAATACCATCTTGCGGACGTTTCGTGAAAATTTCAGTAAGATTGGACTATAAATGTGGAAGATATTAAGGAAATAGTAGTGCCATGTGACCACGTGTTTTTGTCTGTTTTATTTTGTTAGATATGCAAGATCCAGGTTCAACTCCGGCGACAAGCTTTTTTTAAATTGATGTACCAAAATTATTTGCACCGATCATGATTACAATTTTTTGCTAGTTGTGTAATAGACTTGGTGGCTACGTGGATGTGGTCGCTGACTGTCGTGCAGAAGGGTACGGGTTCTAATCCAGCCCAGCCCGGGTGCTAGCGCGGGTTTTTATTGTTGGTTTTTTTCAAGCATTTAAAATATTTTAAGTTTAGTATTTTAAATGCAATTGATTAAACAAAATTTTAAAGGGAGTGAGTGGCATTGTCTTACACACACACACACGACACAATAATAATTTGTTTTTGTCCTGTACGACAAGCTGAATGGTCTTATAATGCAGCTTTACCGACCAAGTTCACAATGCGCTAGTGGTAGAGCTGTCATAGTTGCAGACTACATAGGACGTTTTATGGAGGTCCAGGTTCAAGACCTCCTCACATCGGTAAAAAATTTTTTGTCTTTTTTTCTGTTCTTTTTTTTTGCATATGCCTTATCTTCATTTAAAATCGATGTTAACGAAGTTTTTACCATATTTAAGGAAATTTTAGTCATATTTCGCAGTACAACATAAACGACAAATCTGGTTGGATTATTAAATTTCTCAGTAAATATGTGAAGCATTATATAGGCGTCTCTTTTACACATTCATAATTAAAAGCACTCTGATGAGTTCCAATTGGAAAGCACTGAAAGGAATGCGGCAACATCATAGTGCAACTTTCATAGTCAGATCAAATTTGAGACTGTGAGACGTGTTTTTCTTCGCATTGTTGTAGCGGGTATACCACAGTCGGGCGCGCTCGACTGTAGCCTTTCCGACTTGTTTTTGTTTCAGATTGTTTTTGTTTAGGCTGAAGCTAGAGACGGCAAAGGAAGATTAATCGGTGGGCGATTTTTCTTCTTCTTTGTTTCGAACTCTTTGACTATTACATGCTCCGGTCAAAATTGAGCCGAGCATATAATGCCCATGAGTTCGTTGGGGACACTTATTTTGAAGGATGATATGTCCCTCTCATAAGAAAACTTAAATTTTTCCACTTTGATATTCACGGCATGAGTATTTCCTTGGATATAGGCTGTTACATCATTTGATGTGTGTTCAGGGGCAAGCCTGGAAACAAAAATTTGTTTCCTTTGTGGAACACCTAGAATCTTTTTAGGCGCCTCGGGTGTAACTCCAGACCATAGGTTCTCTTCTGGTAAACCGGAACTTGAACACGCCTTCGGTAAAACTATTAACTGTGGCACGGGCAACGAGACCACAACAGATTTGTCAGAAATTATGGGCGTCTCGGCTTCCTCACACTCAATGACATTATCGGGAAGCGAATCCGATTGAGCCGAAGACCTCGTTACTATTGGGGGATTAGTGAACGAAATCAACGGCTGGGTCACCGGCGTGCCTGGCTGATCAATTAGAGGGAGCTGGGTGGCGCTAACTGAAGACTTTTGATTTCGCGAGGTTTTCTTGCGCTTTGGCGATTCATTCAATAACTTAAGGTTATTGAAAGACGAATCAAGCGGTGAGAACTGGTCGGAAATTTTGCGAAAACTTCCAAACAGTTCCCTAAAACCAGTCTTCGTCTGACGCATTAACGAACACATTTCGTTCTCCACCTCCCTACACACATCACAGCAATAACGCAACCCCGTGCGCTTGGCTACGGCGTCAGCCGTCGGGCCGGTATATCCACCACACTTCGCGTGTACTACGTTGTCACAAAGCCAACACGAGATGCTTGCCTGGGCGGCAGTCACCTGCTTAAGGCAG
Organism: Zaprionus kolodkinae; assembly: GCA_018901885.1. NCBI lineage: Eukaryota > Metazoa > Arthropoda > Insecta > Diptera > Drosophilidae > Zaprionus > Zaprionus kolodkinae. The sequence continues at coordinate 38,650 of JAEIFM010000026.1, read as the reverse complement.
GATTTCTTAAAACAAATTAAAACGTCCATTATAGGGGATACCTACTGTAAAAATAAAATCAGCTAAAAGAAAACAAAACCAAAACAAGAAAAGGAATGAGCGCAAAAGAAAGAACTTAACGCGCGTAAAGGGCAGAGAGCAGAGAGAGCAAAGGTAATAAAAACAAGTGGGTAAGGCTACAGTCGGGCGCTTGACAGTAAGATACCCTTCTCCCAATTTTAAAATCCGTTACAAACCTGTAACCACACTGACAGAGAATTCTGCATAAATACTTCTATACTACATATAGCTTACTCGCTCGCACTCACACAGCGACGCGCGTAAAGAGTAAAGCGAAACGACGCAACGTCGACGTCGGCGTCAACTGCGTCAAAGCAGCGCGCAGGCTGCTGCCCGTACCGAACATTTGTACTGAAAACGTTGACTTTAATAACTTCTGTGTTATTGGTCCGATCGGATTGTAATTTGGAGAATATGTTCATATTGCATTTAGCTTTATACATACCGAAGCAGAACTTTATAAGTCTGTCACCTGCGCAATCTGCATCCACAAAACAGTGTGCAGGTACACCAGTTCGACTATAATGTAGCTGCAGGTTTGCAGTTCCTTTCAGGTAGCGGAGCACACGCTTGGCTGCCACCTCATGTTCCTTGTAGGGATCACTGCATCGTTGTGCCAACTTGGCAACGGAATGTGCAATATCCGGCCGAGTCGTCATGGCCAGATACAATAAAGAACCAACAAGTGACTGATACCTTGTCTGGTCCACACTTTGGCAGTCATCATTTGTGCATTTAGTTTGGAAGCCAACCTCTAATGGAGTCGCACTTGGTTTTTAATCTTCCATTCTATATTCTCGCAGCAATCCTCCAATGAACTGCTTATGGTCGATTGAAACGTTGCCCGTGTCACCAGATCGCTCAATTTCGATACCTAAAAAATGCTTCAGCTCACCGCCATCTACCACATCAAATGCTTGAGCAATTGTGCTCTTTATGTAGACGAGGTCTTCTTTTCTGGAACAAGCAATAATTAAATCGTCAACAGATACAATGATAATACTTAAATTCTCTTCGAATTTGCAGGTGTAGATGCATGGCTCGCTAGCACAGGGCACGAACCCCATTTCCAACAGAGAACTGTCCAGTGTCTGATTCCACTCTCGACCACTCTGCTTCAGGCCGTATAAGGATTTCTCCAGCTATAGTACCCTTTTCGTATATTTGGAGTCTATAAAGCCATCAGGTTGCCTCATATGTACTTCATCCTTTAGTTCACTGTTAAGTTACGCTGCCGAGACATCCATTTGATGCATATACATCTCGTGCTCTACGGCTAATGCAATTACCAATCTGATTGACGAGTATCTTGCTACTGGGGAAAATGTCTCCGTATAGTTTATGCCGTATTGCTGTCCGCATCCCTTTGCGACTAAACGAGCTTTAAACCGATCCAGCTTGCCATATTTGTCCCGCTTTATGGCAAATACCCATTTACAGGCAATACATTTCTCACCAGGAGGTAGATCAATCTTTATGGATTGCAACTGATCGTACTCCTTCTGCATCGCAGCTTTCCATTTGTATGCATGCCTCATGTTTAACGCCTCTTTGACACTACTGGGCACTTCAACATCGTCGGTTGTACCAATGGCACTGAGCAAATTATATTCTTTCCGTGGACGCCCTGGAGCTCTAGTACAAACCAATTTTGGTCTCCTTGGACCCCGTTTTTGTCCAACGACGCTCTCTTCTGAGTTTGGTTCAATTTCAATATCGTCTTGCTCTTCTGTTTCTTGTGGCTTGACCTCTTCGCCCGGTTCTATGTCAATCTTCATTATCAATTCACTTGGATCATCCGGAAACGCTTCAACCGATGTACTAGTATCTTGTGCAATTTCGTGTTCCAAAAACACAACATCCCTAGCTTCTTTTATATTTTGTGTGTGAGGATTGAAAAGTCGATAAGCTTTAGCGGTACCTGAATACCCCACCATTATATGCTCGATGCCCTTCTGACAAAATTTTCTTTTGTGCGTCTTATCCAATACGATAACCTTTGTAGCAAACATTCTCAAATGGGCACGCTTGGCTTCTTGCCAAACCACGCCTGGTATGGAGTCATCTCAGGTACTGACGACGTCTCGGATCTATTCCGTAAATATGCTGCGGTCATTATAGCTTCTCCCCACAGTTATTCATTGGCCCTGGCATGCACCAGCATGCTTCTTGCCATCTCCACTAACGTTCTATTCGCCCGCTCAGCAACTCCGTTTTGGAGTATGAGGAACTTTTAGTTGTCGCTTAATTCCTTGGCTTACCAAGAAGTTCTCAAATGCGCCGCTCAGGTACTCTCGCCCGTTGTCGCTCCATACGGCTTTATTCTTCTTTCCAGTTTGTTTTTCGGCGAACGCTTTGAACTCTTTAAATTTTTCAAAGACTTGATCTTTTGATTTCAGCATATACACCGTTACGTAACACGGATTATCACCAATAAAAATAGCAAAATATCGTGCGCCACCTTTCGATACTGTGCTTACAGGTCCACAAATGTCAGTACGAATTACTCCCAAAATTTCGCGCGATCGATTTTCCGACATTTTTGGGAACTGTTTTACGCAAATTTTACTTTTTGCACATGTTTCGCAGACAAAGTCACTCACGTTTCCGGCAACACCAGGCAGACCATACACCATATCCTTGTGGATCATGGATTTAATGCTATTAAAATTTAGATGCCCGAATCTATTATGCTAATTATACCCGCTACTCATAGAGTAGAAGGGTATTATAACTTTGTTCGAACCGAAAAGGAGACATTTCCGACCCCCTAAAGTATATATATTCTGAATCAGTATCAACAGCCAAGTCGATATAGCCATGTCCGTCTGTCCATCTGTCCGTCCGTGTGAACACCTGGATCTCAGCTATTATAAGAGCTAGAGTTCCCAAATTTGGTGACAACATGTGTTATTACTGCAGGCTGATCAAGTTTATTTTGGATTTTAGCCACGCCCCCACCCGCCTCCATAAATTAAAAAAAAATTGATTACAGCCGCAATATTAGCTTTACAGCAACAGTTTTATAAATACGTTATAAATACTATCTTGCGGACGTTTCGTCAAAATTTCAGTAAGATTGGACTATAAATGTGGAAGATATTAAGTAAATAGTAGTGCCATGTGACCACGTGTTTTTGTCTGTTTTATTATGTTAGATATGCAAGATCCAGGTTCAACTCCGGCGGCAAGCTTTTTTTTCAATTATATGTACCAAAATTATTGCACTGATCATCACTTTAATTTAATCGTAGTTGGCAAATAGCTGCCGTGGCTAAGTGGATGTGGTCGCCGACTGTCGTGCTGAAGGGGTACGGGTTCTAATCCAGCCCGGTGCTATTGCGGGTTTTTTTTTCAAGCAAATGCTTTAAGTTTTAGTATTTTAAATGCATTTGATTAAACAGAATTTTATAGGGAGTGAGTTGGTATTGTCTTACACACACACGACGACACAATAATAATTTGTTTTTGTCCTGTACGACAAGCTGAATGGTCTTATAATGCAACTTTACCGATCAGATTCGGAATGCGCTAATAGCAGAGCTGTTATAGTTGCAGACTGCATAGGCCGAGTTTTTGAAGGTCCATGGTTCAAGACCCCCTCACGGCGGTCGGTAAAAAATTTTTTGTTTTTTTTTCAGTTCTTTTTTTTTTTGCATATGCGTTATCTTTATTTCAAATTAATGTTAACGAAGTTTTTACTATATTTAAGGAAATATAGAATATTTAGTCATATTTCGCATACATACAACGTTTGGGCAACTCATTTAACGTGTAACTATACTCATAATTTCAAACAAAAATTCTGCACAAATTCTTCTACTACATATAGCTTACTCGCAAAAGAGTAAAGCGACACGACGCAACGTCGACGTCGGCGTCAACTGCTCAAAGCAGCGCACCGGCTGCTGCTCGTACCGAACATTTGTCCTGAAAACGTTGACTTTAATAACTTCTGTGTTATTGGTCCGATCGGATTGTAATTTAAGGGATATGTTTATATTGCATTCAGCTTTATACATACCGAAGCCGAACTTTATAAGTTTAATACTTTGCTTAATAATCGTACATTACCGATTTGCGGGGGCGGTGGGCGTGGCATCAAACATTTGATATAAACTTGATCTGCCTATGATTTATAGAAACCTTCATGCCATTTTTGGTGTCTCTAGCTTTTTTAATAGCTGAGATCTGTTGTCTCATACAGACGGACAGACGGACAAACAGACGGACAAACAGACGGACATGTCTCAATCGACTCCGCTAGTGATCCTGAGTAAGAATATATATACTTTATGGGGTCTGCCTCGCCTCCTTATGCCTGTTACATACATTTTGCACAAAGTTAGTATACCCTTTTTTGACCATTTTCAATGGTCGAAGGGTATAATAAGATCTAAAATTAGCAAACACAGATTAGTTTGACTAATTTTAAGAACATGCACACCCGTCGTGAACGGGCTAAAGTTAAAACTTCGGTTTTAAAGTAAATTTAAATAAAACAAGTAGGTAAGGCGCTACAGTCGGGCGCCCGACAGTAAGATACCCTTCTCCCAATTTTTAAAATCCGTTACAAGCGTGTAACTATACTCATAATTTCAAACAAAAATTCTGCACAAATTCTTCTATTACATATAGCTTACTCGTTTCCACTCACACAACGACGCGCTTAAAGAGTAAAGCGACACGACGCAACGTCGACGTCGGCGTCAACTGCGTCAAAGCAGCGCGCAGGCTGCTGCCCGTACCGAACATTTGTACTGAAAACGTTGACTTGAATAACTTCTGTGTTATTGATTCGATCAGATTGTAATTTGGGGGATATGTTCATATTGCATTCAGCTTTATACACACCGCAGCAGAACCTTATAGGCTTAATACTTTGCTTAATAATCGTAAATTACCGATTTGCGGGGGCGGTGGGCGTGGCATCTTGATAAATAATAATTTGATCTGCCTATGATTTATAGGAACCTTCATTCCAAATTTTGTGTCTCTAGCTTTTTTAATAGCTGAGATCTGTTGTCTCATACAGACGGGCATGTCTCAATCGACTCGGCTAGTGATCCTGAGCAAGAATATATATACTTTATGGGGTCTGCCACGCCTCCTTATGCCTGTTACATACATTTTGCACAAAGTTAGTATACCCTTTTTTGACCATTTTCAATGGTCGAAGGGTATAAACACCGGTTGTTTTTAATAAAAACAAGTCGGAAAGGCTACAGTCACGTGGTGACTGTAAGAGCCGTGAATTTTCAGTTTATTTTTATATAGCATAAAAAATATATATTGAAATAAAATGTATTAAAAACAAAAATTAATATAACGAAAAAGCAAGAGTCGATAGCATAAGTTAGAACGAGAGAGATATGTGAATTTTTGGCGCGTCCCAAAAAACGTTACATACACACACACCAGCGTCAACTGCTTCTTCTTTAATTTAGAAGTCCTCATGTTTTGTGTATTGCCTCACACGCATATGTATATGTATGCATGTGTGAGCTTCGCGTGCATGTATTGTATGCATGCACGCATAAGTACAGCATGCAAAACATATTAAAAGGCAAAATATAACACTTAATATATAAATTATTAGATAAATATAAATAAATGGGAAATAATAAAAAAATATATATGCTTTATAAATATAAATGTAAACAAATATAAAATACAACACAAAAAAAATTAAAATAGCTCAATTCTCTTTTCGCCGTGGGGAATCGAACCCTGGCCGTTTGCATAGGAGTTCGTCATCCTAACAACTAGACTACCGTCGCTGCGTTCCGCGTCCGTTAAAATTGCATTTTTAGACCATTTGCTCAAAAATGTCATATTTGTCTTATACAACAATAACACTAATACTGGATTGAATGGGCACAAGAAAGACGAGTGTTATTCATTTATATATAATAAGATTATTTGTTGAAATTTAATAAATGAAATCAAATTTTATAATGTTGAAAAAAACTTCTTACAGTGCAGAACTAAATAAAATCAAACCGCCTTCCCGAGGGGTCGAACCTCCATCCCTTTGCTTGATTGCCGGCTGCTCTACACATTTGACTATCGCTGCAATTATTCGCTATGCAGCTAAGTTACTATTTCGATCTCATACACACACATAACCATTTTCGCATTAAAAAGATTGAAAAAGCACGTGGCTTGCAAGGCAGCTTGCAGGCAAGGCATCACAAATCAATAGAAAATGTTAACTCGTGTAACTTCTATGTTAGCCGATCGGGTTGCAATTTATAGAATAGGTTCACAACGTATTTATCTAGATGTATGCCAACGCAGAAAGTTAACACTTAAATACTTTGCTTAATAATCGCATTTAAAATTAAATTTCTGATTTACGGGGGCGGTGGGCATGGTACCCGAAATTTGAAAACGACGTTTACTGCCTAGGATATACAGAAATCTCCATGCCAAATTTGGAGTCTTCAGCTTTCTTAATAGCTGAGAATCAGACGCTCATACAGACGGACAGACGGACAGACAGACAGACGGACAGACAGACAGACAGACATGGCTAGATCGGCTCGGCTAGTGATCCTGAGTAAAAATATATATACTTTATGGGGTCGCAGATGTCTCCTTCTGCCTGTTACGCACATTCCGACAAACCTAATAGACCATGTATTTTTTTAAAATCCATTGCCTAAAAAGAACAGAAAAAAAAACAAAAAATTTTTTACCGTTGTGAGGAGGTCTTGAACCTGGACCTCCAAAAAACGTCCTATGGAGTCTGCAACTATGACAGCTCTACCATTAGCGCATTGTGAACTTGGTCGGTAAAGCTGCATTATAAGACCATTCAGCTTGTCGTACAGGACAAAAACAAATTATTATTGTGTCGTGTGTGTGTGTGAAAGACAATGCCAACTCACTCCCTTTAAAATTTTGTTTAATCAATTGCATTTAAAATACTAAACTTAAAATATTTTAAATGCTTGAAAAAAACCAACAATAAAAACCCGCGCTAGCACCCGGGCTGGGCTGGATTAGAACCCGTACCCTTCTGCACGACAGTCAGCGACCACATCCACGTAGCCACCAAGTCTATTACACAACTAGCAAAAAATTTTAATGATGATCGGTGCAAATAATTTTGGTACATCAATTTAAAAAAAAAAGCTTGTCGCCGGAGTTGAACCTGGATCTTGCATATCTAACAAAATAAAACAGACAAAAACACGTGGTCACATGGCGCTACTATTTCCTTAATATCTTCCACATTTATAGTCCAATCTTACTGATTACGGGGGCAGTGGGCGTGGTACCCGAAATTTGAAAACGACGTTTACTGCCTAGGATATACAGGAATCTTGATGCCAAATTTGGAGGGTCTAGCTTCCTTAATAGCTGAGAATCAGACGCTCATACAGACAGACAGACAGACAGACAGACGGACAGACGGACAGACAGATATGGCTAGATCGACTCGGCTAGTGATCCTGAGCAAGAAATATATACTTTATGGGGTCGCAGATGTCTCCTTCTGCCTGTTACGCACATTCCGACAAACCTAATAGACCATGTATTTTTTTAAAATCCATGGCCTAAAAAGCCGAAAAATCGAAACACGTCCGTTCACTCTAGGAAAATGAAATGAAAATGAAATGGGGATCATTTTATTCACAAGGCTGATTATCGGTAACCTTTACGCTACTGCCGAATATCTATAGCATGGTAGTGGCCAATAAAGTTACCCTGCAAGTCCTCAAGTTCGTAATTGGCATTCCTCAACTTTCTCCGAATTCTAGCTTTTACAAACTTAGGCCCCAGTTTAGCATTATAACCAGTTTGAAAGTCGCTCTGTTTAAAGTTCCGCCTGTACACTTCGTCTCCTTCTTTAAATTCAATGGCCTTTGAGCGTAAATTATACAATCTTTCGTTTTTGTCATGTTGCTTTTTCATAACATCTCCTGCTCTACGAAAGTATAATTTCTAAAGAATCTTCCAGTGTAAAAGGCAGCGATCTATCCTCTAGCAACTCTAATTTTCTCAACAGAGAGTAAGTGGATCCAGACAATATCATTTGTTGACCAAATGCCATATAATATGGAGTAGTGCCAATTGCTGAATGTATACCCGATCTTTAAGCGCACGATATTTGGCTCAGGCTTTTATCCCAGCCCTTCTGATCTGGTTTTATATATGACCTTATAGCTGCAATAATTGACCGGTTTACGCGTTCGGAAGCGTTTGCCTGAGGTGCATGCACAGCAGATAGCATGTGACTTATTTTAAAACGATTTAGCAGTCTCAAATGAAACTGACTATGAAAGTTGCTCGTTGATGTTGCCGCATTGCTTTCAGTGCTTTCCAATTAGAACTCATCAGAGTGATTTTAATTATGAATGTGTAAAAGAGACGCCTATATAATGATTCACATATTTATTGAGAAATTTAATAATCCAACCAGATTTGTCGTTTATGTTGTACTGCGAAATATGACTAAAATTTCCTTAAATATGGTAAAAACTTCGTTAACATCGATTTTAAATAAAGATAAGGCATATGCAAAAAAAACAAGTCGGAAAGGCTACAGTCGCGCGGTGACTGTAAGAGGCCATGGATTTTTTTTTACCATAAAAAATATATATAGAAATAAAATTTGTAATATTATAAAAACAAAAATTAATATAACGAAAAAGCAAGAGTCGATAGCATAAGTTAGAACGAGAGAGATATGTGAATTTTTGACGCGTCCCAAAAAACGTTACATACACACACACCAGCGTCAACTGCTTCTTCTTTAATTTAGAAGTCCTCATGTTTTGTGTATTGCCTCACACGCATATGTATATGTATGCATGTGTGAGCTTCGCGTGCATGTATTGTATGCATGCACGCATAAGTACAGCATGCAAAACATATTAAAAGGCAAAATATAACACTTAATATATAAATTATTAGATAAATATAAATAAATGGGAAATAATAAAAAAATATATATGCTTTATAAATATAAATGTAAACAAATATAAAATACAACACAAAAAAAATTAAAATAGCTCAATTCTCTTTTCGCCGTGGGGAATCGAACCCTGGCCGTTTGCATAGGAGTTCGTCATCCTAACAACTAGACTACCGTCGCTGCGTTCCGCGTCCGTTAAAATTGCATTTTTAGACCATTTGCTCAAAAATGTCATATTTGTCTTATACAACAATAACACTAATACTGGATTGAATGGGCACAAGAAAGACGAGTGTTATTCATTTATATATAATAAGATTATTTGTTGAAATTTAATAAATGAAATCAAATTTTATAATGTTGAAAAAAAACTTCTTACAGTGCAGAACTAAATAAAATCAAACCGCCTTCCCGAGGGGTCGAACCTCCATCCCTTTGCTTGATTGCCGGCTGCTCTACACATTTGACTATCGCTGCAATTATTCGCTATGCAGCTAAGTTACTATTTCGATCTCATACACACACATAACCATTTTCGCATTAAAAAGATTGAAAAAGCACGTGGCTTGCAAGGCAGCTTGCAGGCAAGGCATCACAAATCAATAGAAAATGTTAACTCGTGTAACTTCTATGTTAGCCGATCGGGTTGCAATTTATAGAATAGGTTCACAACGTATTTATCTAGATGTATGCCAACGCAGAAAGTTAACACTTAAATACTTTGCTTAATAATCGCATTTAAAATTAAATTTCTGATTTACGGGGGCGGTGGGCATGGTACCCGAAATTTGAAAACGACGTTTACTGCCTAGGATATACAGAAATCTCCATGCCAAATTTGGAGTCTTCAGCTTTCTTAATAGCTGAAAATCAGACGCTCATACAGACGGACAGACAGACAGACGGACAGACAGACATGGCTAGATCGGCTCGGCTAGTGATCCTGAGTAAAAATATATATACTTTATGGGGTCGCAGATGTCTCCTTCTGCCTGTTACGCACATTCCGACAAACCTAATAGACCATGTATTTTTTTAAAATCCATTGCCTAAAAAAGAACAGAAAAAAAAAACAAAAAATTTTTTACCGTTGTAAGGAGGTCTTGAACCTGGACCTCCAAAAAACGTCCTATGGAGTCTGCAACTATGACAGCTCTACCATTAGCGCATTGTGAACTTGGTCGGTAAAGCTGCATTATAAGACCATTCAGCTTGTCGTACAGGACAAAAACAAATTATTATTGTGTCGTGTGTGTGTGTGAAAGACAATGCCAACTCACTCCCTTTAAAATTTTGTTTAATCAATTGCATTTAAAATACTAAACTTAAAATATTTTAAATGCTTGAAAAAAACCAACAATAAAAACCCGCGCTAGCACCCGGGCTGGGCTGGATTAGAACCCGTACCCTTCTGCACGACAGTCAGCGACCACATCCACGTAGCCACCAAGTCTATTACACAACTAGCAAAAAATTTTAATGATGATCGGTGCAAATAATTTTGGTACATCAATTTAAAAAAAAAGCTTGTCGCCGGAGTTGAACCTGGATCTTGCATATCTAACAAAATAAAACAGACAAAAACACGTGGTCACATGGCGCTACTATTTCCTTAATATCTTCCACATTTATAGTCCAATCTTACTGATTACGGGGGCAGTGGGCGTGGTACCCGAAATTTGAAAACGACGTTTACTGCCTAGGATATACAGGAATCTTGATGCCAAATTTGGAGGGTCTAGCTTCCTTAATAGCTGAGAATCAGACGCTCATACAGACAGACAGACAGACAGACAGACGGACAGACGGACAGACAGATATGGCTAGATCGACTCGTCTAGTGATCCTGAGCAAGAATATATATACTTTATGGGGTCGCAGATGTCTCCTTCTGCCTGTTACGCACATTCCGACAAACCTAATAGACCATGTATTTTTTTAAAATCCATGGCCTAAAAAGCCGAAAAATCGAAGCGCACAAAAAAAACACGTCCGTTCACTCTAGGAAAATGAAATGGGGATCATTTTATTCACAAGGCTGATTATCGGTAACCTTGACGCTACTGCCGAATATCTATAGCATGGTAGTGGCCAATAAAGTTACCCTGCAAGTCCTCAAGTTCGTAATTGGCATTCCTCAACTTTCTCCGAATTCTAGCTTTTACAAACTTAGGCCCCAGTTTAGCATTATAAGTCGCTCTGTTTAAAGTTCCGCCTGTACACTTCGTCTCCTTCTTTAAATTCAATGGCCTTTGAGTAAATTATACAATCTTTCGTTTTTGTCATGTTGCTTTTTCATAACATCTCCTGCTCTACGGAAGTATAATTTCTAAGGAATCTTCAAGTGTAAAAGGCAGCGATCTATCCTCTAGCAACTCTAATTTTCTCAACAGAGAGTAAGTGGATCCAGACAATATCATTTGTTGACCAAATGCCATATAATATGGAGTAGTGCCAATTGCTGAATGTATACCCGATCTTAAAGCGCACGATATTTGGCTCAGGCTTTTATCCCAGCCCTTCTGATCTGGTTTTATATATGACCTTATAGCTGCAATAATTGACCGGTTTACGCGTTCGGAAGCGTTTGCCTGAGGTGCATGCACAGCAGATAGCATGTGACTTATTTTAAAACGATTTAGCAGTTTTTTAAACTTGTCAGACCTAAACTGTGAGCCATTGTCTGAAAACACTACTTCAGGCACACCAAACGTATAAAAGAGCTCCTTCTCCATGTAATCTAATATTACGTCCGCTGACATTTTCTTAACTGCCTTAAGGCACACAAACTTTGAGAAGTGAATCAGCACTATAAAAATACCTCTTTTCCCACCGCGTAAACGTGGATAAGGCCCAAGAAAATCGATATAAAGGCGGTGAAAGAACCTTTGACACTCAATTAACTTTCCCATTGGTGGTCGAAGTACTTTGTTTTGATTTTAAATCCACTAATATACCGTCTTGACCGTCCACTGACGCTATATTTTCGTCGGTAATATGTGACAAAGTATCCGGTACCACATTAAGCTTTCCCTTCCTATGCACTATTTGAAATTTATAGCCTTGTAATTTTAACGCCCACCTTGCTAATCTACTGCTCAGGTCAGTTTGAGTCATCAACCATTTTAGCGAAGCGTGATTAGTGATAATTGTAAACTCATGGCCTTTAACATACGGCCGAAAAGTTTTTAGGCAAACCAGATCATTCCTGCTCAGTTACCGAATATGCTTGCTGTGCTTTGTTTAATTTCTTGGAGACATAGGCGATAGGCATTTCATCGCCCTCTTCTGATACTTGAACCAACACCCCTCCTACTCCTGTTTTACAAGCGTCGCAATGGATAAAGAACGGCTTTGAGATGTCTGAGCTTTGCAGGATTGGTGCTTCACTGAGTTTTGATTTTAAATTATCAAAAGCAGACAATGCCTCAGCCGTTAAAGCAAACTGTTTTTTTTGTAGATAACAGGTCTGTTAAAGGAGCTGTTACATCAGCAAAGTTTGCGATAAATAGCCACACATTTGCGATACTAGCCACATAAGCCCAAGAAACTCCTCAATGCTTTTATTGTTTTAGGAACTGGGAAGTTCTTTATTGCTGAAATCTTTTCGGGATCAGTCCTTATGCCTTCATTTCCCACTATGTGTCCCAAATAGTTAACCTCTCGTCTACAAAAATGACTTTTTCCAACATTGATCGTCAAAATTGTTCGTCTGACATTGTTTGCAACTTTCTTAAGGACGTCTAAATGTCGTTCGAAATCCGCTGACACCACCAGCAAATCATCTAAATAAATAAAAACCTCATTTCGTAACTGAGGAGAGATGACTTTGTCTATTAATCGTGACATTGTTTGCGGTGCATTGCAAAGCCCAAAAGGAATTACTTTAAATTGGTAAAGTGGGCGTCCGGGGACTGTAAAAGCAGTTATAGGTCGAGAATTTATGTCTAAGGGTATCTGCCAAAAAGCGTCTTTAAAATATAGACTGGTTATGAATTCAGCTCTAGGCAATCTGCTAAGTATACCCCCAATTTGAGGCAGAGGAAACGCATCCTTTTCCGTTACTTAGTTTATTTTCCGATTGTCTAGGCATAATCGAATCTTTCCTGGCTTATTAACAATCACAATTGGCGAGGACCATGCGCATTCCGATTCCTCGATCACCTCTAACTGCAACATCCTGTCTACTTCGGTATACATAAGTTTCTCCATGGCTGGCGACACTGGATAATGTCTCTGTTTTATCGGCTTAGCTGTTCCTACATCCATATTATGTGACAATATGGTTGTTTTACCTAATCCTTCCTCTGCAAAAGATGGAAATAATTTTATAACTGTTTCCAATTTTTGTTTTTGTACACTAGAGAGTTTATGCATATTTTCGTCTTGGCTAATTGCCGACACTGAGAAATCAGTTGGCAGTAAGTCGTAAAGCTGCCAAAAATCTATTCCTAAATATAAATCTATACGTAAAGTTGGAATTATATATATATTTATTACTTAATTTAAATTTTTGTAATTAATTTCGGTTCGCAAAATTCCTACTATTTGTTGCTTATTCCCATCTGCTGTACTCGCATCTGAGTGGAGCCTTTTAAACGTGATTTCTTTTTCCTTGATTTCTTGATAACAGTTCCTTGGCTAAGCTTCCACCGATGCAGGTCATTGTAGCGCCCGAATCTAATAATCCGAAAATTTCGCGCTCTAAAAGTTTATCTACTCACAGCTTTCCCTATATTCTTTACTCCTTTCCAAAATGATCTAAGGCGTTTTGAACTGCGTGAGTGCGACTTGCAACTATAGAATATGGTTGGAATTAATATTCGTGGCTCTACAGAAGAAATTGCAGAAGTTATCGACGAATCCTTTAATCCTTGTTTTGAATTGTTCGAGGCTGCACACTCGAGTTCATTTGTCTGTGTGAAAACGGTGTGCTGCCTTTCGAGTTTTTTGCTTGGCAGCGGGCACAATTGGGCTTGTAAATTTTATCTGCGCCGCACCCGTAACAAAAGACTCGTCGTTCCGCCAAACAATCTTGATACCTATGGCCTTCCTTCTTACAAATCCAACAAATTATCGCCAGTGCTCCTACTTCTTCTTTCTCTCGCTCCTCTTGCACTAATGCCTCATCGCACTCGACTATTTCTGCCACGTTACGCCTAAACGACACCGCTTTGCTGCTACTCATTTGTGGTTTGATGTCTTCAAGGAACGCCTCTCGTCTCCTGCAAATTTCACGCAGTTCAGATACGGAACTGATATCCAAATGTAAGATTCCATGCCTTATTTCTGGGGAGTAAGTTTGCTTTTAAAATTCTAACTAAACTTGTTTTTGTTATAGATATCTCCATTTGATCAATTAACCGGGCTATATCATCGTAAAATGCCTCAAAGGACTCATTTGCCTTTTGTTTTCGACCACGGATAAGATCTTCTACATCCGCGTCATCCCGTTGATCTCGAAATTGCTAACGAAGAGCTTCACATAATATGTCCCAACGAACTTGGCCTACTGCTTTGTGATGTCGCCAGTAAAATTCAGCTGCCTTTCCCTCAAATAGCGAGCTTGCATTATTGCAAAGGATACTAAAATTTCCGTCTAAAGTTTGGTGAGTTAATGCTTCCACTCTGTATATAAAATTGTCTATGGATAACCATAACCATAACCCATCACCCGTAAATTTCAGTTTCCAACCATTCAAAATGTGACCCACTTTGTCTGGTCTTTGCAGCAAATCGGATTGGTAACTACCCTGAGATATTGACGCTGGTCTAGCAGGTGGAATAATCGCAGGAGGAACTTCTACCGGCAATTCTACCAGTCCATTCGAACCAGTGTACTCGTCTACATTGCGCTGAGGCGTCACGCTCCGACGGCTGACACAAGCTTCGACATTTTCCTCTATCAGCTTGGTTATTTGCACAGTAAGTGCGGACATAATCTGATTTTGCATTCTACTAATTAAATCTGATGTTAACTTCGCAGATGCTGATGAAGACGCTGGCTCCTCTGCCATACTAGCTGATGTAACCGTCGCTACTGCTGATTGAGATCTGATTCCGTACGCAGGAGAGTTTGTCGCCTGTTTAGCAGCTGGTGTCCAACTAACTTTGCAAATGGGACAATTGCTACTCGACTTAATATGCGATTTTATATACGTTTTATGAAATTCGTGACCGCAGGGTGTCTTTTGGCTATCACTTGGGTTTTGCACTATCGCAGAACATATGCCACAGACAGTCTGATTGCCAGTTGCTGTTATGTTTTCGTTTGGACTTTTTAATGGCATAACTACTAATAATTTTTAATTGTAATATTAAAGAAAAATCAAAATTAATCAAAACGCTGTAATAAAATGTAAGCTGATCAGGAACCCGCACTCAAATTGTTAACAAAATTAAGAAACGCAAAATGTAATAATCTTGATATAAAATTAAAATTAAAATAAATTAAATTAAGTAATAAATAGAACTAATCACTCGAACACGAAATTTATTGTAATAATGAAAAATCCTAATTAAATAATTGATAAATGTAAAAAAAATTTAAATAAATGTAGGAAAATTGATAAGCAAAAGAAAATTTATATAGATACACAATTACAATGTATCATTCAAGTACTAGACAAAATAAAAATAATGAATCGATTTAAAAAAATTTGTATAAATTTAATTATTCAAATTCATTCAAATAAAAGACAAAAATAAAATATAATTATAATTAAAAAAAACAAATCAAACACTAATAAAATTGTAATAAATCAAATAATAAAAATCATTAAGTAAATTGAATCCTCACTGCTGTAATCTCTTTATTCCTAATATTTTTGTTTGCGTCTATCGAAAAAAATTTTGATTATATAAAAATCACTCGTGTGATCAAAACTCTGTTGAACTTTGATGTTGCTGGCAAGCCCTAATTTATAATCAGCTGCTTGAATCCATCCAACACCACCCTTCAGGACCGATCTACAACTCGAAGTGATAATATTCAAGACCGACAATTTAACTTGTACCACCTGGCTCGACAAATCCTTAATCTTTGTATCGAGAATCCAAATTGGCCGTATCAAATTTCAGCTTAAAGAGATTAATACCTTGCCATCAACAGTGGGCATTTTCCGCATGCTGCAAATTAAATGCATTCCATCTATTTGTGACAGTGGCAATGGACAGAAAATTTAAAATTATAAAAAAGTTTTGGGTTACATTAATGAGTCCTACCAAAGTCGAGCCCCATAGTTGGGCGCCAAAATAAATTATATTTGTAACGGTTGGCAATTGGTTGCCATTCCCTATAGGCTGTTGGACTTCATGGACTTGACCGCACGTTTCAATTTCCGGCTCCAGCTCGTCGGCTAAGGGGTGGTGATCCTTAAATGGCCAAGTCCAAGGCCTACAATATAATAATATAACGTGCTGACGATGACGAACTAAGACGTCGGAGAGATATCTGCAACCCTTCACTTTGCATGGATAATATCGGCAAACTGGAGTATAAGGTTGGCACACAGATGTTACGTGGCCAGTTTAGCCCGCCCTGCCTTTGGTCGCCCATTCCTGTGGGTGCATCTTGAATGGCGACCCCTTACAGAGATTACATTAGTTCGAGTTCAATCATTATAATTAATTTATTCCGTTATTAAATAATACACCTAACATTTAAACAATTTAAAATTATAACCTGACATGACACTGAAATATTAAACGAAATTGTATAAATAAATAATTTAAAAAATAAGGTCTAGCAATGAACATGGAGAAAATATGTAAATAATATATAAAGTTGAAAGCTGCCACTAAATTAAATAAAATTTTTCCCACAAAAAAAAAACTACACGCTTCTTTGAAAAAAGATTAATAGTTTACATATGCACATACACAAACCAACCTTGAAATACCAACGAAATTAAAACCATATGTAATTATGTATGCCTATGCGCTTGCATATACGTACATACCTACATAAAGTTGTATGTTTTAATTCTGTCTCCTCTTTCGCTCTTTAAATTTTCTTATTTGTCTTCTGATTGCTTTGGTCTGTATTATTTTCTCGCGATGCAAACTCAATTCACTCAACTTAAATCATTGACCAATATTTCGTGCCCTAAATAAAACAGCTGACAATTTGCAACTGCGCAAATATAAATTAGAGGGACAAATACTAAGGAATCTTTTAAAAATTATTTAGTGTGGAAAAATTCAAATAAGTAAGGAAAAAAAAATTTTTTAACTAAATTATATATTTTTTTTGTTTTTGTTTTAAATAGAAAAAATGATTTAGAAGGTTTTATATGTGGTGCCGTTTGCTTAAATTTGTTATAAAATTCGCAAAAAGATGTTTTCTCCATTTGTTCGTTTTTTTTTTCTTTTATCTGGGAGCTTGTGCAATAAAATTAAAATTTTTTTTTTTGTTTTGGTGTTGGTGGTTTAAAATTTGCCAATCAAGAATTTTCCTAGCCGCCGTGATGGCTGCTGGGAACAGGGGTGACGATGCCGAATTTCCTGCTGCCGAAATAATGCACGCAATCGCGGCCAATAGATACCGCTCGACCAGATGCAGTATAATCGCATGCCCTTTGTCTCCTGGCAGTCCAAGTGGCGTGACCTTTGGACTCCTGGGTCCAGTTCGGCAACCCCGATTTTGTCAGAATTTTAACATAAAAATTGTTCTTCTATTCCAGATCTTATCCGCAGAGTACCGCTTGGAACCCAGCGCACGATGACCTGCCATGTTAACCTCGCTCTCTTCGTGCCTCAAGATCTTTGTCAACAACCCGGATAAGTAGACATACCAACTTTAACCATAGATGGCGCTTTATCAATATTTTCTTTTTTTCGTTACAGTTTGAACTAGACGTTACAGAACCTTCATGCCAAATTTGGTGTCTCTAGCCTTTTTAATACCTGAAATCTTTTGTCTCATACAGACGGTCAGACAGACGGGCATCAATCGACTCGGCTTGTGATCCTGAACAAGAATATATACACTTTATGGGGTCTGCCACGCCTCCTTATGCCTTACATACATTTGCAAAATGTAAGTATACTCTTTTTCACCATTGAAAATGGCCAAAAAATGGTAAACTGATTTTGTGAAAAAAGCATATCTATGTTACAGGCATAAGGAGGCGTGTAAGACCCCATAAAGTATACGTGTATATATTCTTGCTCAGGATCACTAGCCTGAGTCGATTGAGCCATTTATGTCTGTCTGTCCGCGTCGTGTCGCTTTACTCTTTACGTGTGTGTGTGTAAGTGCGAGCGAGTAAGGCATATGTAGTAGAACTATTTTTGCAAAATTCTGTTTGAAATTGTGACTGTGGTTACACGTTTGTAACGGATTTTACAAGTTGGGAGAAGGGTTATCTTACGCGCTCGACTGCACCCTTACCGACTTGTACTACAATTTTCTGAGCAGTTTCACAATAGATGCGTGACTGAATGGTTATGGTGGCTGACTACCAAACGAGTGGTCCGGAGTTCAAGACTTTGCCGATCCCAGCTCGTTTTTTCGGGATTGTTGGAACCCGTTGTTCAAGTGTATTTTGTAATACACGGTGTGTCCCAACCGAACCGAACTTTTTGGATATAAAATTAAATACACATTATATTATCCTCAAAAGTTATTATTTATTCAAAATAGGTTTCATTTGACTCAATACAACGTTTGGAACGATCAACCAGCGCATACATAGATTTTTTTATGTCATTTATAGAAGTGTTCTTCAGTACCTCGGGAACGGCTGCTTGAATGGCTGGGATATCATCATAAAATGCACCCTTCATAATAAAAAATAAAAACAAGTGGGTTAGGCTACAGTCGGGCGCGCCCGACAGTAAGATACCCTTCTCCCAATTTTTAACATCCGTACCAAACATGTAAACACACACATGATTCCATACAAAGAATTATTAACTTCCAATAAATATGGCTTACTCGCTTTCAGACACACACACACACACACGCACGTTGAGAGTAAAGCGACACGACGCAACGTCAAAGCAGCGCGCAAGCTGCTGCTCGTATCGAACATTTGTACTGAAAACGTTGACTTGAATAACTTTTGTGTTATTAGTCCGATCGGATTGTAATTTGGAGGTTATGTTCATACAGTATTCAGCTTTATGTAAAGCGAAGCACTATGAGTTTAATAATCACAAATTACAGATTTGCGGGAGCGATGGGCGTGGAATCAAACATTTGATATAAACTTGATCTGCCTATGATATATAGAAACCTCCATACCAAATTTGGTGTCTCTAAGAAGTTTGGATCGTTTTCAGCAGTTTCAATAATGTCTTTGCAATGATCCATGCGAGCGATATTTGGTAGTCATTTAATTCATGTGGAACAAATTTTGCACAGACCTTTCTTTTCCCCAAATCTTCAGTTAAAATTCTCCAAATAGTGTTTTTACTCGTATTCAATTCCTCAGTTAACGTAGTAAAATTTGCATCGATACCAATTATTTCACGGACTTTTTCCACCAATTCAGCACGATTACTAGTTTCTGGACGTCCTGCTTTAGGGTCGTCATTTAAATCCTCCCGACCATTTTTAAATCGTATAAACCACGTATAAATTTGCGTACGACTCATACAATCATCACAATAAACTTTTTTCATTAATTCATGTGTCTCAGCAAATTTTTTTTCAAGTTTGACACAAAATTTTATATTTGCTCTTTTTTCCATTTTATTTTGAACCATTCGCACACTTTTGGTTTTATTAAAATGGCTGTCACTTTTTAATGTTGAAAATAATAGATGGAGCTGTATGTTGTATGATATTTAAATAAATATAAAATTCGTTTATTTTTGGGACACCCAATGTACATGTGTATGTAAAATAAATTTGATGGATGTATCACAGTTATATATGTCATAATTGTTTATTTAGTTAACAGTGTGAGTTTTATGCCATGGATTAAAAAAAAATCATGGTCTATTAGGTTTGTCGGAATGTGCGTAACAGGCAGAAGGAGACAACAGCGACCCCATTAGCGACCCTATAATATTCTATATAAGTATTCTAGCTTAGGATCACTAGCCGAGTCGATTTAGCCTTGTCTGTCTGTCCGTATGATCGCCTTAATCTCAGCTATTTAAAAAGCTAGAGACTCATAATTTGGCAAGTAAATTCCTGTATATCCTAGGCAGAAAACGTTTAAATTTCGGGTACCACGCTCACCAACGCCGTATTCAAGTTTCATCTTTCTGCTTTAGAATACATATAGATAAATATAATATGAACCTATTTTATAAATTGTCCGATCGGATGTTAAATATCGAAGTTATAAAAGTTAACGTTTTCCATTGATCTGTTAGGCGTTGCCTGCGTGTAATACAATTGGTTATTTGTGTATCTTATATTGAGATGGAATCTTTGCCAGACTCATTACTATTACAATTGAAGTTTTTTTATTATTCTATTGATTTTGCTTTGTTATTTTAATAATATTTAAAATATACTATGAATTCCCTCGACTGAGATAAAGCTCTATCGTTTCAAAACATTTTTTTGTCTTTGCAAGTTGCACGTAGTTCTTGTTGGATGTTTCCACTTTGCTTTCAGTGTTTACCAGTCAGAACTTAACTACAGTTTTTATTGAGAATGTGGTAAATAGACGACTAAGCATATACGGTGCCTCACATAATTTTCAGAGAATCTCTAACGATACTAACTGGCAATAAATATAGTTAACACTTTAAATTTAGCATTTTGGAACACGTTGCAGAATACATTACATAGTTTTTTGACCATTGAATATGGGTGGGCGTGGTAGACCCCATAATTCTGAAAAACTTTCATATTACCTTGCCGTAAGACACAAGGTTCCTGCTTAATTATGTAAATGGGACCCCTAGCGCTTTAAGAAAATCAAGTACTATACAATAATTGGTTAGAGTACATTTCCTTTTCCATCAATTTTGTTTCTTACAATTTTCATGACTTAATTATTTCGGCACTTTTTTTCCGTGGCGAAGCACGCTGCTTCTCGCCAACTAACGTTCGCTGCATAATTACCTCCATATTCTGATATTAAACAAGTCGGTAAGGCTAAAGTCAATCACGCCCGACTGTCAAATACTCTTCGCCCAATTTTCAAAATCCGTTATAAACGTGTAACCACACTGAAGGCGTAGGCGACGTCAACGTCAAAGTCAACTGCTCATAGCAGCACGCCGGCTGCTGCTCGTACCGAAGATTTGTACTGCAAACGTAGAATTGAATAACTTCTGTGTTGTTGGTCCGATCAGATTGTAGTTTAGTGGATTCATATTGCATTCAGCGTTATATAATCCAAAGCAGTACCGACGAAAAGCGTTATGACTTCAATACTTTGCTTAATAATCACAAATTACCGATTTGCGGGGGCGGTGAGCGTGGCATCAAACATTTGGTATAAACTTGATGTGCCTATGATTTATAGGAACCTTCATGCCAAATTTGGTGTCTCTAGCTTTTTTAATAGCTGAGATCTGTTGTCTCATAAGAGGCGTGAAGTGAGAGAAAAACTAGTTGTCGCTTCGGTAGTCCGCATTTTCCCATGGCACAAACCGAAATTCTTCGCCACTTGTCGAAAATTCGGAAAATTATTCTCTTCTCCGCAAGAATATCAAGAAAATTCAAGCAGCTTTCGACTCTGCAATAATTTAAAATTTCAGTGTCTTCGAGGTCTCACTGTTGCGGTCTTCAACGAAGTCAGACGTGTTTTCATCGAACTCGTATAAAATCACTTGATTTTAGTGAAGTAAATAGTTAATAACATAAGATAAATAACTAAATCGAAAGCGAAAGAGACGCTCTTGGCAATTTTAAATTGCAATTCTACAAAACTTTCTGTGTATGGAATAATAAAGTAAAACTAAAAAACAAATAGACAACGAACAAATCGATCGTTCTAAAATGAGCCAACGCGAATTGCGCGCTCAGCGGCAAAAAGAGCAAGACGAGCGCCGACTCTCTTTGCAGCGGAACAATGAATACTTCACCGTCGTGTCTGACGCCCGCGAGTGCCAAATCATCCACCCGGTCAATGACCTAGCACCTGCAGAATGCAAACGATCGCGGTCTTGCTCACCAATGCTTGTGACTGCACGAAGTGAACCCGAACGCACTGAGAGCGTCTTTTTCACGCTCTCCCCATTCCAAACGGTGTCAAGTTCCTTAGCTACCAGTACAGTAATCACGATATCTACTGCAACTGCACCTTTAGCAACAACAACTGCAACAACATCAACATCAACTCTGTGCTCAACACCGAAAGCGGTGTACAATTCCGCTGAACCAACAACAACGAAAGCAAGAGCACTCACACCGACTCTTGAAAGCGAAAGCGGACAAGAACCAAAACAAAACAAAAAACTTTGTCAAACAGGGCTGGATCGCTACATCCAAATAAAGCGAA
Source organism: Zaprionus kolodkinae (assembly GCA_018901885.1). Classification (NCBI taxonomy): domain Eukaryota; kingdom Metazoa; phylum Arthropoda; class Insecta; order Diptera; family Drosophilidae; genus Zaprionus; species Zaprionus kolodkinae. Next base: position 16,249 of record JAEIFM010000026.1, on the reverse strand, counting down.
AGGTAAGCCCACAACAGAAACAGGCTGGTAATCAGCCGAAAATAAATCGCGCCAACGCTGCCAATGACTCAAGTTCAAATAGGTTTGCACTACTGGATGACTGTGAAGTGCAGGAACAGAAGAAGATAAAGCCGCCACCAATATATATACGTGAGAAAACCTCAAATGCGCTGGTTAAGAAACTAGTTGCAATTATCGGAGAAAACAAGTTCCATGTTATACCTCTTACTAAGGGCAACATACAAGAAACGAAAGTGCAGACTCAGGATGAGTCTAGCCACCGACCAGTGACCAAGTACCTGGACGAAGCTGGGAAGAGTTACTATACCTACCAGCTGAAAAGTGCCAAAGGATTGCAGGTTGTCAGTAAAGGAATAGAGTCATCAGTGACTTCATCCGAAATTATCGCGGCACTAAAGGAGAAGAACTTCAACGCCAAAACGGTGATCAAAATTCTCAACAGGAACAAAGACCCGCAGCCACTTTAAAGAGTCGAACTGGAGCCATCGAGTCAGAAAAACAACAAAAATGAAGTACATCCATATAAGCTCCAGTATTTACTGCACCGAAGAATAACCGTAGAAGAGCCACACAAGCGCAGGCAACCTGTGCAGTGCACCAACTGCCAAGAATAAAAACGACAGTTCAATTAAGTTATGCAGCAACTGTGGCGAAAAACACACAGCCAACTGGCAAGGATGCATTGTTTACAAGGAACTCAAGAGCGTCCAGCATAAAATTATCCAAATAAACACACAGAACATTTAACATCAGCCAATTGGCGTTGAAGCGATTATGCTTTCGATGCAGCAAAGCATGAAGGACTTGATGACCTTTATGCAAGAAACTATTCAAGAGCTTATAAGGAATTAAAACATCCTTATTCAAAGGCTCGTTTCTTCTAAAACAGGATAATGACTCCCTTAATAATAGCTACCTGGAACGCTAAAGGCGTTTCGCGGCACAAGCTAGAACTTGCTCAGTTCTTAGCCGACAGAAACATTGACGTTATGCTACTCTCAGAGACTCACCTTACAGAAAAATACAACTTCCAAATACCAGGATACTTGTTGCAGCGGCAAAAGCGTCAACTCCACAAGACAACCATGTACAAATAGAGATACTTAACTGCTTGTGCTTGAAAAACGACGACTTCGAAGGGAGTGGCCGGAGCACAAATCACCTGGCGCAAAGAGTAGATTAAAAGCAGCTTCTCGCAGACTTACCAAAGCGCTTAAGAAAGATGAAGCGGACGCACAACCTAGGTACATTGAGAATCTCACGCCCACAGGCAAAAAGAACTCGCTGTAGAAAGACCACAGGAACCTACAGGCACCAACAGAAACGGTTGTACCTCTCCGTAACTCTACCGGAAACTGGTCTCGCAGTGACACGGACAGAGCAAGAGTCTTCGCTGATCATCTTAAAAAAGTATTTCAACCAAATCCAGCCACTAACTCATTTACTCTCCCGTCTTTAACTGCATCTGACTTAGCACCACAAGATCCTGTAAAATTTCGGCCAAGCGAGATAACGAAAGTCATTAAAGAGCAACTGAAGACTGGAAAATCGCCTGGCTACGACTTAATAGCCCCGAAAATGATCATCGAGCTCCCAATGTGTGCAGTTCTAGAATCTGCAAAATCTGCGTGCTCTTCAACGCAATTACTAAAATTGGATACTTTCCTCAAAAGTGGAAGAAATCAGTTATAATTATGATCCCTAAGCCTGGGAAAGACAAAACACAGCCATCATCATACAGGCCAATAAGCTAACTTACTTGTCTCTCCAAGTTATTTGAAAAAGTGATGCTGCTACGCATCAGCCCCCACCTCAAAACACACAACACACTCCTCCACTTATGTTTAAAATAATCAAACTGCTGCCTCAAAACATACATAAGCTTCTAAAGTCTTACCTATATTAAAAAGTGTTCGCGGTTAGATGCAGTTCAAGCATTTGAAGCGATTGTACTATAGAAGCCGGAGTGCCTCAAGGAAGTGTTCTGGGCCCAATTCTATACACGGCGGACATCCCAACAAACTACCAGCTAACGATATCCACATTCGCGGTTGACACTGCAATACTAAGTCGATCCAGATGCCCAGTAAAAGCTACGATGTAACTAGCACGCCATCTGACTTGCGTAGAACATTGGCTTGCAGATTGGCGTATACGAGTAAACGAAGAAAAGTGCAAACAGGTAACATTTACCCTAAACAAACAAAGCTGCCCGCCCTTGGTAATGAACCACACGCGCATCCCACAAGCGGACAAGCGGCTCACCTGGCGGAAACACATAGAGGCCAAGACGTCGCACCTCAGACTAAAAGCAAGGGATCTACACTGGCTTATAAACGTTCGCTCTCCCCTAAGCTTGGAATATAAAGTCCTCTTATATAACTCCGTTTTAAAACCCATATGGACCTATGGCTCCGAGCTATGGGGCAACGTCGAGAAGCAACATCGACATAGTACAGCGAGCACAGTCTAGGATTCTGAGAATCATTACTGGAGCTCCATGGTATCTTCGGAACGAGAATATACACAGAGACTTACAAATAAAACTTGTCATTGAGATAATAGCAGAGAAAAAAGTACAATGAAAAACTAGCCTCACATCCAAATCCTCTTGCAAGAAAACTTATTCGAGTATGCAGCCAAAGCCGACTGCACCGGAACGTTTCAAAACATTTGTTTGTCTTTGCAAGTTGCACGTAGTTCTTGTTGGATGTTTCCACTTTGCTTTCAGTGTTTACCAGTCAGAACTTTACTGAAGTTTTTATTGAGAATGTGGTAAATAGACGACTAAGCATATACGGTGCCTCACATAATTTTCAGAGAATCTCTAACGACACTAACTGGCAATAAATATAGTTAACACTTTAAATTTAGCATTTTGGAACACGTTTCAGAATACATTACATAGTTTTTTGACCATTGAATATGGGTGGGCGTGGTAGACCCCATAAAGTATATATATTGTAATTCTGAAAAACTTTCATATTACCTTGCCGTAAGACACAAGGTTCCTGCTTAATTATGTAAATGGGACCCCTAGCGCTTTAAGAAAATCAAGTACTATACAATGATTGGTTAGAGTACATTTCCTTTTCCTTCAATTTTGTTTCTTACAATTTTCATGACTTAATTATTTCGGCACTTTTTTTCCGTGGCGAAGCACGCTGCTTCTCGCCAACTAACGTTCGCTGCATAATTACCTCCATATTCTGATATTAAACAAGTCGGTAAGGCTAAAGTCAATCACGCCCGACTGTCAAATACTCTTCGCCCAATTTTCAAAATCCGTTATAAACGTGTAACCACACTGAAGGCGTAGGCGACGTCAACGTCAAAGTCAACTGCTCATAGCAGCACGCAGGCTGCTGCTCGTACCGAACATTTGTACTGCAAACGTAGAATTGAATAACTTCTGTGTTGTTGGTCCGATCAGATTGTAGTTTAGTGGATTCATATTGCATTCAGCGTTATATAATCCGAAGCAGTACCGACGAAAAACGTTATGACTTCAATACTTTGCTTAATAATCACAAATTACCGATTTGCGGGGGCGGTGAGCGTTGCATCAAATATTTGATATAAACTTGATGTGCTTATGATTTATAGGAACCTTCATCATGCCAAATTTGGTGTCTCTAGATTTTTTAATAGCTGAGATCTGTTGTTTCATAAGAGGCGTGAAGTGAGAGGAAAAACTAGTTGTCGCTTCGGTAGTCCGCATTTTCCCATGGCACAAACCGAAATTCTTCGCCACTTGTCGAAAATTCGGAAAATTATTCTCTTCTCCGCAAGAATATCAAGAAAATTCAAGCAGCTTTCGACTCTGCAATAATTTAAAATTTCAGTGTCTTCGAGGTCTCACTGTTGCGGTCTTCAACGAAGTCAGACGTGTTTTCATCGAGCTCGTATAAAATCACTTGATTTTAGTGAAGTAAATAGTTAATAACATAAGATAAATAACTAAATCGAAAGCGAAAGAGACGCTATTGGCAATTTTAAATTGCTATTCTACAAAACTTTCTGTGTGTGGAATAATAAAGTAAAACTAAAAAACAAATAGACAACGAACAAATCGATCGTTCTAAAATGAGCCAACGCGAATTGCGCGCTCAGCGGCAAAAAGAGCAAGACGAGCGCCGACTCTCTTTGCAGCGGAACAATGAATACTTCACCGTCGTGTCTGACGCCCGCGAGTGCCAAATCATCTACCCTGTCAATGATCTAGCACCTGCAGAATTTAAACGATCGCGGTCTTGCTCACCAATGCTTGTGACTGTACGAAGTGAACCCGAACGCACTGAGAGCGTCTCTCTCACACTCTCCCCATTCCAAACGGTGTCAAGTTCTTTAGCTACCAGTACAGTAATCACGATATCTACTGCAACTGCACCTTTAGCAACAACAACTGCAACAACATCAACATCAACTCTGTGCTCAACACCGAAAGCGGTGTACAATTCCGCTGAATCAACAACAACGAAAGCAAGAGCACTCACACCGACTCTTGAATGCGAAAGCGGACAAGAACCAAAACAAAACAAAAAACTTTGTCAAACAGGGCTGGATCGCTACATCCAAATAAAGCGAAAGGTAAGCCCACAACAGAAACAGGCTGGTAATCAGCCGAAAATAAATCGCGCCAACGCTGCTAATGACTCAAGTTCAAATAGGTTTGCACTACTGGATGACTGTGAAGTGCAGGAACAGAAGAAGATAAAGCCGCCACCAATATATATACGTGAGAAAACCTCAAATGCGCTGGTTAAGAAACTAGTTGCAATTATCGGAGAAAACAAGTTCCATGTAATACCTCTTACTAAGGGCAACATACAAGAAACGAAAGTGCAGACTCAGGATGAGTCTAGCCACCGATCAGTGACCAAGTACCTGGACGAAGCTGGGAAGAGTTACTATACCTACCAGCTGAAAAGTGCCAAAGGATTGCAAGTTGTCAGTAAAGGAATAGAGTCATCAGTGACTTCATCCGAATTTATCGCGGCACTAAAGGAGAAGAACTTTAACGCCAAAACGGTGATCAAAATTCTCAACAGGAACAAAGACCCGCAGCCACTTTAAAGTCGAACTGGAGCCATCGAGTCAGAAAAACAACAAAAGAAGTACATCCATATAAGCTCCAGTATTTACTGCACCAAAGAATAACCGTAGAAGAGCCACACAAGCGCAGGCAACCTGTGCAGTGCACCAACTGCCAAGAATAAAAACGACAGTTCAATTAAGTTATGCAGCAACTGTGGCGAAAAACACACAGCCAACTGGCAAGGATGCATTGTTTACAAGGAACTCAAGAGCGTCCAGCATAAAATTAACAAAATAAACACAATTAAACAAATAAACACACAGAACATTCAACATCAGCCAATTGGCGTTGAAGCGATTATGTTTTCGATGCAGCAAAGCATGAAGGACTTCATGACCTTTATGCAAGAAACTATTCAAGAGCTTATGAGGAATTAAAACATCCTTATTCAAAGGCTCGTTTCTTCTAAAACAGGATAATGACTCCCTTAATAATAGCTAGCTGGAACGCTAAAGGCGTTTCGCGGCACAAGCTAGAACTTGCTCAGTTCTTAGCCGACAGAAACATTGACGTTATGCTACTCTCAGTGACTCCCCTTACCGAAAAATACAACTTCCAAATACCAGGATAAAAATTTTACTTTACGAATCACCCGAATGGCAAGGCCCATGGAGGCACTGGTATACTAATACGAATTAAGCACCACTTTCTTGGTAATTGGCAAGAAGATTGCAATGTACCTCTATAAACCTCCAATGCCATAACGGTGCTCTCACTCTGGCTGCTGTCTATTGCCCACCTCGCTTCACAATCTCTGAGGAAAAATTCACAACACTGTTTGACTCGTTTGGTGAAAGGTTTGTTGCAGCTGGCGATTGGAATGCTAAGCACATGTACTGGGGATCTCGGATAGCGAACCTTAAAGGAAAACAGCTGTACAACGCAATCATCAAACCGCAACGCAAACTAAACTATGTTTCCCCGGGAGCGCCTACATACTGGCCAGCAGATCCCATGAAGCTTCCGGATTTTATTGACTTTGCCATCACAAAAAGAATATCCCAATCAATGATTACAGCTGAGGCACTTCCAGAACTCTCATCTGATCACTGTCCGGTGCTCTTTCATCTTTTGTACCAGCTACAACACATCGAGCGACCGTATAGGCTTACAAGCAACAGGACCAACTGGGCGAGGTACAAAAAAAAGCCTAACGGCTTTTCTAGCCCCCTGGAAACCGAGCAAGACAGTTTGCTGGAGATATAGAATCAATACTCGTTGCAGCGGCAAAAGCGTCAACTCCATAAGACAACCATGTACAAATAGAGATACTGAACTGCTTGTGCTTGAAAAACGACGACTTCGAAGGGAGTGGCCGGAGCACAAATCACCAGGCGCAAAGAGTAGATTAAAAGCAGCTTCTCGCAGACTTACCAAAGCGCTTAAGAAAGATGACGCACAACTAAGGTACATTGAGAATCTTACGCCCACAGGCAAAAGAACTCGCTGTAGAAAGACCACAGGAACCTACAGGCACCAACAGAAACGGTTGTACCTCTCCGTAACTCTACCGGAAACTGGTCTCGCAGTGACACGGACAGAGCAAGAGTCTTCGCTGATCATCTTAAAAAAGTATTTCAACCAAATCCAGCCACTAACTCATTTACTCTCCCGCCTTTAACTGCATCTGACTTAGCACCACAAGATCCTGTAGAATTTCGTCCAAGCGAGATAACGAAAGTCATTAAAGAGCAACTGAAGACTGGAAAATCGCCTGGCTACGACTTAATAGCCCCGAAAATGATCATCGAGCTCCCAATGTGTGCAGTTCTAGAATCTGCAAAATCTGCGTGCTCTTCAACGCAATTACTAAAATTGGATACTTTCCTCAAAAGTGGAAGAAATCAGTTATAATTATGATCCCTTAATTCAACGACTGACGTGTGAAGACGTGTTTTTTTCGAGCTCCGCATAAAATCGGTTGATTTAAGTGAAAGCAGCGTCAGCAATTAAAGTGAACCAAACACAAAATCAAAATCATAAGCGAAAAGACGCTCAGTGCAATGCCTGCACATATAGATTTTCTAACAAATCTATAAGTTATTAATCAACAATTAACTAATTACAAAAATAAATAAACTAACCAAAAACAATGAGTGAAAACGAAGCTCGCGCGCAGCGTCAACGTCAGCAAGATGAGCGACGGCTCTCTTCGCAACGCAACAATGCTTACTTTTCCGTCGTCTCTGCGGAATCGAACCGCGAGCGGTCAATCACCCCCAACCCGACAGCTGATCTTTCTCTCTTAACACGCGACAGAGAACGCTCTTGCTCCCCGTCGCCGTCGCTACTATCTATCGGGTCGACGCAATCCGACCGCCCGCGATAGGCAACTCCCAACGCGCCAAACGAACACCTGCTTACAGCGAACGACAAAGAACGATCTTGCTCTTTGTCTCCCTTACCAACAAAATCTGCTTACACCAAGCAAAGAGAACAGAACTTAGCTGTAACAGCAAGCACAAACTCTTCAATTGTCGCGACAACCTTAATAACTAAAACAACACCGATGCCGACTGCCCGCTCAACACATACAAACACAACGAAAGCTGCGCAGACAGCAAAACAAACCGCAACTAACGAAAACGAAAACGCAAATCCGGCCATACAGACTGGAATGGATCGCTACATCCAAATAAAACGAAAGCTAAGCCCCCAAAAAAATGTAAACAAACCAAAAATCACACGCGCTAACGCCAACACAACTTTAGGCGAAGCAACGAACAATGCCAACCGGTTTGACATTTTGGCAGACACTATTGAAGACAAAGCCAACTGCAGTGCACCCAAAGAAGACTCAAGCGGAAAAAGGTGTGGCAACTGTGGAGGCAATCACACAGCCAACTACAGAGGCTGCCCAGTATACAAAGATCTCAAAAGCCACATTAACCAGCGCGTAGCCACTGTACGCTCACAAAACGCACCGATCACAAAAATACCCTCCAAACACAACCCAGAAGTTTTCTTCTCTACCGCAGCCAGATCCTCACTTGGTACAGGATTCGTTACCAAAAACGCGTCATATGCAAGCGCTCTAAGATCAGGTCTAGAGCCCCCAGCCTCCAATGCGCCATGTTCACAAGCCAAATATATGGACTTCAATTCTGTACAAGACAAAAAGCCAATGGAACAACAACAAAACAATTTCGAAGCAATGATACTTACCTTGCAGCAGAGCATGGCGGAGTTTATGGCGTTTATGCGGACAACCATGCAAGATCTAATGCGTAATCAAAACATGTTGATACAATTGCTTGTATCACAACAATCAAAATAATCATCTTCATGGCCTCGCTAAGAATCTCTACGTGGAACGCCAACGGCGTTTCACAGCACAAACTTGAGCTAGCTCAATTCCTACACGAAAAGCACATCGACGTAATGCTACTTTCGGAAACACACCTCACAAACAAATATAACTTCAACATAAAGAGGATATATTTTCTACGGAACCAATCACCCTGATGGTAAGGCCCACGGCGGTACCGGGATTTTGATAAGAATCCGTCTCAAGCACCACTGTCATATTGAGACTGCCAAAAACTATCTACAAGCAACATCATTAAAAATTCATTTGGATAATGGTAACCAGCTTACCCTAGCCGCTGTTTACTGCCCACCTCGTTTCACTATATCTGAAGACCAATTTATGGAATTCTTCAACTCACTTGGAGAACATTTTATAGCAGCTGGGGACTATAATGCCAAGCACACACACTGGGGGTCTCGACTCGTGAATCCAAAAGGAAAACAGCTCTACAACGCCATTATAAAAGCAAACAACAAGCTCGACCACGTTTCTCCTGGCACACCTACATACTGGCCTACTGACCCCAAAAAACTACCTGATCTAATTGATTTCGCAGTCACCAAAAACATTCCCCGTAATCTGATAAGCGCCGAGTGCCTCTCAGACCTACCATCTGACCACTCGCCCCTCCTAATAAATCTGCTCCGACACCCAGAACCAGCAAACCACTCTTATATGTTGACCTCAGAAAAAACCAACTGGCTCATATACAAAAAATACATAGGTTCACACATTGAGCATAACCCACCTCTTGAAGCTGAAGCTGACATTGATAGTTTTGTTAACTCACTGGAGTCAATCATCGCTGCTGCAGCTCGCTGCTCAACGCGGCAAACAGTAAGCAAAATTACAAATCACAAAAAGACCAACCTGCAAATCGAACAACTTGTTCTCGAAAAACGGCGAGAATGGCAGTCCTCAAGATCACCGTCGGCAAAACAAAAGTTAAAAGACGCCACACGCAAACTTACAAAAGCTTTAAAGCAAGAAGAAGAGCTTGCCCAACGTACTTATATTGAAAAACTATCAACATCCAGTACAAAAAACTCACTGTGGAAAGCTCACCCAACTCTTGGCTCACCCACAGTACCAGTGGTCCCTATTAGAAACCACACAGGTGGTTGGGCCCGTAGCGACAAAAATAGAGCCAGCACATTTGCCACTCATCTGCAAAAAGTCTTCCAACCGAATCCTGCAACAAACATGTTCGAAATTCCGCCCGCAACAGACGACTCCCAGCTTCATCATGCTCCAGTTGTGTTTCGCTCTATCGAAATCTCAAAAATCATCAAAGAACACCTGAACCCAAAAAAATCAGCAGGGTGCGACCTAATTACCCCTAAGATGATCATTGAGCTGCCTTACTGTGCCGTATGCAACATTACCCAATGCCATCAACAAACTTGGCTACTTTCCAGGAAGATGGAAAAAGTCAATAATAATAATGATACCAAAGCCGGGAAAAGATCACACTGTTCCATCGTCGTACAGACCCATAAGCCTTCTATCCTGCTTATCGAAACTTTTCGAAAAATGCCTACTGTCTCTGACTATTACTCCATTCCTGAACACGCACAACACAACACCAGCACACCAATTTGGCTTTCGTGAAAAACACGGAACTATTGAGCAAGTTAACCGCATAACATCAGAAATACGAACGCATTTGAAAAACGGGAATGCTGCTCTGCGATATTTCGCCGATCGCCGACGTGTGAAGACGTGTTTTTATCGAGCTCCGCACAAAATCGGTTGTTTTGAGTGAAGTGAACGCCAAATAAAATAAACTAAATAAAAAATCCGAAAGCGAAAGAGACGCTCTATGCGATGCAAGATCGCTTAAATATATATTTTGATTTGTTATCTTAAATAATAAAACTATGAGTCAGAACGACACTCGCGCTCAGCGTCAGCGCGAGCAAGACGAACGCCGGCTCTCAATTCAACGCAACAACGCGTACTTCTCCTACGTCTCACCGACAACCCCAAACGCAGACATCGAGCGGTCAATAACCCATAGCCCAAAAAACCTTATTTTACCAACAAATCAAGAAAGAGCGCGCTCCTGCTCTCCCGCTCTCTTAGCTCCGACAGAAGCCCCGCTACCTCCAACAACAACAGCTGGAGGTAGACCGACAGCCCGCTCTATCTCGTCATCGGCTGCACCCGCTCACGCTCTGACTGAGTCAGCGAAAGCAAAACCGCAAGCAATAAACGGTACTGCTGCACTACCAGCAAAACAAAACGAAAACGTAAACAAAAAAGCTGGGTCGACCTGGCAGACTGGAATGGACCGCTACATTACAATAAAGCGAAAGCTCAGCCCGGAAAATTCAGATTTGGAAAACAAGCCGAAAAATACACGCGACAACTCTACCTTGATCAAAAATGTAGCCCCTGCAAATACCAACAGATTTGCCTTGCTGGCAGATACCGCTGAGGACGTGCCGCTGGGATCCGTTGTTATCGAACCGAAGAAAACAAAGCCTCCGCCAATATACATCCGCGAGAAGAGCACAAGCGGTTTTGTAAATACTTTGATTGGCCTTATTGGAAAAGATAGCTTTCATATAATTCCCCTCGTAAGAGGTACCATCAATGAAATCAAACTTCAGACGAAAACGGAGGACAACTACAGAAAAGTCACAAACTATTTTACCGCACAAAAAATAGGCTTCTACACCTACCAGCTTAAAAGCAGCAAGGGCCTGCAAGTAGTCCTGAAGGGCATTGAGTCTGATGTTACGCCCGAAGAGATAACTGAGGCGCTAAAGGAAAAGGGATTTTACGCCAAAAGCGTGTTCAATATCAAAAACAGAAACAGGCAGCCCCAACCACTCTTCAAGATTGAGCTTGAACCAGAAAACAAGCCTCCTAGAAAAAACGAGGTTCACCCAATTTACAAACTCCAACTCCTTCTGCACCGTAGGATCACGGTAGAAGAGCCGCACAAACGTAACGCTCCTGTACAATGTACAAACTGCCAAGAGTATGGCCACATGAGGTCGTATTGTACACTTCGCCCGGTGTGCGTAGTCTGTGGAGACCTCCACGACTCCAAACAGTGTCAAACTAACAAAGAAAATGCATGCGAGAAAAAATGCAATAACTGTGGGGGCAATCACACAGCAAACTACAGAGGCTGTCCAATCTACAAAGAGCTGAAAATCCGTCTTCACAAAAGAATGAACACGGCGCGGGCACACCAAGGAACAGCTACGCTGATACCATCAGAGACAAATCGTGAAGTAATTTTCTCGAAAGCAGCAAGTTTCGCTCCCTGGCCTACATCCAACACTAACAAGACAACATTTGCAAACGTTTTAAAATCAGGTATGACGCCTCCAACCCAAAATTCCCGAACTCCACATGAAGTGCACACAAAATTAGACACACAACAAAACTATAACCCAGCTGCGCAGCAGGAAACAAAAACTGAAGCTATGATGCAAGCCTTACAACAGAGCATGATGGAATTTATGACATTTATGAAGACCACCATTCAAGACATGATGCGTAATCAAAACCTTTTGATACAAATGCTTGTAGCCCAACAATCAAATAAATAATGGCTACCTTACGCATAGCTACGTGGAACGCCAATGGCGTTTCACAGCGCAAACTTGAGCTAGCTCAATTCCTACATGAGAAGCATATCGACGTAATGCTTCTTTCGGAAACTCATCTCACAAGCAAATACAATTTTCAAATAAGAGACTACCATTTCTACGGTACAAATCATCCCGACGGAAAAGCACACGGTGGCACCGCCATACTCATAAGGAACCGTATGAAGCACCACTTTTACAAAGAATTTGCGGAAAATCATCTTCAGGCCACATCTATCAACATTCAGCTGGATGACAACACTCTACTTACACTAGCGGCCGTATACTGCCCCCCCCCGTTTCACAGTATTAGAAGCTCAATTCCTGGATTTCTTCCAAGCACTAGGGCCACACTTCATTGCAGCAGGTGACTACAACGCTAAACATACTCACTGGGGATCGCGACTTGTGAACCCAAAAGGAAAACAGCTTTATAAGACTATAATAAAAGCCACTAATAAACTTGACCATGTTTCCCCCGGGAGTCCTACATACTGGCCATCAGACCTCAATAAGCTGCCTGACCTGATCGACTTCGCAGTTACGAAAAATATTTCCCGCAATTTGGTTAAAGCTGAATGTCTGCCGGATCTGTCATCTGATCACTCGCCTGTACTAATTCACCTCCGCCGGTACGCAGAAAACGTGAAACCACCATTCAGATTGACTTCTCACAAAACAAACTGGCTCAGGTATAAAAAATATATAAGTTCACATATTGAGCTAAGCCCAAAACTCAATACTGAATCTGATATAGAGAGCTGCACGTGTGTATTGCAATCCATCCTTACTGCAGCAGCACTTACTGCAACACCCAAAATAACAAATACTACAATTAATTTAAAAAAGACCAACGTACAAATCGAGCAACTCGTCCAAGTAAAACGACGCTTACGCAGAGAATGGCAATCTTCCAGGTCCCCAGCTGCAAAACAAAAGCTAAAAGTAGCCACACGGAAACTGGCCAACGCTCTGAAACAAGAAGAGGACGACGATCAGCGCCGATACATAGAGCAACTCACACCAACAGGCACAAAACAAAAGTCACTGTGGCGAGCCCACTCAACTCTTCGCCCACCGACTGAAACCGTTTTGCCGATAAGGAATTCCTCAGGTGGCTGGGCCCGTAGTGATGAAGACAGAGCCACCACATTTGCCGCTCACCTACAAAACGTGTTCACGCCAAACCAGGCTACTAGCACATTCGCGCTACCGTCCTATCCCGTAAACTGCCACCAGCAACACACCGCAATTGTGTTTCGTCCTAAAGAAGTAACTAAAATAATCAAAGACAATCTCAGCCCGAAAAAATCCCCCGGCTGCGACCTTATAACACCGGAAATGATCATCCAGCTGCCACATTCTGCAGTTCGCTACATAACCAAGCTCTTTAATGCCATCACCAAACTTGGTTACTTTCCACAACGATGGAAGAGGTCGATTATCATAATGATTCCAAAGCCTGGTAAGAACCACACAGTCGCTTCATCTTACAGACCAATAAGTCTACTCTCATGTATTTCGAAACTATTCGAAAAATGCCTGCTGATCCGACTTAATCAACATCTGATATACCACAATATAATCCCAGCCCACCAATTTGGATTTCGCGAAAGCCACGGAACCATTGAACAGGTGAATCGTATTACAACGGAAATAAGAACTGCATTTGAATATCGCGAATACTGTACAGCAGTATTTTTAGACGTATCCCAAGCATTCGACAGAGTCTGGCTCGACGGCCTAATGTTTAAAATTAAAACATCCCTACCCGAAAGCACACACAAACTTCTAAAGTCTTACCTCTACGACAGAAAGTTTGCAGTGCGGTGCAACACTGCCACTTCCACTGATCATACAATTGAGGCTGGAGTCCCCCAAGGCAGCGTTCTTGGGCCAACCTTATACCTCATCTAAACAGCCGACATCCCTACAAATAGTCGCTTAACGGTATCGACATTTGCCGACGATACAGCTATCCTTAGCCGTTCAAGGTCCCCTATCCAAGCTACAGCACAGTTGGCACTGTACCTCATCGACATTGAGAAGTGGCTCTCTGACTGGCGAATAAAAGTAAACGAGCAAAAATGCAAGCACGTGACGTTTACGCTAAACAGACAAGACTGTCCTCCGCTCTTGTTGAACAACATACCACTCCCGAAAGCAGATGAGGTAGCGTACCTCGGAATACACCTTGACAGAAGACTCACATGGCGCAGGCACATTGAAGCCAAAAAAACCCAACTTAAACTCAAAGCCAACAACTTGCACTGGCTCATCAACTCTGGTTCTCCGCTCAGCCTAGATCACAAGGTCTTACTCTACAATTCTATATTGAAACCTATCTGGACCTATGGCTCACAGTTATGGGGCAATGCCAGCAACAGCAATATTGACATCATACAGCGAGCACAATCAAAGATTCTGAGAACCATCACTGGGGCACCGTGGTACGTTCGGAGTGAAAACATCCAAAGAGACTTAAATATCCCATCAGTAACCAACGCAATCACGTACCTTAAGGAAAAATAACCAACCACCTAGCGAGAGGTCTAATCCAGCTCAGCAGCCGTTCCCGTCTCCGGCGAAAGGACCTACCAACCCAGCGAATAAATTATTAGGGCCGCTTAATCATAGAACAGTTGGAAAAATAATACAACTGTTCAAAAAATACTTGTTATAGTTAAGATTTTTAAACTTATTGTTAGTTCTTATACAAGAAGATTCAATAAATAAAAGCAAAGTAAAAATAAAAAAAAAAAAAAAAATTTGAAAAACGGGAATGCTGCTCTGCGATATTTCTAGATGTTTCGCAGACATTCGACAGAGTTTGGCTGGACGGTCTGATGTACAAAATCAAAACAACGCTTCCAAACAACACTCACAAACTGCTAGAGTCGTACCTCTAGAACAGGATATCGATATCCGACGAGCACAGCATTGAAGCCGGTGTCCCACAAGGCAGCGTACTAGGCCCAACACTATACGTCCTATTCACAGCAGACATCCCTACAAGTAGCAACCTGACAGTTTCAACATTTGCGGATGACACAGCTATTCTCAGCCGCTCCAGATGCCCAATCAAAGCATCATCTCAGCTAGCCATTTACCTGGTCGACGTGGAAAAGTGGTTATCCGACTGGCGTATAAAGGTAAACGAACAAAAATGCAAGCAAGAAACTTTCACCCTTAACAGGCAAGATTGTCCACCGCTCACGCTGAACAACGTCGCACTTCCAACAGCAAACGAAGTGACGTATCTGGGAGTACACCTCGATAGAAGACTAACTTGGCGCCGACACATCGAAGCCAAGAGAACTCACTTAAAACTGAAGGCCAACAGCCTTCATTGGCTTATCAACTCCCGCTCACCACTCAGTTTGGACTTCAAGGTGCTGCTCTACAACTCAGCGCTAAAACCAATCTGGACTTACGTCTGCCAGCTATGGGGAAATGCCAGCAACAGCAACATCGATATCGTCCAGAGAGCCCAGACGAAGATATTGAGAACTATCACCGGGGCACCGTGGTATGTTCGAAACGCCAACATTCACAAATATCTAAACGTGCCACCTGTAAAAGACGAAATTGCGGAAAAAAGGAAAAGTACCTTAACAAGTTATCAACGCATCCTAACCAGCTCGCGAGGAGTCTAACAAGGCTAAGCAGCCGATCACGCCTACGTCGAAACGACTTGCCAACCCAGCAGTAATTTTTTTTTTTTTTAGGGCCGCTTTTATAATACAGTTCAAGAAATTTACTGGTAATTAGTATTTACATGTAAGATTTGTTAACTTGTTAGTTTTCGGTACTGAAAAGATTCAACAAATAAAAGCTCCAAACTGCAAAAAAAAAAAAAAAATGATCCCTATGCCTGGGAAAGACAAAACACAGCCATCATCATACAGGCCAATAAGCTTACTTACTTGTCTCTCCAAGTTATTTGAAAAAGTGATGCTGCTACGCATCAGCCCCCACCTCAAAACACACAACACACTCCCATCGCACCAATTTGGTTTTCGGGCAAAATATGGAGCCATCGAACCGCATTACAACAGAAATTCGCACTGCCTTTGAACATCGTGAATATTACACAGCTCTATTCATAGACGTTGCACAAGCATAATCAAACTGCTGCCCCAAAACATACATAAGCTTCTAAAGTCTTACCTATATTAAAAAGTGTTCGCGGTTAGATGCAGTTCAAACACT